>OY728120.1:1505999852-1506541501 GCA_963277665.1 Viscum album | reverse complement strand
GGGACACTACTCATGGGAGTATGAGCCCTGTTATATCATTAGGTGATATGGAGTTGTACAAATGTTAAATTTGTATGGGATAAATATGGATAGTGGATAATAACATGAGTGGGATTTCATTGCAGAGACCACTTCTTCTTGGAAGGGTAAGAGTGAGTGGTTGTATGAAAATTGAAGAAAAGTTTTAACGTTTAAAAGAAACTGTACATTGGTTATATGTGATTCCTATTTTTTGTAGGGTATCGGAGTGGAAAACCCACCCCCTCTTGGGACAACACACACCCCCACACCATTGTAGCCCCCCAACACACCCCCACCTGGATAGCCCCCACCCCACCTGGATAGCCCCCCACCCCACCTGGACAGCCCACCCCAACTCCTCCCTGGACAACCCACACCCCCTCCCCCACCTGGACAACCAACCTCACCCCCTTGGACAGCCCCCCCCCCTGACAGGCCACACCCTCCCCCACCTGGATAGACCATCCACCACCCCTTGAACATCCCACCCCTCCCTAAAAATCACACACCCCCTCCCCTACAGCCACACTACCCCCCTGTAGCCCCTTGGAAAGACCCCCCCACTTGGAATGCCCCCCACCAGGAAAGCCAACCACCCCCACCCCAAACTGGACAACCCCCACCTAGAGAGCCCACCCCCACCCCACCTGAATAACCCCCCCACCTGGACAACCCCCCACCCCACCTGGACAACCCCCACCCCCACCTGGACAACCCCCACCCCCGACCAAGATACCCCCCCGGACAACCCACACCCCTCCCCCACCTAGACAGACCACCCCCATAGCCAAATAGACACCCCCCATGCCCCACCTAGACATCCCACCCCCACCCCCACCCGGACAGCCCACACCCCCTGCCCCACCTTGACAGCCCACCCCCAAAACCCATATAATACCTAAAAAATTACCTACACCCCCCATCAAGCATACTTTATTAAAGAGTAAACGATGGTAATTTTTATAGTAAACAAATTACTATATTTTATATTCTTTATTTTTATATTGATTCTTTTATTAAATATCGTTAATTTTATGGGTTTTCTTATGCAACCAATTTTATTTGATAAACCTCCAAAACACATCACTCCATTGATTGGAAAACAAAAAATCATCTTATATTTCAAATGGACAGCCCCTTACCCCCACTTGGATTGCCCACCCCCACCTAGACAACCCCCTAGATAGCCCACACCCCCTACCCCACTTGGACAGCCCCCACCCACTACACATCCCCCCACCTGCACACCCCACCTGCACACCCCCTCCCCCCACCCACTGCACCCCACCTGTATACCCCCCACTTGCACAACCCTGCCCCCACCCCCACCTTCACAGCCCACCCCCACCCCAACCTGTACATCCACCCCCACCTCACCCCCAATAGACCCCCCTGCACAGTCCCCTGACCTACACACCCCCACCTACACAGCCCACCCCCACCCCCACCTGCACAACACCCCCACCTCACCCCTAACAGACCCCCCCCCTGAACAGCCCCCCACCCTCCCGAACCCCCTCCCCACTTGCACACTACACATCCCCCCCAACCTGCACACTCCCCTCCCCCACCCACTTGCACAACCCCCCAACCTACACCCCCCACTTGCACAACCCCCCTCACCCACCCCCACCTACACTGCCCACCCCATCTGTACAACCCACCCCCACCCACCTCACCCCGAACAGACTCCCCCTACACAACCCCCATCCCCCGACCAACACAACCCAACTTACATATCCCACCAAACCATTACATAAAAATTTCAAAATTTAATTGTTGTAAATCCCTTTTCGAAGAAATCAACTAGTTTCATGGGTAATATTCTTGAAAATATGAATGTGAACATGACTGATGGGAGAAAATATAGTACCCCTACAACACTAATATTTTGTAACATTCCAAGAAAATTAGTGATGGTAGTGGTTTGATAAGGGAAATTCATTGTCTATGTGTAGGATATATTATTTGGAATATGCCAATTTCACATTCAACAGTAACCAGAAACCCTAAATGATGAGGGATTATAACTGATGAGTAAATAAACTAAACGTGGTATATAAAAATCCAAAATTAATATAGGCATAATATGTAACTCCAACTCACCAATTTGAAGTTGAAATAACTATGATGGATCTTTAGAAGAGGAGGGGTCGCTGGCTGGGAAGAGAGCACAACTCTGGTAGAGAAACAATCAATCAAATCTGGAAAGGGAAGTGGGGGATCATGAATATTTAGGATTAAACTATCCCAATGGTTTTTTAAAACCATTGGGAAATATCACTATACCCCAATATATCCCAACATTTTATATAAATCGTTGGTAAAAATCCATATACCCAAACCATTTTCACAAACCGTTGGGAACAACTACACTAAAGCATTATATCCCAACAGGTTTTTGAAAACTTTTGTGAAAAACTCTATATCCCAATAGTTTAGACAAACTATTGGGAAAATGGTGTTGGTATAAGTATGATTTCAAGTAGTGAAAAAATAGAAAAATAAGTAATAATCATAGCGGGTAAGCACATAATCATGAAAAATCACATGTTAGATGTATAAATCATAGAACTTTCTTTTAAATATATTATACCAAAGGTTTATCCTTGGTTATTCATAGTCAAAATCCGTTTAAATAATTACTGATAGTTCATAATGAGTTTGTGAATTTCATAAGATCCTACCCTAGGAGGGTCAAACCAGGTGTGCACCAAGTCCCATTATTGTGCACTAGGTAATGATCAAGTCTAGCTCAACAAATTCTTATAGAATTTATTACCCCTAGGTACCACTGCACCAAAGACAAATCCACTTATAGTATCTAGACATGGATGTAATTTCTTTGAATCCACTCTCCATTTCCTTTACCAAAGATTGATGAAATATTCATATACTATGAATCATCTTTTGATGTATCCTCATACACATCCTTATACAAATACTTAGTGTTCTCACTAATTTTTTAATATCACAGTTTCACAAGGTTAACTAAACCTATCATATGATACTAACTATAAATCCCCAAAAATCTCATACATAAATATTACATCTTTTTATATAAATATTTTCTACATTAGTCAACCATAGGCCTAGGGATCATAAAGGTACAGTGCCTTTGGAAACATGGAAACATAAAAAACTAGTCCATAACTAAGCCGCATCATCTCCCACAAGGTTCTTTATAATTATAAACTTCTTATGCATGTCATAAATAATACATTTCATCATAACCCAGGGAAAGGATACATGATAAAGGGTGATCATAGATTACCAGTAATGGTAAACAATAGAGATATCAACATATCAAGAGTATAAGGGTATGATAACTTGATAATAACCTTAAAAAACCATAACTTTCATATCATAAATCATAAACATGAGACATAGAATAAAACATTGATGTTCATAAGAAATTAATCATAATAGAGTCAAATAACATAAACCAAGATATCATAACATTGGCATAATACATATATTTTTTCCATACACATAATCATAGAAAATAATTTCTTTATTAGTTTATGGATCCTTTAAAATACTATCATAGTAGATTGGGTTCACTTCCTACATCCTCGTAGTTTTCAAGGTTCACTACCAAGATTATCATAGTAGAAATATTCCTTTATTAAACTATGATAACTACCTATTGAAATCCTATTCATCTCATGAGATATCATTCTTTTCCCAATTCATTATAGAGATATATAGTTCCCATGGGTCACATAATTAAAATAATATCGATGTACCCATAAATTAAAAAAACATTCCCCATTTAAAAACTCATGAAATGAAATGGGTTTCATAAAAATTTCATCATAACATAACCATTGGAAAATTAACTAGTTTCAAAATCATTTCATCATTTCATCTAAGTAGAATCCATGGAAAAAGATGTGGGTTTCGTAAGAATTTTATCATTGTGTAGCCCTTGGAAGAGAAACTAGTTTCATAAACAACTTTTCCACATAAATATAAACCGTTCGATGAGATAATAATAATGTATTCTTTCGATCATATCCCTATTAAATCCTATTCAACATCAATGGATTCCATCTCATATGGAAAATGATTTTTCCATAAAAATCACTTGGAATGTTTATTGGGGAAAATATAACTTGTTTGTAAATCAATATTTGAAATTATAAATTCCTAGAATATTGTGAAAAAAATTCATTGAAAAAACCTAGAAAAATTAAAATGAAATATTCAATTAAAATAATGGTAATGATGATGGGAAATTTCCTTTCATGTTTTACATGTTAAAATAAATATTTGTTTAATATTTTTGGTGAAACAAAAATAGTCCTTGTTTGGAACAAGATAAGAAAATTCCTTTTATAAAATTGTAAAAATTATAACAGCGGTAAAATTTTCTTTATAAAATCATTGGGGAGTGTATAAGAAATTGATTTTTTTCTTAAAAACATGGTTTTAGAAGACAAAAGGTTTTTGACCGAAGAGGGAAATACATGCGATTTTTTATAAAAACATCATTTTGAAATCCTAAATTAATAAAAGGATTAAAATGAAGGGAAACATTTATTCACTAGAAATAGATATAGGCGAATAAAATACATGATTATCTTTAGAAATAGATCATCCTATTTCATCATTGGAAACACAATCATAAGAAATCCTAATAAAAGATGATATAGTTTTATAAATCCCATACCACATTTCTAAAATTGAAAGATAAGAATAATGAATGAAATATGTTAAATGATTATTATAATATCATGAGAATAAATAAATTCAAGAAATTTAATTTTAAATGGTATGTATATACCCCACATAAAATAAGATAGTTTCTTAACACAACAAATGTCTCAAAGAAGGAAAATTGAGACAAAAGTCCCTCACATTAATCATCGACTTTCTTAATATATGTTAAAAACTCATGTATAATAAATATATTTTTATTATACATATATTATATAATGATAAATATATATGTAATACCATATATGATTTACATATGACCTTTTATTACCCTTTTATTTACAATTCCATTATAAAGTCTCATTTTGGGAAAAAATACTATGTTTTTCATGTATGTTTTGATTTGTAATATTGTTGGTAATATTACATTAATCATGGTTTCATAATATAATAAATTTTAAACATGATATAAATATCATATATAATTATTATATAATTATTTAGAGTAATATTTTAAAGTTATAGGTAGAAAATGAAATGCACCATTCAATGAGACGTTAGGTTGTACGTACGCATGAACATTCTTTCCATTTTCATAAAGGATTTAAATAAATAAAGTTAAATAATATATTAAAACTCCATAATGATATTTATTTCCTATTTATCAGATATTTTCATTAAAACCATCCTTATTACCATCCATGTAAAACCCAAATGAATCACATCACTTCGTGGGGTGGTAGTTTGTCGTACACATGAGCAACATTGTAGTCTTCCCAAAGAAAGGAATGTAAGAAGGTATATATGATATGATATTTAAAAATATATAATAATATCATAAATATAATATAAAAACATTTAATCGATCATTATATCCATACATGAGAGGTGATTATGAAAAACAAATAACAACAGTTCATAAGGCTGTAGTCCTCCGTACACATGAATGATGTTTTCTTATCCCATTTGGTATAAGTGTAGATAATTTGTGTGTATTACCATTAAATTAAAATATATATTAATATATATTATTCTAATGTTATTATATCATCATGATTTAATTATAATTGAAGCATGTGTAGGAATAAAAAAAATAACAACACTCATTAAAGAATGTTACCTATTTTTTAGGTAACCTCCTTAGGTTTGCACCAAAATACTTTATAGGATAGATTTATGACCAAAATAAGGATTATAGGATGAGATTAGGGATTTAAGGAATATATTTAGGTATTTTTCTACAGAAATAAATGGTTTTGGATGTTTTCATAGGAGAGGATAAGGGTTGGACTTTTATATTTGTGGTGAGTGTAATGCTTGTAATTTTTGGGAAGGAAAATGTGTACCCAATTTTTTCATACAAAAAAAGGATCCAAAATGAGAAATTATTGATACTTTGACATTATAAGGTCTAAATAGTTTCATAAAATTCATGTTTTATATGTTTTGGGTCATTATTAACCATTATCATTTTAGGTTAACACCAAGTAAACCCATTTTTACCTTAACAATAATAACTTTTTTTACTGTTTTTTACTATTCATCATGGTAAAAAATTAATTTGACCACAATAGATAATATAAATTTCCATGATTATAAATATGGAATAAATTTTTCTAAATTAAAATAATATAATTGTAAAATTTTAATTTAATAATAAACTCATACATGGGACGAGAAAGCAGTTTTCCAAAGAGAAAATGTTCAAAAGGTTAGAATTATTTTATACAAAAAATCAGTATGAAAATAATAAAAATGATCTAAATTGTATTTATTAATATATAATTTAACTAATATTACTTTTAACATATTTTTAAAATAAAAAATAACATTATTAATTTTTCAAATGAAACAGCAGTTTTTAATAAATAGAAAATACATTTTATTATTCATTGAGTAATAAATATTTTTAGAAAAATAACAAAAATTAACCCTAAGATATTTTTTAAATTTTTATTTAAAAATTAAATATTATTTTATCAAATTAATTTTATAAAAGTTTCAAAATTTAATTGAATAATTGTTCAAAAAAACCATTTTTTTAGAAAATTTAATTTTAATATCATATAAGAACTTTTAAAAAATTCATATTTTTTATCAATGAATTTTATATATAAATAAAAATTATAAATAATATCTAAAATCAAGTTATTCCTAATAATTCCACCAATTTTAATGGCTAGATAATAATGATCTTTGTTAAATAAGAATGTTAATATTTTTTTGTGGTTTGTTAAAACTCAGTATTGCTTGTAATGAAAACTATAAATGGAATTTAATTTATTAGAAAAGTATTTCATAAAATCATATGTTTTTAAACTAAACATGAATATTTATTTAGAAAATTAGGTTTCCCACAGCCACTATTGACAACAACCAATACTTAAAAAATGATTTCTCATATACATTGGTTGTGATAATTTATACATATGAAATAATTGTTTCCAGTAATGATAGTTGATCATGTTTATAAAATACAATGGAAATGTAGAAGGATTTTTAGATTTCCATTCTTTAGGAATTAATATAAATTATGGTATTATAAATTTAACATAATTAAAAATAATTATTTATTCATCTTGAAAAATATTCCAAATTAATTCTGAAAAAAATTTGATTGAAAGATTCAAAATAGATTTATACACCAATATCAATTGGCACAATGTTGGTAAATTATGAACAAGGAAACATAGTTTATAAAAATACTTTAATAATAATTTTAAGTAGTCAATTTTATCTCATATATTCTATAACTTACATCACTTATGTAGTGACACTATGATAAAGGAAGACAATTGAACCTAAACAGTCACATATATATTCAATTAAAATAATTTTAAGATATCTAGAAGGAACATTAATTTATGGGAAGTTATACTGATGTGGTGAGGATCTTCGTTTTCTTGCATACACCGATTTGAATTGGGAAGGAGGATTTACAGACTATAGATCCACATCAGATTGAATTATCATTGTTGGTAATAGTTGTGTCAGATTGAATAGTAAGAAGAAGAGTTTAGTGACCCTAAGTACACCTGAATTAGATTATGTGGCAGATATATATGCATTTACATAGTCCCTCTAGATTGAAGTTTAGCTAAAGATTATTATATTTATATTTAGATATTGTTGAATATTTTTTATGATAATCAAAGAGATATTTAATTTTAAAAAAAATCATTACAACACTATCTATATAAAAATATTGAATTTAGATTTCATTTCATCAAAGAGAATGTGGATTTGGGTGAAATAAAACTTCTTTATATTTACACCAAAGTGTATCTTGCAGATAGATTCCCCAAAGCTATAACTTGTGAGATATTTTTTTAATTTATGTTGAATCTTCTTGTTTTGTTTTCCCCATGTTCTTAAATTTCAATTATTTTAATATTCCCCAGGGTACATTGGGATCTGTTACCAAAGGGTGATAAATTTACTTGGTGGAAAAGGGATAGAGTCTATTGTGTGGAGAGTTTCTAATTCATACAATGCTCTAAATGATCGCTTAATAATGAATATAACATATCAAATATTCTCATGATCATGGTCGCGTGTGATAATTATAGTAAGGAAGGTACGATCTTCAATGACTATACTGAATAAGTCTAAAGGATCTTCCACCAATTATTCAAAGGATATACATTGAAGATATCAAAAGGATATTACCCAGATATTTTAATGATGTTTCCACATTTAATGAGATCGTGAATTAGGCATTATTGATCATAGTGAAGACAAAGATAAAAATGTCATGGGTTGTAGTAGAAAGGGTTGTTAAGAAAGGTAATTTACCAAATATTTCCAAAAATAAAAAGGGGGGATTGAAGAAACTCATGGTTTCATGGATTTTTTTTGAATATTCAGGAAGATCCAATTGTTCATCGTATGTTTAGGTTGTATTTTTTTTATAACCACATATTGGGAATTATTAATTCTGATGATGCATGTTCTGGTTTGTATAGATTTAAATATCATATAAGGGAGATTCATAATGTTAGAAAGTATTTAAATAAAGTACGGAGATCAAATGAAGTTGTATTGGATGGGTTTGTGTGATTTCTCAATCCACATAGATGAATCAAAAAAAGTGTTGGATCATATAGCCATTTTTTAGAAAATGATTTCAAATAACTATTGTATTAATGTATGGGAAGCACATATCCATTTAATCTACATAGACATTTTGAGATGTGATAGAAATATCCTTTTGTGACATAAATGATTAGTTCACCTAAATAATTTATCCACATAAGTAAATGAGATCACATAGCCAATTTTTCTATTTGGGTATTTTTATGAATCCAATTTATATGTATCTATTTTGATAAGGTTCCAAATATCTGATTCAGAATATCCACTATAATCAGATGCCTTTCTCTCAAGGTATATATTTCAATATATTCTAAGGAATCTATTTTGTAGGAATGGTTCTGCATGCCTCCATGATACTTGGAATCATTTTTGTTCTATAACGGAGACATGGTCTTTTACTGATGTTATAGAGATCAAGGGGATTTAATGTCCATTTTTGATTTTACTAAAGGGTGGATGTTGTTTTCACTTGGTGGATAAAAGACTATGGAGAAACCATCAGAAAAAAATGTGGTCTATTAATGAGATTTAAAAGTGTTAGAACCTAATTGGAACATGAAATAGAGTTGATAGTAAAATATCATCAACCCATAGAGTGTAGTTTAGATGAGATTGAGAACATAATTGAGTGTATCATATTTAGTGATCAACATATATCATTTATTAAATCTTCCAAAGGTATATTATTATGTTGAGTATATTTTTTCAATATTTCTATGCCTTCACTATGATTAGTACTACCTAGAATATTTACGTGGGTCTAAAAATAATATCTATATTTTTTGTTGTCAAAGAAACATTGTCTACTGGAGATTTTATTTTTTTTCTTTATAATCACCTTTTTTATCGTAGTAGGAAGATTTTTTGTTTTTTTTGAATCTTTTTATCTATGGTGTGATGAAAAATAGTTTTTTGTAAGTGAACTTAACCTGTGATTTAAGTTAAAATAATCCTTAGTTGGGGGGGGGGGATTAACCATCCATTTTAAGGAGTAGGATTCCAAAATAAACTAGAAACTTTTAATAGTTAATGTGTCCCTTGCTCCTTATTTTTTCTTCATAATAATTTAAAGGTTTTCTCTTTAGGTTTCGAGTGGCTCATACTCTAAAAAGTTGTAGTGGTTTGTTTTTTTTCAATTGAAAATTTTAAAATATGATCTCCACTAATTCAACCCCCCTTCTCAGTGGAGGTAGTTGATCATCAAATTCACTTAAAAAATTAACCAACATAATTTTGATAGTGCCCTAATTAAGTTTTTGATATTGATTATGTCTAAAAAACACAGTAAAATATCAAATTTTAGGAATAATATACATATTCAAGGCATGAAAATCAACTTTTCTATATTAAATTACATATAACAAAAAACTACACACATTGTCATAATTTATAACTAAACTATCCAAACCATACTTATAGTTCCAACCATTAGAATGTATTTTCATACCTATCCAATGATACAAATGTTATTAAAAACATTAAAATTCATATAATTATCTATCTAGTCATATTATAAATCTCATCTTAAACTAACATGAACACTCCACTATAAATCTCATTTGTTGGATTGTTACATCTCATTCACTACCCCAATTTTCGAATTCCTTAGTGATTAATATTATATAGTGTAATCATGGAACCCAATTCATATTACACACATCTAGAAATAAGAAAACAATGGGTTTAGAATTCCTGAATAAAGAGGTTTTATTGACCACATTTGAGGCATTATCTTGAATACTTATCACATCACTCGAATTCATTCTAAAAAAATGATTCATATTATAAGATATTATCTATCTGTTTATAAATAATCCAATTTCATAATATCTTATTTATTATCTTATTCATTTTTATAGTTAAATCCATCTATTGTAAGGTGATTGAAAAAAAACATGAATGGAGAATCCTCCATCTCATCTATTAATCATCCAAAAATAATAGTAGTGATGATATCATCCTATTTAAACAAGAAAAAAGTTATCTTCCCATTGTATGAGAAAGATTACTACTCTAATTACTCCCAATTCGACTCCAAAAGCACATGATAAATCATATAAAACTAAATATTACAAAAAAAATCACCCCATTGAAATACCCATTCCTTATTACCACTATAGTACTAGCCTTGGTGATATAATCACTAACCTTGTATGACCATGCTGATAATTAGTGTATAGATCCAAATCCATATCCCATAAACCAGATCATCATCCCTAAAATCATGGAATCAATATATATATATACCAAATAATATCTAATATATAAAACCAATTATCATAATTGTAATAACAAATCATGTATAAGAATAATCCTAAATTTATTAGTACTATACTTTCTCTATTAAAAGAAAATACAGCCTATTTCCAGACCAACTAACTTATCACTACTCACCCATTTGATAAATTATTACATTCACATTGGTGGTTTATAGAAATATTATTACAAAATTAATTTGATAGTTACCAAGGTCAGGTATAATTAACTCACAAAAATTTACTTATTTAATTTAACATTAAAAGGAAATTACTTATTTTTAATTGAACCAATACCATTTTTATTTCAAAACAAAATTATTTCTTAAAAATTAATCTTATAAAAAAAAATTAAATCAATTATATCGTAAGAAATTTACAGATTAAGTATCCTAATATACACTGATAGAAATCATATAACCATATCAATTTACATGCCAACTACCATGTACCTGAGTGGTAGAGGCTCCTGCATGGCATCCAAGAGGACAAGGATCATATATGGGTGAGGGTGAATTTTTAGGTTGTTGTAGCAGTATTGTAGCAGTACTATAGCGAGTATTGTTCAGTACTATATCAACCATGACTATTCATTTGATTTGGGCCTTTGAACCACCGGTTTAGGCCACGGGTCTCAGGGACTTCAGGCCACCAAAGGCCTTCAGGACACAAAGCCTTTGGGCTATAATTGTGCCTTTAGGACACCAATTTCCTTCGAGCCACATAGATTTTGGGCCTCAAAATGACCTAGAAGTAGGGATGACCACATAGGAGGAGACCGAGATGAGTATCCCGAGAAAAAAATAGCAACCAATAGAGAAGAGATAACCAGATTGGAAGAAAGAGAGGGTATAACAATTAACATTTGAGACTAGGCATCGTGCATCTCTACATGGGGCAATTTAGGCCAATTACCCATGTGTGGCGAGGAGCTAGGATCCTTCAAGTTGCAGATGCCGGGAAGGGGTAGTTTCAAGTATGTCAAGTCTCATGCCTTTAAGGTTATGTATTCGGTAATGTATGGGCCTTGTGCCTTGGTCCTACGGGTTATGTAAGGGTTCCCCATAAACCCATAAAAGGGGGATTATCCAAAAATAATTAAAAATGACTTTGGGCCATTCAGGCTAATATCACATAACATGATTTTTATATTACTATCAAAAATAAAAAATCATTTTTTCAATTCAATTGACATTATTTATTTTCTTAACTTGCAATAAAGTTTCCCAATTTAATTTTACATGATTGGGACAAACATTTAAAAATAATGGAAATAATTTTTTTAAAAATATTTATTATTGAAAATCATATTTTATATTTAACTATCACATAATTCTCATTTAAGCGCATCATAATACATATCCTTTATCTAATGAGTAGCCTGACATACAAATATCACATAATATAAATCCAATTTTACCATTATAATAGATTTCATTTGATCATATTATAAATTAAAATTTATTTATATTTATAGAAAAATTTAAAAGTAAATTCATAACCTAACTTTTTAAGTAACATTAAAACATTTTAATTTTTTTTCTAAAAAAATATTTTAAAAAATATATCTTTTTCATTTTAAATAAAAATTAAGAGACCCGCTGAGGCTCCTCTTAGGCCAATGATAGAAATGGGGTGTCATCCCAATTCTACTCCTATCTTGTAAGGGGATGTAGACTTATACATAATATTCATATCTCCTAAAATGGGAGGCCTTTTCCTATATCAACATTAAATAGATACATGCATTCAAAATATAAAATAGAGAAAAACACTAACATGATGAATATGTATATATATATACAATAAACTATACTATACATATTTCTTGAAGGATATAGTAAGTAAAAGTCAATCAGAAAAGGTAAATAAAATAGATACAATAAATCTATCCATCCTTATAAACACACAGCACTACGAAGCTCCTATATGTTTCAAGTACTCATAGATCACACACCAGCTAGATTAGTCACTTTTACCATCAAGAATCACTATTATCAATAATGTTTCACTAGTAATCACCAAGATATGGCTATGAAAAACCCACACTATCTCTACATATATATATCCCATCTCCCAACAAATGTATCTTCTAAACATACACAACACATGTGGGGTAAGGAACCTGTAGTGGTGATTATAAATACTCTCTATATTTTTTCCAAAAAAACAATAAATTGATCACAAATAATTATTTAAACTCAAAGATACTGATATTGAATAGAAATGAAAATAATTTTTGGATAAATAATCTATATTATCTTAATCATTAGATTTTTGAGGGATATATTGTGAATCACTAACTATCCCAACTCTAACCCATGAGGGTCAAAAATCCATGAGAAACTATAGAATCTAAGATTAACATGGTTTATATGAAATCTAAATATGATATCTAGACACACTTATATATCAACAGATACCATGGATTTCTTAAGCAGTCGCAAGTCTCAAAGATTACCACACTAATGTATTATATCTACTATAATTATTATAGAATAAGTGAAGGTTATACATTTAAAAACTGAAGATTTCTCACCTCTTGGGGAAATATATCATCATCTTACCCATGAAAACTGACCCCAACAGAGGACTAAAACTAGGAAAAATATCTTATATTGAGGAGTACTAACTCCACTGATATAGAATCCCCACCATATGTGTGCATGAGGGAGTAATGATCCAATCGTTATAAATAAACTAGGGACCCATGTACATACATAACATTACCACCAATGGAGTACCAAAAACATTATCAAAACAAATATCACACATGAATATCAGTTTCTGCTGTTTGTAGATGAAGAAAAAGTAACATACATGTACTACATATCATACCATATATTATATAAAATAAAATCCCATCATCACATTATGTATAGAAACCTCAAGGATTGAGTAATTCAATTTCCTTAATCGAATTCCCAAGAACGGTGATATGATAATTCACATGGTCTAGAAGGAGTAAACAACATGTGTTATAGGGTGCACAACATATAACATTTAAATAGTAGTGTGACTATACACTAGTACCCTAAATGGCATGTAAAGAACTTATACATGATGATTAGGATGGACTACACAATGTGTTAATCCATTAGTGGTATAATCTATACTACTCAAGTAATGTTCATTAGATACATGGTGTTTGGTCCCAACCCACATGACATGTTAGGACAAATGACCACCTAGGTGCATACTCCATGTATATTCCATATTGGTTAGTTATGAGTACATAACATATGGTCTAATACACTTGGTGTGTGATATTTAATTCAAACCAAAACCCTAGTTACTACACCAACCCAGACACACAGTGTGTGCTCTTCCAAATTACATGTCGTATAGTCAAGTTTCTATGCCATAATAATACCCTCAAAAGAAATCATGTAACATACTATGATTTAAACTCCAATAACATCTAATTATTATATTAGGACCCAATCATTGATTAAATTCCATTGTAAAAAGTTTTTTATCAACCAATGGTATGAAATGAAATCCATAGAAAACCTTGAGTGTTCCCATCACCATGTTGATCTCCACTTGAAAATGAAGCCACTCCTCCATACCATCATTATCCCCATTATCTGTTTCTATTTAATCTAACCTTAGGCTCCAACACTGAATCTAATAGACAAAAAAATTACAAGGATTCAATTACATATTGAATCTAACCAAGATAGTTGAATCATCAACCTAACCAAAGAACGTTGATAAATACATGATGGACTATGGGAGAAAACTAAATAAACCATCAATGTAATTTCTATGATGATAGGTAAAAACCTACATATTTATCATAGGTTTAATAATAATAAAAATGATAAATAAAAAAGAAAACCAAATAGTCTAAGAATGAAAGGAAAATTTTTATTTGAAGGGGACATGAAAATTTGAGGGGAATAAATGATGTACTTCCTTCCATTCCCAAAATGCACGTATAAGAAGAGAAAATCTATCAAAAAATATTATACCTCAAGGAAAAAAAATCAATGATTTAATTTATCATCAAATCCAGATTAACCTCATCAATATCCTTGAGAATCATATTTTGTTCCCCATATTCTCTCTTTTCATTGCCAAATATTATCTCTCTCTACTCCTATCCCAATGTTTATGCCAATGGGGAAGGGAACTTAACTCTAAATATGCTACACAACATCATTTAAAAAAATATGAATGTGGCTTTCCCATAATTAATTCATTTAATAAATAATATAATTAAATTAAATAATATAATTAATTGACCAAACAACATTTTAAAACAACTCAACATGCCGGTACAAATGAAACAAACACTACTCCATGTGGAAACCATCTATTTTGGAAGAAACCGTAGTCTCAATTTTCACATTTTAAGCTCCATTCAATAGATATAAGTGATCAATCTAAAACAGGTGTGTGTAAAATATGATTTTTTATATTTAATATATTTTTATGTAGTCTCTTTCATACTGTCAATCTCACTCAAACTCACCCTTAAGGGAAAAAATATACCATAGAATTAGTGGGATGGTGAGTTAATTTTTTTGAGGCTATCTTCCAGGGTAAATTTAAAATTTCACCACTAGGCTGGTTCTGGTGATTTGAAAAAATCAAAATTGAGTTATGTATTAATTGTGGAAAACTTGGGTATTTTTATCCTTTTCACCTAAAATCAATTTCATCCCTATAAAATAAATAAAAAAAGAATATACCCAAGGAATATAATGAACACTCATGAAAAAAACACACTCTGACACACTCATTTCATCCACAAGATTCCAATCCAAATGTGAATTTATCACACAACTAATAAAGAATAAAATATCCCCTTTCATTCATGATGATAGTGGAACAAGATCATTAAAAAGTAGAATGAAATGGAAACATGTATATTTCCCAAGGGATACTTTTTGAGCATATGGATAAAAATATACATGCATCAGAAAGGCATCATTCCACATAGAATGAAATGATTCAAAAAACCACTTACATTCATCTAATATGGGTTCATTGTAAATTTCAACTATGGTTATATTACCTCACTCATCACTTTTAAAGAGATTTATGAATCTTTTCTGACATGATCAATCCATATATTCCAAAACTATCATCAAGTGCATACCAGATTTTAAGATAACTCCTAAATAAGCTACAAGACCGTATGCTATTAGGGATCCATGATAACATCTATATTAACTTATTCTAGATAGGAACATGTACCATTGTTGTAAGTTCATTATATAAGAAAAATATTATCCTTATTACCAACCTCCAACACAATTATCTATGATAATCCTCTGTGTGAATCACAATCTCTAATTGAGTCCATCCCATTATTGATGATAACTCGGTTATGTCTTGATCCCTCATTCATGAAATCTTAGAATGAGAACATGAGACAAAACACCAACATAACCAATTTCACAACATCATACAACTACACATCTAGGGTACTAATCCACTATATTTTTACGGGAAGGATCCAAACCATTCAAATATATCTTCCCAATCACATTCACTTCTATCAGTACACAAGGTCTTCCTCTCTAAATCATCAACCACCATACTATAAATATATAAATATAATCCCCTTAGACACTATTTATATTACTTCACAGAATCCAAAATTAATATATAAGATGATAACCTATCTAATAAGAGTTTTATATCTACCAAATAATGTCATAGTAATACTAGTTCAATATATAAATATCTAATAGGATCAATATCTAACTAACTCAGTGGATTGTTTGGTTCACATGATCTAAATGTTTGAAAGGGTATTTCATTGTCCCATTAAACAAAATTGAAACAAATACTAAAATAATAATACATTTAATACATCATCACATTTTCAAGCATGGGCATTAGGTACCCCACCTAAAATAATCTATACATCCCCCAACATTCATAGGAAATGAATTCACACCCATAAATCTGTTAAAATGACATTCTTACCAACTGATGATTATCTTACCCCTAATTTTAAGGGATAACTCTATCTAATACTCCTTTGGATCTTGCACACTATTATAGATAGATATATACTCATATACGCAATCACCATCACCTCACTAAACAAGTAATGGGAAAACAATTGCACTGAGTTGGGTACGACCACTCCTCTTCTTCATTATATAGAATCTATAAAAATACCACTTTATTCACCAAGGATATCCTCACCACACCTGAAGGGATAAGTGAATAGATTTAATTATTATAGAGTTTTCTTGAAATAGAATAGGGTTAGGCCTAGGGTCAACTAAATCTCCTAATCCTAAACAATAGAATAGGATGAAAAAATTAATCCTATGAAGAGTAGTAAGAGATTCTTCACATAACTGACACAAATCGTAGATTCATATACACTTGTTACAACCAAAACTAATAATTATATTATATAGGAACTATAAAATCTAAAACTATAAGAATTTATAGTTGAACATGAACCAACATAAGGTGGTGGTCTTGGGAGAGGATCGATGCATCATCCAACTCTAACTACTCTCAGACCAGATGTTAATTGCTAAAAAAACTTCTGTATTCATTTGTGTTTATCATAAGTAAATTTTTACTATAATAAAAAAATATCAAAGTAGAGTTCATCTATTGTAAAATTTTATTTTATTGAGGGGAAAATCTACCCTTCTCCCATAGTTAGGGTTTCTCTCCATGATATGTTCCCTAAAAATATCTCATAATGTCAACATGACTTGAAATGTAATGAACATGGTTTAACCACCCTATATAAAGGTCATCATCCTCTTTTATAATATCTCTCTAGGATAGAGAGCTCAAAAACTAATTATGGTAGATCAATACCATCAAAACCCTCCCTCCGCACACATGTTGGATACTAGTTAGCTATACCCTTTATTTAATTCAATGAAAAAATAAGGATTGGAGAATATCATGATGTATTGAAATGTAAAGGACATAAAAAACCATAATTGACTTCTATCTGATATATTTACTAAATTTCAAGAACCAATGAATGTTACATTAATATTTTTAGTTTAATACCATGTTATTAGAGTACTGTAGAATTAATAGGCCAGTTATTACACTTATTATTTTCTACCTAGCCTAATAACCAATCTCAAAAACCCTTTAACATCATTATCCTAAATTCCCAAACCAGCCCTCACATTACCACTTATAAATTTTTTTATCCCAAGTATAAACTCAATATGATACTAATTTGACATGACCTAGCACTCTACGTCCCATCTTGTAATTACGGTAAGCTAAGAGTTCCACCCTAAACCAACCTCCAATAGGACAGGGACTGGTGACTAGTACCACATAGTCAAATATAACAATATGGGAGGACATAACCTTTATCGACCTATTTTAAATACATATCTCCAATATATAAAATATTTGGTGAAACAAATAAAATGAATATATATATACACACAAAACTAAACTATACATAATTAATTCAAGAGACTATAACTTCAAGTACATCCCAAAATGTTAATTATAGGGGAAACATTACATCATAAAATTCTCATAAATGAAAAGCATTGAGAAGATTCTCCACACTGTATGTTCTCCTATATTAAACAACACAAAATGTGGTAATTACAACCATCAAGAGTAAACATGCTACATAATGTGTCATCCAACATCACAAGTAATTAGCTTCAAATAATCCATGATTGTTTCACATATATCCATCACATATTTTAAATTATTCATTTTATGCACAAACATAACACATGTGGGAACAAGTCCCCAAGAGGGTTGAGTATAGAAATACCTTATTGGAAACTCCAATAACCGTAAGTAGAACACAATGAAATAAGTAACCTGAAATATCTAGATATTGTAGAGTTACTAATATTATATTGAGTATGAATAATACATATATACTCAACCACTTTAAGTATTATAAATATATATAGAATCACTAACTATCAAAACTCTTAGCCACAATGTTCATAATTACATTAGAATCTATATATTCTTAGAGTACATAATTTTCCTTGAAATCTGAAGTATATTTCCAATCACACATCGCATCAATAAGACCACTATGAATTTTCACAGGAGTTAAAGACATCAAATAATCACACACTATTTTCATCAATTTACTACACCACCACTAGAATCCATGAATGAGGTTATTCTCATAATTGAATCCTTATCATTAGTTAATGGAATACCAAATCATTCAGAAAATGAAAACCCTATCTTCATAAAACAACAGAATTATATAAAAATACACTAATCCACACAACTTCTATAAAACTATATTGGGGGACTCATGCCTCATCAATTGGTATATAGCAGACAAGGGTGTACCGAACCTAGTTTGGGACCTTCACCTCACCTTATCTGTTACAGGGGGTGCTCACACCATAGATATATGAATTTCTCCCCATGTTTGTATGGAGGAGTACGAAAACAATTTTTGTAGAGTAAGTGGGGGACTCATTCCATTTCAAAACTATACCACTAACAATGTACTTTCCCCAATATCACTTTTAATATCACACACAAATCCCATTTTCACCTATCAGATGATGTATAAAAGTCACCTTCTTGTATATCCTCACATATCATCCTTGATATAGAAGTAAATGTGTAATGACTTGAAATTATAGACCTTTGAAATAAAATGTTATGTTTAATAAGTGGTATTATATGAAAAAATGAATTAAAAAAACTAAAAAATATTATAATAAAATTATTAATAAAGCTATAATAAATACTATGATGGAATATCATTAAATTATATTACCTTTGGAATATAAATAATTAATATGATAAATTTTTTTAGAAGGTTGTCTTCGTTAATATGTATTTTATTTAAAATATATAATTTCATTAAAAACTAAATTTAAATATTATTTATTTAAAAATTAATAAAATAAAATAATTTTTTTAATCCATGACATCAAAATTTCAATTGTATGATTTTTTTAGTTTTTTCTAAAAGTTTTAATTTTCAGTCGAATAATACAGTATTTCAGAAAATTATAATTTTTATGATTTTAAGACTATGTAAGTATATAATAGAAGATCAAAAACAACTCTTATCTAATTAAATAATTATTTAATGAAAAAAATTATGGAATTAAAATTTTTCTTTTAACTTAAAAATATCATGTCCCTCATTTTTGGAACAAAATTAAAACGTTACTTTAATAAAAATAGTTTTGATGTTTTCATATAATTAAGTGTATTGATGGTGAAACTATGTTTTTTATTGAATTTAAAGCCACTTAAATTTTTATTAATTTATTACAAACCATTTTTTTTCATTCAAATTAGTATCTATGATAATATCATCTTGTACTTAAACTTTTTAATATAAAAACACACTTTTCCTAAAAAGCTGTTTTTAAACATTATTTTATTTTTCTTTAAAATTATCATTTCTAACCCATAAAACTTTTATTTTGTAAAATAATATAATAAAATGAAATTAAAAGGTTATAATTAGGTAGATAAAATAAAATCATAATTTTTTCATTAATATTAATTTCTAAGGATAAAAATTAATTACTAAGTTAAAAGTAAATTAGGGTAAAAGTTAAAAAGTTAAATGAAAGAACATAAAAAAAGTTATGTTGTATCCAAAATTATTTTATGATTATAATTTCAAATTCAAAACATTCCCCCCTTAAAATTTTCTATTATTGATCCACTAAAACTTGAATATTTATATTATATTATTTAAAATGTAATTGATACTCTCAAAACTACCCTTCCCTTCACTTAAAAAGGGTAACACTTACACCATTTCAATATTGTCTTAAACATATGATTTATACCTTAAGAAATATGGAATTTCTCATCATATAAACCTATATAGAATTCATCAGATTTTTTCACCGTTATTTTTCTTAATTCTTTCATTTATGAGAAGTTTTCCGGGGGAAAATGCACACTTCAACCACGAGTAATACTTTCACATACGCTTTTATTTTAATAAAATAATTCCTAAATAAACTCCAACCATATTAATAAAATTAAATACGTTTCATTGTTATTCTAAAATTTAATTATGTTGATTGAAGAAAATTTATTCACTACCTTTGATCCAATAAGAGAGACCAGAACATTGATCATATGCGTGTGTGAACTACTGACACCATATGGTGAGGTTTTTTTTATTTTTTATCTCCACCATTCCATCATGGTATTAAATTAAGACATGATAAATAAATATATTTTCTCTTAAACAAGTAAAATTTTTAAATGATCATTTTTCATATGCCATCAGTCTGCCTATTCATTGAGAGATGAGATCATTAATCATATGTACGACGGACTACCACCACCATGTTAGTTAAATTACATTTTTCATCACCATACATTATTGATGGTTCATATAATGGATTTAATAAATATATATTATGATTAATTAATATTTAATCTTATTTATATATAATATTATTATCAACAAAATCTATCCCCTTACTCACTAATTCAATATAATATGTTACATTTTGGTGTATTTAACAGTCTATGTGTAAAGACCCGTAAAATTCAAGGGAACGTTTTTCTTAATTTTCATTGGAATTTTACAAGAACGCAGTTTCTGATGGCACCTGATTCCGAGGCCCGGTGTGCCCGAAATCAATATCCGAAGTTTAGCTCGGGTATATTCAGTGAACAAATGAGTGGGTTTTCCTAACTTTTTAACCGGTGCCGGAATCGAAATCTGAGGGAACCGATGAAACCACAATGACGGTAATTGCTTAGGAACACCTTATCCGATGGTGCATTTTCTCGGAAGGAGTTATTTAAATTTCGAGGTCAAATTGTGAAGTAAATAAAATTTGTGGAACAAATTTTACTTCTAACCATATGTGGAAGTTGGGTAACTAACCAAGTGAGAATAAACGTGAGGTAGGGCCCACACGAACCCCACCCCTTCAAATTCCATAACCCCCTTAACTCTTCCCCTTAAAACCCCCTTTTATTAAATTATGTGACTTCCTTTCACATTAAATCATGCCCATTCTTAATTTATTTGAGAGTTATGCGTTTGAATTTTAAAAATTTAAATGCATGGAATGTTATAATAAAATAAGAATAAAACTTATTTTATTTTGGGGGTTGTTTTGTTGTGTTGGGTTTTTAAGAGGGAGCGATCTTTCCTCTGAAGAAGTTCATCTTCCTCGTTGAAGAACGCGAAGAGCGCCACTCTCCAATGAAGAACGTCGACACCAAAGAAAGATGACGTGCCTTTCTACTCCTCTCCGCAACCGGTGTGAGACGTCACTCCACCTCGGACGATCTCCGTCAAGCACATACGGAGCTTTACCTCGCGACGTCGTTTCCCCGATGCACTTCGATCGTAAACTCGTTATCGATGTAGGGGTTGATTTTGTATAATTCTAATTATGTTAATTATACCCTCTAAGTTGGGAATTCTTATTTATTGAACTATGGTTTGAGCCTCTAACGTAGAGGGCGCAGGCTAACGAACAAGCCCAGACCCTCTGCTGGTTGATCGTTGTGCGCGGATTGATGGGCGAAGAAAAACAGGGCCGCAAAGTCAATTTGAAGCCTCCGTAGTGAAGGTCGGGTCCCGGGAGGACCGCTGGCGAAGGTGGCGAGAAAAACGGACCACCAGAGCGCGTTTGGTGGTCCGCAGAAAACGGCGGTGACGCGCCACACCGGCGCGGCGGCGCCGGCGACCGGTGGAGGTGGCGCGCTGCCGGAACAGAACCGCCGCATCTGAGCCGCAGCGACGGGCCAAGCCGGAACGGTTTCGCCATTCTGGAGGCAGAGCGGTGCGGCTTAAAGACGCGCCAGTTTCATTCAACCAGGGGGTTGTAATCCCCAGCTCCGCGCTGGCCACGCGGACCGGCCACGCTGTAAAGACCCATAAAATTCAAGGGAAATTTTTTCTTAATTTTCTTTGGAATTTTAAAAGAGCGCGGTTTCTGACGACACCTGATTTCGAGGCCCGGAGTGCCCGGAATCATATTCCGAAGTTTGGATCGGGTACGTTCAGTGAACGAACGAGCGAAGATTTATAACTTTTAAACCGGTGCCCGGAATCAAATTCCGAGGGCACCAATGAACTCGCAGCGCCGATATTCGCTTAAGGAGGCCTTTTCCGAGGTTGCTTTTATTGCGGGTTGAGAGTTAGTTTTTGGGTTTTTAAAATAAAGTTAAATAAAATGTGGAAACATATTTTATTTCTTTTTTTGTTAGTTATATCCTCCCAAAGGGAGTTAGGGGTGGGACCCACATCCACTTAACCTCCCTTGGGAGGATTAAGTGTGGTGGGGCCCACACGAACCCCAACTCCTCATCTTCTCTCAAAACTCCCCTATAACCCCCTTTAATTAATGTTTGACAACTTGGTTTAATTAATTAAGGTGGGTTGTTTTGAATTTCAAACCTTTGAAATTCAAGTTGATGTTTGTGTAAATAAAATAAGCCTTAGCTTATTTTATTTTGTTTAGCCATCTTGAGAGGATTTGAGAACTCCTTCTTCTTCTTCAAACGTTGACGAAGAACACTCAAGCTCCGACGAAGAACACCGCTCCTCTCTTCTTCGTAGCCGGTTGTTTCCGAAGATCGACGACGCCTTCCGTGTCAACGAAAGGGAACGCCGCTTGCTCCTCGGACTTCCTTCGTCGGCTTACAAAGATTCACCAACGACGTACCTCTTCGGACGTACCTCTTCGTCAATGGAATTGATGAACGTTTACCATGACGCCCGACCTCCGCGACGTTTCTCTTCCGCGGGTCGTTGACGATCATCGATCTTGAAACCGAGGTAGGGGTTTGTTGTTGATTATTTATTTACTCTCGTTCTTGGTTCTAGCATGATAATCTTGGGGATAATTATTTAAGGGTTATCATCTAACGAGAGGGGGGTCGGACCACACAAACATGACCGAATTCCCCCCTCCTTTGTTCTTGATTATTATTATTTTCTTGTGGATGAATGAGATGGCGTGGTGCCGTCGCACCATGCGGGAATCGCACGGCTATAGTTGCGCGGTGATGTCGCGCCGCGCCGCAGATGTTTATCAAGAACGCGACGCCGTCGCGCCGCGTCGAAGGGAACCAAAGGCGCCGCGACCGGAGCGGTGCCGCGGCGGAGGGGCGCGATGCCGTCGCACCGCGCTGGATGACGAAGGCCGCGGCCGGTTCCGGGCCGCAGCGGAACGGGAAGACCGGCGGCTAGCCGGGCCGCCGGTGTCGTAAGCCGGAAAGGGGACCGGCCTTGCCGGTCCCGTTGAGGAAGGACCGGCCGGCCATGTCGGGCCGGCCGGAAGGAAGACGAACCGGGGGAAATAATTCCCCCGGCTGGCCAAAACCGGCCCCCCATAAAGGGGGGGCCACGGTTACACCAAGGGGGGGGGGGGGGGCAGCGCCCCCCCGTTTTTCTCAATGGCGGGCCCCCACGAGGGGGGTCCATGGAACCAAGGCGCGGCTTCAAGCCGCGCCGCCAAAGGGAAGAGGCGGGGGCTCTGCCCCCCGCGCGTGGCACCCGAGCGGCGCCCAGGCCGCGCCGCTGCCGGCCGGGCCGTGCCGCCGTGCTGGGCCACGCCGCCGCGCCACCGGCTGGGCCGGGTCGGACCCGGGTCGGGTCGGACCCGGGTCGGTTCAACCCGGTTCGGGCCGACCCAGGGGGGGTCGGGCCGGGTCGGCCCGGACCCGGACCCCCCGTTTTCGAATCAACTTCGGTCTTTTGGCCATAACTTGAGCTACATACCTACGATTGACGAACCGTCAGCGGCGATGCGATCCTTGGATCGATATGGTCAATTTGGTATATCGAACTCAAAGTTTCGGAATACTTTGAGTTCGGCCGGGCTGGTTCGTACACGAAACCAACCGGGCCCTCGGAGCGGAAACACTCATATCTTGAGATACGGACATCCGATTGACGTGCCGTCAGCTTTGTTGTGTTCCTCTTAGTGAGATGGATCTTTTAGAATACTCCACCCGGGGTTTGGACGCAGGTGGAGTACAGTCGGGTTGGTTTTTCCTTAAAAACCAACCGGGCCCCTTGGACGAAAAAGCCAATAACTCTCAGACCGGGCGTCCGATCGACACGCCGTCTGTTGCGTTGAGTTCCTGTTGGTGATACGGAACTTTTGGATACATCAACTCTGGACTATGTGACAGTTGATGTATCAGCCTCTCGGCTCGTGGAGCAGACCCTCCCGAACGAGCTTGCTGTGTGCGGGAACCCTAGTGCTGGCTGCGACTGTGACTGCTACTGCTACTGCTACTGCTACTGTGACTACGATGACGACAGTACAGAGATCCTTGGTGGATTCGACGACGACTACAGCACTCAGCGATCCTACGTGGATCAGTGCTACAGGTCCTGTGTGGGCCCGATCCTGTGTGGGTCCGATCCTGTGTGGGTCCTTGCGCTCAGCGGTCCTGTGTGAACCATCACCTACAGGTCCTGTGTGGGCCCGATCCTGTGTGGGTCTTTTGCGGGGGTTAGTTACCTATCGATCCTTCGTGGGTCCGACGACTTAGATGGATCAGAGATCATCTTTATCATCTTTCGAAGAAGTATACCTGTGTGAGATGAATCTTGTTGCTTTCCTGTGTGGATTTTGTTGTACTATCCTGTGTGGATTTCGTTTTGCTTTCCTGTGTGGAATACGTATACTTTCCAGTGTGGACTGAGTTGTACTTGGGCTCGGAGGTTGGAGGTTAGAGCATATTGGAATTGATGACTTAGGTATATGTATAGGCATATACCTAAGCAGTGTCGGTTGTTACTTCGTGATTGTATCTTTCTTTGTGGTTTATCCTTTGTGGATTTTGGGAGACCTTCAGGGGTCTCGGGGTCCCTACTAAGTAGCTTATACTCACCCCTGCACGGGCTATGCCCGCATTACGTTGTGTTGGTTGCAGACGATGGACAACGTTGATTGTGGCTGAGGCTTGCAGAGCAGAACGATACCTGGAGGTGGACCACTGGGCGGAACGTGTTCGGAGCGGACTGCGGGACCCGTGGAGTAGTGGAGTTATCTGTACCCACCCTTCAGGTGGGATCTCCAGTGGACAGCTCGGAGTAGCGGATTTTACTTTACAGTTGTTGTTTTCCCTTTCGAGTTGTACTTTACTTTCAGTTTGGGTTTGTATTCTGGCCCATTTACTTTTCCGCACTTTCAGTTGTACTCTGTTTTTACTTAGTGTTTACTTTTCCGCTTGCTTACTCTGTGGTGTTTGTTTACTTACAAAGGCAATGCCTTCCCTTTTTACCGGGATTTACGCCTTGGTTCTAGTCGCCAGCCCCTGGCCTATGGAAGGCGGGCTTGGGGTAGTCACGGCACGGACCCCGAGGGCGGGTCGTGACAAATTGGTATCAGAGGAGTTTGGTTCTACCGCGAACTCTGATCTTTTCTATGTGAAGCAATAATGTTTAGCATATTGAGTGTGGTTATCAGTCCAGGGAGTCCAGTGTTGGTGCGGCGGCCGACGTATCCGTACACCAGGACCCTGACTACTGATTTCTGACTTAATGCACGAAAAAACTGATTGCGTGTGTGTTTCAAAGTTTTCTTTGTGATTACTTTATATCAGCTCACCAGGTATACTGTTCTGACCGTGGCGCACCTGTTTCCTTTCAGGATGGCCCCACGACGGCAGCCAGCTAGGGTTCTGAGAGTCGAGCATGACGACAGCCCACCGAGCGACGAGGCCTCGGTGCAGGGCCCTTTGTCAGCAGTGGCACCGGCGGTAGCTCTACCCGTCAATCCACCGATGCTTCCAGCACCAGCCGCTGACGATGCACGTCGCCTCAGCGCACTGCATGAGTTTCAGCGCCAGCGACCGCCCAGGTTTCGTGGGGAGACGGACCCCCCAGGCAATAGAGGACTGGCTGGAGGCAGTAGTACGAGTTTTTAGGCTAGTGAGGACACCTGCAGACCTCATGGTGATCCTCGCTGCGAACCTGCTACACGCAGCAGCGGGCCGATGGTGGAGCTTGATGCTCCAAGTGCACGATGAGGCATCTCTTCTCTGGACGGACTTTGAGAGCCTCTTCCGCTCGGAGTTCGTCTCAGCCACCCTTCGTGTGGTGCATATCCAGGAGCTTCTCCAGCTGCGGCAGGGCAGCATGACGGTCGCTCAGTACTCGGCGAGATTTACTGATCTCTCGCGCTACTCGACCGACATGGTACGAGACCCATTCTTCCAGGCCCGGACTTTCGAGCAGGGTTTGAGACACGAGATCAAGGCATCACTGATCTCCCTCAGCATACCAACTCAGACAGGAGTACTGGAGCAGGCCATTCTGATCGAGAGCTTCCTTGCTGAGTCTACACCAGCGTCGAGACCCACCGCAGGGAGGCACGTGGCAGAGTCATCTGCTGCAGGCAGTCGACGGATGAATCAGGGGTTCAGGTAGACCAGACCTTCAGGCAGACAACCTCAGGACACTGGCTCAGTAGTGCAGGGCACACAGCGAGGAGCCAGTCTTTCGAGAGGCAGGCAGTGCTACTCGTGCGGCGGGCAGGGCCACATGGCTCGTGACTGTCTGACCCGCCGTGCAGAGGAGCAGCAGACGGTTGAGGGACCACCGAGGCAGAGGCAGAGGGTCGACCATGGCGGTCCGCAGGGAGGAGGCGGACAAGGCATAGGAGCAGGCCGAGCAGCAGGTGGTGGGCGACGCTTGGAGGCTCTGCCACCACCACCACCAGGAGGTCCACCCCAACCACAGGGAGCTGGCGGGCAGAGACAGGCACAGCTCCAGGCAGCAGAGGCCTACGACCACGGCGCACCCGATATGATTCGAGGTACTATCTGTGTCTATTCCACCCTTGCTGCAATTCTTATAGACACAGGAGCGAGTCACTCTTTCATAGCCGCTGCCCTTGTTTGGAGCTCGGAGATTCCGACAGATCCGTTGGCTCGATCCTTACGGCTAGAGACTCCTACGGGATCAGACTCTACGATTACGCATTGGTGCCGATAGAGTGAGCTTACTCTAGGAGGCGAGAGCTTCGGCTGGGATCTTCTTGTAGCAGCGTCGAGGCCTTACGACGTCATCTTGGGTATGGATTGGCTATCTACGGTCCATGCACAGATTGACTGTTTTAGGCGCAAGGTGCGATGTGTACGCACTAACGGGAGCAGGTTCACCTTCACCGACGAGAAGGGAGCCTTTGTATCACATGATGGACTTCCAAGGAGGAGAGGACATCCCATTACTCATCAGTTGGCTAGCCTCATCCTTGGAGTAGTTGACGTGCAGAGTCCTGGTTTTCCTGCAGTGGTGGATCAATTTGCGGACGTTTTTCCCGACGACATTCCAGGGCTACCTCCTCGCAGAGAGGTAGACTTTTATATTGACTTGTACCCCGAGATAGCCCCGATATCCACTCCATCATATCGGATGGCCCCCGCTGAGCTTCGAGAGCTACGGGTACAGTTGGAGGACTTGCAGGGCAAGGGGTTCATCCGACCCAGTGTTTCACCCTGGGCTTCCCCGATATTGTTCGCCAAGAAGGCAGACGGGAGCTTGCGACTTTGTGTTGACTATCGCCTCCTGAACCAGGTGACAGTGAGGAACAAGTATCCGCTAGCGAGGATTGATGACCTCTTTGACCAGCTCAAGGGAGCACGGTGGTTCTCGAAGATAGACCTCACGTCAGGCTATCATCAGCTCAGAGTCAGAGACGAGGATGTGCAGAAGACAACCTTCAGATGTTGGTATGGCCACTATGAGTTCTTGGTTATGCCTTTCGGCGTAACCAATGCTCCAGCAGTGTTCATGGCCCTCATGAACAGGATCTTTCAGCCATACCTTGATCGGTTTGTCGTGGTCTTCATCGACGACATTCTGATTTACTCTACGACTGTGGAGGAGCATGCCTATCACTTGCGAGTTGTACTAGACACACTCCGAGAGCACCAGCTTTATGGTAAGCTCTCAAAGTGCCAGTTCTGGATACGTGAGGTCCACTTCTTGGGACACGTTATCTCTGAGGTGGGAGTTACAGTGGATCCTGCGAAGATCGAGCCTGTGTTAGCATGGGAGCCACCCAGGAGCGTGACTGAGGTTCGGAGTTTCTTGGGACTAGCTGGATACTATCGGAGATTCGTGCTAGACTTCTCTAGAGTTTCGGCACTACTCACAGCTTTGACGAAGAAGGGGAAACCCTTCGTGTGGTCAGACAGATGTCAGCAGAGCTTCCAGGAGCTGAGATAGAGATTGACTAGCGCACCTATCTTGAGGTTGACTGAGGAGGGAGTAGGGTACATAGTCTACTGCGATGCATCAGGGACCGGACTCGGATGTATTCTGATGCAGGAGCGGGCAGTGATCGCCTATGGATCACGTCAATTGAGGCCGCATGAGAAGAACTACGCTACCCATGACCTGGAGTTAGCAGCAGTGATCTTCGCTCTGAAGACATGGCGACATTACCTGATGGGCGAGCGTTTTATAGTCTTTTCTGATCATCAGAGTCTCGGGTATATCTTCTCGCAGAAGGACCTGAACCTGAGACAGCGGCGATGGCTCGAGTTCTTCCAGGACTATGACTTTGAGATAGTCTATACTCCTGGGAAGGGGAACGTAGTAGCCGATTCCCTCAGCAGGAGGACGGACATTTAGCTACTTGAGGAGGCGACAGAGCAGCTAGCCTCATTGCAGATATCCTTCATGGATAGAGATGGAGCAGCCTTCCTCCAGTCACTCACAGTCACCCCTCCACTACTGCAGCGGGTCAGAGAGGCACAGCGTGAGGACGCTGACTGTGAGACACGGCATGCAGAGATATCCTCGGGACAAGCACCTGATGGTTTCTCCATTGGAGCAGAGCATGACATCCTTTTCAGAGGATGTACCATGGTACCAGTCACTTTACGAGAGGAGGTGCTGAGAGAGTTTCACACTTCTCCTTTGGCGGTACATCCTGGAGTGGCGAAGATGTACTAGGACCTCAGACGACAGCACTGGTGGCCGGGCATGAAGAAGGCTGTAGCATAGTTCGTTTCTCGATGCCTCACCTGCCAACAGGTGAAGGCAGAGCATCAGGTACCACCAGGCTTGGTACAGCCCTTGGAGGTCCCGGAGTGGAAGTGGGACGGCATATCTATGGACTTCGTGACTGGACTTCCACACACTTCCAGAGGTCACGAATCCATCTGGGTGATTGTTGACCGACTCACCAAGTCGGCACACTTCTTACCCATCAGAGAGCAGGGCTCAGTGGAGAGCTTGGGGCGTCTCTACGTTCAGGAGATTGTGCGGCTCCACAGTGTGCCATCATCTATCGTCTCCGATCGAGATGCTCGCTTTACTTCCCGACTTTGGAAGGGGTTACAGGAGGCGTTCGGGACGCAGCTACGTCTGATCACAGCTTTTCACCCTCAGACGGATGGTGAGACGGAGAGGACCATTCAGACTCTCGAGGACATGCTCCGCGCATGTGTCCTCGACTTTGGTCGTAGCTGGGAGGACCACCTACCCTTGGCGGAGTTTGCGTACAACAACAGCTACCACTCAACCATCGGGATGGCACCGTACGAGGCGTTGTACGGCCGACCTTGTAGATCTCCTTTGTGCTGGACAAACCCTGGGGAGTCAGCACTTGTGGGACCGGAGATGGTCCAGGCCACGACAGAGAAGGTCCAGGTCATCCAGGAGCAGATGAGGGCAGCTTAGAGCCGGCAGAAGTCATACGCTAACAGGAGGCGGGGGCCACTTGAGTTCGAGGATGGAGACCACGTCTTCTTGCGGGTCTCACCTCGACGTGGTATACGAAGATATGGCCGAGGTGGAATGTTATCTCCGCGCTTCATCGGACCCTTCCAGGTCCTCAGCAGGATTGGCGAGGTGGCTTATCGCCTAGCTCTACCACCTCAGTTGCACCGGGTGCACGACGTCTTCCACGTATCTCAGCTGAGAAGATACGTGCACGACCCGACGCACATCATTGACCATGGGGAGCTTGACGTTGACGATGGGGAGACTTTACGAAGGTCCCGGTGGAGATAGAGGATCGATAGGAGCGGGTCCTACGTGGGCGATCGATTCCTCTTGTGCGCATCAGATGGCAGCACGGGAACCTCCAGGAGAGCACATGGGAGCGGGAGGCTCAGATGCGTGCTCAGTACCCTCATTTGTTTCCCTAGTTTTTGATGTATCTTTACGGGGACGTAAAGCCCTGAGGTGAGAGTAATGTAAAGACCCGTAAAATTCAAGGGAAATTTTTTCTTAATTTTATTTGGAATTTTACAAGAGCGCGGTTTCTGACGGCACCTGATTCCGAGGCCCAGAGTGCCCGGAATCATTTTCCGAAGTTTGGCTCGGGTACGTTCAGTGAACGAACGAGCGGAGATTTCTAACTTTTGAACCGGTGCCCGGAATCAAATTCCGAGGGCACCGATGAACTCGCAGTGCCGATATTCTCTTAAGGAGGCCTTTTCCGAGGTTGCGTTTATTGCGGGTTGAGAGTTAGCTTTTGGGTTTTTAAAATAAAGTTAAATAAAATGTGGAAACATATTTTATTTCTTTTTTTGTTAGTTATAACCTCCCAAAGGGAGTTAGGGGTGGGACCCACATCCACTTAACCTCCCTTGGGAGGATTAAGTGGGGTGGGGCCCACACGAACCCCAAATCCTCATCTTCTCTCAAAACCCCCCTATAACCCCCTTTAATTAATGTTTGACAACATGGTTTAATTAATTAAGGTGGGTGGATTTGAAGTTCAAACCTTTGAAATTCAAGTTGATGTTTGTGTAAATAAAATAAGCCTTAGATTATTTTATTTTGTTTAGCCATCTCGAGAGGATTTGAGAACTCCTTATTCTTCTTCAAACTTTGACGAAGAACACTCAAGCTACGACGAAGAACGCCGCTCCTCTCTTCTTCGTAGCAAGTTGTTTCCGAAGATCGACGACGCCTTCCGTGTCAACGAAAGGGAACGCCGCTTCCTCCTCGGACTTCCTTCGTCGGCTTACGAAGATTCACCAACGACGTACCTCTTCGGGCGTACCTCTTCGTCAATGGAATTGACGAACGTTTACCGCGACGCCCGACCTCCGCGACGTTTGTCTTCCGCGAGTCGTTGACGATCATCGATCTTGAAACCGAGGTAGGGGTTTGTTGTTGATTATTTATTTACTCTCGTTCTTGGTTCTAGCATGATAATCTTGGGGATAATTATTTAAGGGTTATCATCTAACGAGAGGGGGGTCGGACCGCACAAACACGGCCGAATTCCCCCTCCTTTGTTCTTGATTATTATTATTTTCTTTTGGATGAACGAGATGGCGTGGTGTCGTCGCACCACGTGGGAATCGCACGACTATAGTTGCGCGGCGCCGTCGTGCCGCGCCGCGGAAGTTTATCAAGAACGCGACGCCGTCGCGCCGCGTCGAAGGGAACCGAAGGTGCCACGGCCGGAGCAGGGCCGCGGCGGAGGGGCGCGATGCCGTCGCACCGCGCCGGATGACGAAGGCCGCGGCCGGTTCCGGGCCGCGGCGGAACGGGAAGACCGGCGGCTAGCCGGGCCGCCGGTGTCGAAAGCCGGAAAGGGGACCGGCCTTGCCGGTCCCGTTGAGGAAGGACCGGCCGGCCATGTCGGGCCGGCCGGAAGGAAGACGAACCGGGGGAAATAATTCCCCCGGCTGGCCAAAACCGGCCCCCCATAAAGGGGGGGCCGCGGTTACACCAGGGGGGGGGGGGGCAGCGCCCCCCCGTTTTTCTCAAAGGCGGGCCGCCACGAGGGGGGGCCGTGGAACCAAGGTGCGGCTTCAAGCCGCACCGCCAAAGAGAAGAGGCGGGGGCTCTGCCCCCCGCGCGTGGCACCCGAGCGGCGCCCAGGCCGCGCCGCCGTGCCGGGCCGCCCCGCCGCCCCGCCGCGCCGCCGGCCGTGCCGGGTCGGCCCGGACCCGAACCCTCCGTTTTCGAATCAACTTTGGTCTTTTGGCCATAACTTGAGCTACAGACCTTTGATTGACGAACCGTCAGCGGCGATGCGATCCTTGGATCGAGACGGTCAATTTGGTATATCGCACTCAAAGTTTCGGAATATTTTGAGTTCGGCCGGGTTGGTTCGTACATGAAACCAACCGGGCCCTCGGAGCAGAAACACTCATATCTTGAGCTACGGACGTCCGATTGACATGCCGTCAGCTTTGTTGTGTTCCTCTTAGTGAGACGGATCTTTTGGCATACTCCGCCCGAGGTTTGGACGCAGGTGGAGTACGGTCGGGTTGGTTTTGCCTTAAAAACCAACTGGGCCCCTGAGATGAAAAAGCCAATAACTCTCAGACCGGGCGTCCGATCGACGCGCTGTCTGTTGCGTTGAGTTCCTGTTAGCGATACGGAACTTTTGGATACATCAACTCTGGACTATGTGACAGTTGATGTATCAGCCTCTCGGCTCATGGAACGAACCCTCCCGAACGAGCTTGCTGTGTGCGGGAACCCTAGTGCTGGCTGCGACTGTGACTGCTACTGCTACTGCTACTGCTACTGTGACTGCGGCGACGACAGTACAGAGATCCTTGGTGGCTTCGACGACGACTACAGCACTCAGCGATCCTACGTGGATCAGTGCTACAGGTCCTGTGTGGGCCCGATCCTGTGTGGGTCCGATCCTGTGTGGCTCCTTGCGCTCAGCGGTCCTGTGTGAACCAGCGCCTACAGGTCATGTGTGGGACCGATCCTGTGTGGTTCTTTTGCGGGGGTTAGTTACCTATCGATCCTTCGTGGGTCCGATGACTTAGATGGATCAGAGATCATATTTATCGTCTTTCGAAGAAGTATACCTGTGTGAGCTGAATCCTGTTGCTTTCCTGTGTGGATTTCGTTTTGCTTTCCTGTGTGGAATACGTATACTTTCCTGTGTGGACTGAGTTGTACTTGGGATCAGAGGTTGGAGCGTATTGGAATTGATGACTTAGGTATATCTATGGGCATATACCTAAGCAGTGTCAGTTGTTACTTCGTGATTGTATCATTCTTTGTGGTTTATCCTTTGTGGATTTTGGGAGACCTTCAGGGGTCTTGGGGTCCCTACTGAGTAGCTTATACTCACCCCTGCACGGGCTATGCCCGCACTACGTTGTGTTGGTTGCAGACGATGGACAGCATTGATCGTGGCTGAGGCTTGCAGAGCAGAATGGTACCTGGAGGTGGACCACTGGGCGGAACGTGTTCGGAGCGGACGACGGGACCCATGGAGCAGTGGAGCTATCTGTACCCACCCTTCAGGTGGGATCTCCAGTGGACAGCTCGGAGTAGCGGCTTTTACTTTACAGTTGCTGTTTTCCCTTTCGAGTTGTACTTTACTTTCAGTTTGGGTTTGTATTCTGGCCCATTTACTTTTCCGCACTTTCAGTTGTACTCTGTTTTTACTTAGTGTTTACTTTTCCGCTTGCTTACTCTGTGGTGTTTGTTTACTTACAAAGGAAATGCCTTCCCTTTTTACCGGGATTTATGCCTTGGTGCTAGTCGCCAGCCCCTGGCCAATGGAAGGCGGGCTTGGGGTAGTCACGACACGAACCCCGAGGGCGGGTCGTGACACGCGCCCCCGGGCCGGGACGCGCCGGTGGGGCCGGGCCGCGCCCCCCCATGCCGGGCCGTGCCCTATTGGGCCGGATCCGAACTCGTGTTGGGTCGACCCGGTTCAGGCCGACCCATGGGGGTATCGGGCCGGGTCCGACCGGGCACAAACCCCCTATTTTCGGACAGTTCCTTTCAAACGCCCGTATATTGGGCTACAGACCTCTGATCGACGCACCATCAAATGTGATGAAATCCTTGGATTGAGACGGTTGTTTCAGTATATTACACTCAAGGTTTCGGAGAACTTTGGGTATGTCCGGGTTGGTTCCAACACGAAACCAACCGGGCCCTCGGAGCGGAAACACTTATAACTTAAGCTCCGGACATCCGATTGACGTGCCATCGACTTTGTTGGATTCCTCTCAGTAAGACAGACCTTATGGCTTACTCCGCTCGATGTTTGGATGTTGTTGGAGTGCAGTAGGGTTGGTTTTTGACTTAAAAACCAACCGGGCCCCTGGAACGAAAAAGCCAATAACTCTCAGACCGGGCGTCCGATTGACGCACCGTCTGTCACGTTGAGTTCCTCTTGACGAGGAAGAACTTTGGGGTACATAAACTCTTGAATACGTTTCAGTTGATGTATCGACCCACTTGGCTCAAGGAGCGGACCCTCCCGGAATCGAGCGTGCTGTGTGCGGGAACCCTAGAGCTGGCTGCGACTACGACTGTGGCGACTGCACTGAAATCCTATGTGGGTTGGGCAGCGATGAAGACCGTACTGAAATCCTATATGAGTTCGACGACGATGAAGACTGCACTAAAATCCTATGTTGGTTTGGCAGTGATGAAGACCGTACTGAAATCCTATGTGGGTTCGGTAGTGATGAAGACCATACTGAAATCCTATGTGGGTTCGACGGCGATGAAGACTGCACTGAAATCCTATGTGGGTTCGGCAGCGATGAAGACTGTACTGAAATCCTATGTGGTTTTGACGGCGATGAAGACTGCACTGAAATCCTATATGGGTTCGGCAATGATGAAGACCGTACTGAAATCCTATGTGGGTTCGATGAGGATGAAGACTGCACTGAAATCATATGTGGGTTCGGCAGCGATGAAGACCGTACTGAAATCCTATGTGGGTTCGACGACGATGAAGACTGCACTGAAATCCTATGTGGGTTCAGAAGCTTGGCTGGTTTAGTATCCTACGTGGGTCCCAGCTAGATGAATCAGTGGCTACATCTGATCATCTCTATCACTGAAGAAGTATACCTGTGTGAGCTGAGTCTTGACTTTCAATCATTATCTTCGATATGATTGACTTGCTTTCATATGTGGATTGTGTTGTGCTTTCCTGTGTGGATTGGGTTGTACTATCCTATGTGGACGTGATCGAACTTGGGCTCAGGTGTTGGAGCCGAACTAGAATTGATGTCTTAGGTATATGTATGAGCATATACCTAAGTAGTGTTGGTTGTTACTTCGTGATTGTATCTTTCTTTTTTGGATTATCCTTTGTGGATTCTGGTAGACCTTCGGGGGTCTCGGGGTCCCTACTGAGTAGCGTATACTCACCCCTGCATGGGCTATGCCCGCACTACGTTTTGTTGGATGCAGACGATGGACAACGCTGATCGTGGTTGAGGCTAGTGGAGCAGTCGGTACCTGGAGGTGGACCACTAGGCGGGACTTACACGGAGCGGACGGCTGGACTGGGGAGCTGAGGTGGCTATCTATACCCACCCTTCTGGTGGGAATTCCAGTAGACGGCTCGATGTTGCTACTTTACTTTCAGTTGCTGTACTTTCTTTCCAGTTGTAATTTACTTTCAGTTTGGGTTTGTATTCTGGCCCATTTACTTTTCTGCACTACTTTTGTACCCAGTTTTACTTAGTGTTTACTTCTGCTTGCTTACTCTATGGTGTTTGTTTACTTTATAAAGTCAATGCCTTCCGCTTTTTCCGGGATTTACGCCTTGGTGCTAGTCGCCAGCCCCTGGCCTATGGGAGGCGGGCTTGGGGTAGTCACGACACGGGTCCCGAGGACGGGTCGTGACACTATGATAACGATGTTAAAATGATATTATCATAAATTATTATATAAAGTAAAATAATGTTATTATCATGAAGTAATGATATATTTAATATATTTTTATAATTTATTAATTTTTTTTTATATTTATAATATTTATTAAAATTTGTATTCAATTGTTAAATATGTGGAAAACTTTTTTATAACGATTTCTATTTTTATAAACAACATTCATGAGTTTCACATAATGAAAATTAGAATTATGTAATAATTTAAAAACAATAATTATTTTATCTTGAATTATATATGAATTATGAATCTAAAAACCTTGGGTGATAATCGATCTCATCATCATGAATTTTATATGAAACAAACAACTAAAAGTTCTAACACCTGATGATGGAAATAAATTATAATGAGTTAATATATTTGTAGTATATGGTTATAAAAAATTATAAAAAGGATTTTATATTTATTTTATTATTTTTATATCAGATATTATGATATATATATATATCCATTATAAATGATTATAGAGCACGATTGAGTAAGTAAGAATACAAGGTAATCATTTTTTCATCTCAAATCCCTCTCTTTGAGACATGTTTTGTATTATTAATTTAATTTATTTTAATTAGTTTATATACATACTAATTGATATGTTATATCATTAAATAAATTTTATTCTTGGTAATTTATGTTAAATTTAATTATCTCTCTCACATTTAATATGTTTTTATTTAAATAGTCCTCAAATTTATGCATTTTTATATATAAATCTTTTATTTGAGACTAGTTTATCACTATAAACCTAATATCATTTATATAGTGTATATACGACCTACATAACATATAAATTCTTGAATTATATTTTAATAATGGAATTATATGTTCTATTACAAGAAATATATTTCAAGGGGTTTTGATTAAATTGACACTCAAGTCACAAAGGTGGGGCCAGACATTATAATGCCCCTTGATGCATCAGTAGGTCTCGAGTAAAATGAGATTGGGTATTTCAGTGTTTTTATAAAAAAAAGAATATATTTCATTGATAGTAAGATCATAATTTTCAATATCTTTATGTATAAGATCATGATGTATTGGTTTATATTATGGATTTAACTATCATACATTATGCATTTCATCATTAAAGATTCATCTATTGATATCCATGTGTTATATTTATTTCCATAGTTATCCATGGATATATTAGGGTTTTATTTTCACTCTATAATGTCATTTTTTATCCAATCCTTCCATAAAATTTGTTCCTTTCCACTGAAATGATTTCATCAGCGATGTATTTTCCGTTAATAACCATTTTATCCCGACCTTCTTATATTTCCTTTTCCCTTGGATATGATGGAAAGTTTTACACATGATATATTTAATAGGATAAAACGTGTAGAGGTTTTTTAAGTGATCCTGAAGACTTACTAGGGAAAAAGTAGTTATTTATATGCTTAAAAACAAATATCCATTTGTTGATAAATAAATGGGTTTTTTGTCTATGTTTTTTATAATTCAAAAAATATCTAAACCTAAAAGGCATCATAAATTAATGTAATGAAAATTTATTCTGTATTTTATTTAACATATGGGATAGTTAAGTTTGGTAATCTATAGTTGGTATCAAATTTATTATATAAAGTGTGTCTTAATGGAACTAGATCTAGGATTTTGAATATGAGGAATCATAGTTAGTATATGAGTAGGGTTTGTAAAAATTTGTAGATTAAGATAATATCATTTTTTCTTAATTTGAGTGTTATAAATTTCATTAATTTTTGATAAGTTATGGTTAATTATAATTTCAATGGTATAGAAAACCCTTTTGTAATTTGATTACAAATTTTATATATTAGGATAATATTGCTTTAATTAAAACAATAGGTATATGTGTAAGGGATATGTCTATATTAACGATACCATTGTGAAATTTTCATAATGTTGAGATTGTATAGTTTTCCTTGAAATTATATCCCTCTCTAGATACTACAAGTGGTTGAAGGATCTAGAAAAGATATACCTAGGTGTAATAACCTTGAAAATGGAAAATTGGGAATTAACTCAATTTTCACCTAGTGCTTGAAAAGGGGGCCTAAATAGACATCTATCTTGACACTACTAGGGACTATTCTATGGTCAATCAGGTTCTCCTTATGAACTATATGATTAGTTTATTTCCAAATTACATTAACAGAGTGAGATATGAATTATAATATAACTTAACTTAAAGAAAATTAGATTGAAAAAAATGTAAAAAAAGAATGAAATAATTGTTTACTTAGAAAATACATATTATGATTGATTTTTCATATTCAAATGATCATTTACACATATATTATTGATACCCATTTTTGATTTAGTATCTTGTTGGAACCAGATCATGAAAATAAATCTTATAAGGGTATGTATCTAGAAACCATTATTTATTATAACCAAAAAACATATCATATATAAATGGTTTATAATCATAGTATATTCCTATTATGATAGAAAATGTGAGTATCATAATATTACCTTAGGTAGTGAGGTTAATATCTTAATAGAAATTAATTCTTTGTATACTTTTTTATTTTAAATATAGATTTGTTTTAATGATGATATTTGGGTAGAGTTTAAATTTATGAGAATTGTGGGGAACCTATATGGATTTTTGTAGAATTTTTTTCTTTAATGTAATGAAAAAAATTATTGAATGAAATCAATAATATTGAAATTTGATTTTATGAAAAAGGTTATATTTTGGTGATAACTATTCTAGAACACATGATTAAGGTATGGTAAACTCTTAGGTTTAATATATACTTATGTTTGAAGTAATAATGGGTTTATTTATTTTGTTAAAATTGATATAGATAGTGTTTATATCCTTATAATTTAATACTGATTTAATAAAAAAGTGATCCATGATATTTTTGATAAATTTTATCTAATTTTGGGATTATGATATATATTCTTTTGTTTGTGAATTTATTTACTAGTGATTAATACATTTTAGAGTTAAATATGGAGTTAATTTTTAGAGGAATGTAAAACATTACTATGCATTAATGTCTTAGATATTTTAATGGTTTTTGGAATGTTTTATAGATAGTATATGAATAAGTTATATACATTCATTGGTAAATGATTGTATGATTGGATACTATTATTTTAAAAAAGATACGTAACTTAATAAAGTGAAAGATAGTAAGTTATATGGTATATTAGTTGCTATATTCTAAATGATAAATGTGTTAATAATGATCTAACCCACTTTCTTCAATGATTAATAATTAAAATTGTGTGGATGAAATTTATTTAACAGTAGAATCATGTAAAAAATCAAAATTTTAGGATATGTAAAATGTATATTATATTCAATAATATACATTATACACTACATCCAAATTAAATGAACCCAAAAAATTATAATATAAATATTAATAATTCTATAATAAAAACATATACGGTGAACTTTTAAAATACCTTATATTTGGAATTTAAATAATTAATATGAGTTAATATTAAAAAGTATTGTTTTTAGTAAAAGTTATTTTCTTTATGTATTTTAATTTATTTTTAAAACTAAATTTACAAATTCCTAAATTTTAATTTTCTTAAATAAAATTCATTTTATAATTCCTCACATGAATATTTTTTGAGACTTAATTTTTGAGTTTTTTATTGAAAGTTTTCTTTTTAAACAAAATATACAGTTTTTTAGAAAATTTTAATTTGAATGAAGTTATCATCATGTAAGACTATACTGGAAGTTTATGAAACCTTTTAAGGAATAAAATATGTATTTAAATAATAAAAGTTTGAATTATGAAATATTTATTGAATACATAAATCTTGTTTCCAACATTTTTAGATCTAAATTAAAATATTACTTTAATAAAAATTGTTTTCTTTATTTTCTTATAATTATGTTTTTTAATGATTAAATTAAATTTTGGATTTATTTTAAATTCTCCCACACTTTATTTATCTAAAATAATCCACTTTATGTAATAGAAGAAATTATAAATTATAATATAAACTTTTACATGAATTTTTATACTAGAAAACTATTTTTTACTTATCATGTTTGTTTATTATAAAATGAACATTTCAAACGCAATAAAAAATTCTTCCATATAAAAATTTAAATATATTAAATTATACATTTCAAATTAGGTAAAACTCCCAATATTAGTTTTTTCATTAATCTTAAATACTATTTTTAAAATTTTTTTACCATGGTAAAAGTAAATTAGGGTAAAAGTTAAAAAGTTGAATAAAAGACTAAAAAACACTAGGTTTTCTAAACAATGAGTGGATAAGAATAATTTTTACCCACACAAATTTACCATCCACTTTTTAATTTTATATCTATTTAACATTGAAAAGAAATATTGAATTATTGAAAATTTAATGGTCAATTCCAAAATAATCCTTCCATTCATGAATAAAAGGATAAACCATCCATCACTTAAAGACTCACTTATCCTTTGAATTTATCCTTAAAAATATATCTAATTACTTATTCAAGAACCATATCTAACTTGAATAAGATTTATTTCACCTTTATTATTCTTAAGGGATTCATTTACAAGGTGTTTCCCAAGAGAAAATACATGCTTTCAACGTGAGTATTACTTTCAATTACAATTTTATTTTATACAACTCCATCCTAAATTATATTAAAAAAAGAAAAATATTTTTAAATTAGAATAATTTGTTTTCTAAAATATAATTATATTACTTTAAAAACAAATATTTACTACTTTACATCAACTAAGAGACCAAAACATCAATCATGCATACATGTGAACTACTGTGTCCACCAAGTGATGTAGTTTGTTTTCTACCACTGCCTCTCATGGATGGTATCAAGGATGGATTTGGTCAATAAATTTTTTCTATATCTCCAAAATTAAGTTCTTATATTATCATTTTTAATATACCATCATTGCTCCCATTGATTGAGATTTGGGATCAGTAATCATGTGCACCGCTGAATACCGCCTCCACAAATGATGAATTTCATTCATCATCCCCACCCATCAATAATGGTTCCTATAATTGATTTAATTAGGATTTAAGATCTTCTTTAAATATTTAATCATTTAAACATGTCAAATTATCATTATTTAATTATACCCCTTAGTCATTAAATGATTATTACATATTACAATTTGGATTAATTTAATCACTAGTATAAATGATGTTATAATGACTATGTCAGAAATAATTATGGTATTTTATATATTGGTAATATAATGTAATAATTATACATTTTATATGTTATGATTTTTATATAATTGGGTTTCTTATATTATAAATATTTCATATTATATCCCCTTTCATTCATTAAACACATTAAAAAAAAGTTTACAATGATTTCCATTTTTAGAAGTCGAATTCTTGTGATCCAATGAATGAAAATGGGAAAAAAGTAATCATTTGAAAAAAATGATTAATATATAATAAATTATATTTTAATAATGGAATTAAATCTACTTTTTTATAATTTTTCCCATCATCATGAATATTTTACCAAACGAGCAACAAAAATTCCTAACACATAATAATGAAAATAAACTATTATGAGTTAACATAATTGTAATATATAGTTATAAAATAATTAAAAAAATTATAGTATTTTTATATAATTTTTCCAATATAAGTGATTAATTAATATATTTCTATTATATATGCAGTTATAACATTATAAATAAGCAGAAAAACAATTAAATGTTTTTTGTCATAAATTACTATCTTTGAGACTTGTTTTTTATGTACATAATACCATTTAATTTTTTTATATGATTACTAATTGAGATTTAATATATTGAAAAAAAATTATTTATGGTAATATAATTTCAATTTAAATCACTCTCTCTTTCAAGATGTTTTTATCATATTGCTCCAACAATTATATGGGTGTTCATTTCAAATTCATCTCTTTGAGACGATTTTCGTATTATTCACCTAATTTATTTTAAATGGTGTATATAGTAAGTATATGTTATTTCATATCAAAAATAGTGTTTTAATCATGGTATTTAATGATCAATTTCAGTCCATATATTTCAAGGGGTTTTGATTAAAATGATACTCAACCTATAAGGGTCCTTTGTCTCAAACATTAAATCCTTGAGACGTGTTTATGTTTTTCCCCGTGATTTAATTTTATATTGTATAATAATACTTGTATTCCATGGAGTTTTATATCCATATCATATTCTATTATTTATTTAGATATTGATTCAGTTTCTTCCCCTATAGTAATGTTTTTTTGAAACTCAGCATTTGTTAATTGAGTTATGACCATTATTATGAAATATTGTCCTATTAGTAGGGTAAATTCTTCCCATTAATTATATTATATTAGATTATATTTTTATTTTTATTATATACATTCCAGACAAATAATTAGTATGATAAATATATCTCTCTTGTTGGTATATGTTCTTTTGAAGCCTTCCTCATTCTTCCTTATGATGGATTATGATTATGTTATTCTATTACAGATATAGCTTTATAGTCATTGGTTTTAGAGTGTGAAAATTGCATTTTACATAATTAAAATTGAATAATGTTCCCTTAGAATGATTATTATCACTTTTTATTGAAATGGGGAAAATTATTTACATTCCTTATATTTTTATTCCAATATAGATGATTATTGGAATGCATACTATTTTGTGTTTGACCATCAACCTTCTTTCTTCGGATTGGTTATGATCATGTTTTCTATTTTATTAGAATATGGAATTGTATTGTTGTTTTGAATGTTTTTTATAATATTTTTGATTTCTAGAAAAGTTGATTATGTATTTTTTAACCGATATCAAATATGATGAATGAATTTCACTTTAACATGTGAATGGTGGGATTCGACATTATATAAACCATCAAATTATCGATAGGACTCATGATACAAACACATGTGAGTATTTTAGTGTATTCCTACCAAGAAAAAAAATATTTTCTTAATGAATGGATCATTGTATCTAAGATAATTATGTCTTGGTTTATGGAATGGAAATAGATTTATGACATTATATATATAAACAAAAATGAACCAGTTTTTGATATCCTTATGATCTATTTATTTCCAGGGTTATCCATGGATATAATATAATTTATCTTTTATTGTTTTATTAGATTATTTTTTATAATTTAATCCTTCCATAATATTTATTTCCTGTTTTTTTCATTCCTCAGTTCTATATTTTCCCTTTTAGAGTGTTTGATCTCACTCCTTATTTTCTTATTTCCCAAAATTAGGAATAAAAATATTACACGTGATATTTATAATAGGATAAATTATATAGTCAATATTTGGGAAATTTTGAAGAATAATTATTGATTATTTAGGTTCATTTATAAAAAATATATCTATTGATTGATATAGGAATGATTTTTTATATTATGTTTCTCCCTAATACCCAATAGTTTTAGAACAAAATATTATTTGGAATATATATAAATCAATATTTTATTTGAGTTATGTTAATTATGGGAAAATTATATCCAGGAACCTATGGTTGGTATTTAATATAATATTTAATGTTTATGATTATGGAACTGAATCTTTGAGTGTGGGTTTGGGAGTCAAAAAAATTCATCGTCACATTATAAATTGAAATGTTCTCACAATGGACATTAACTTATCAGAATCTGATTCCTAAGAAAAGTGATATGATAAGTCTCAAGGTTTGGAATGAGTACATGGTGTTTTCTATAAGGTACATTTTTTGTAGCCACTAAGAAGTATCCTGGTTGTTTAATGAATCTCTACCTAGAAAAGCTAAGACATTATACATGGTGTATATGATGGAATATATGGAATTTCATTCAAGGTGGGGTACTCAGAGTGTACGGTTCCTAATCATGTCTTTTTTATCTAATACATGATATCTGATCATGGTGCACACAACATATATGTACAAATAACCACATATAAATATTTCTTATACACACCATGCTGGTCGGGTTGGGGTATATGGCATGGGGGATAAGACACATGATGTGTGATATATAAGTTAGACTGAAACCCTACCCACCACACCCACCATTACATAATGCATGTGTTATCACAAAATATTTTTAGTGTAGTCATGTTTCCAAACTATATTCATCCCATCACCCTTAAATAATTCATTCTTATCTCATTTTTCCTATAATAATGCATGATTATTTATATAAGGCCTCAATAATGGATTTAATTCTATCATAAATCAATCACTACACATTCCTTACTAGAAATTAAATCCTTCTATAGTCAAGAGAGTTCCCATCTCCACATATTCCACTTCTTGAGAAAGAAGTAGTGCTCCCTACATTCTTGATCCATCATAACATAATATGTATTCTTCTCAACTTAGACTCTTTCAGAATTTCCAATAAACACACAAAGTTTAGTGGTTCAATTGATACTCGAATTAAACCATGAAAGTGAAATCACTCACCTAACCATAACATGGAAATGAATACATGATAATTGGTGGTATAAAAAATAATAATCAAAGTAATTTCAATGATTTCCATTGTGAAATTGTAAATTTTTCAAAGGTATGAAATACTAAAAAGTAGACAAATAAAAAAGAAAACCCATATAATCTAGTTAAAAAAGTATATTTTTAATTTGATTAGATGATGTGAATTATAGGGAGGATAAATGATGTACATCATTCCATACCTGGAAATCACCAAAAGTGGACCAAATCCATTAGTAATAATGTCTTACCTTAGAGGAAAATGGATTATGTTTTAATCTATCATCCCAATTATTCTCACCTCATCAAAATTACAATGAATCATGTCTTGTTCCACAAATCCAATGTTGTCTCCACCAAAGATCATTCCTATCATCCTCTCCCTATGGTTCTTCCAAATTATAACAGGGGATACTGTGTTTGAGGCTTCATAACTAGGTTTAAATATTCATGACCCATGACGTTCCATAATTATTTCATTTAATTAATTTAAAAATTAAATAAATAAAAAATAAATAAATTTAATGATGTTATAAAACACTCAAAACTCTTGGTTAGAATAAAAAAACACTACTCGAAGTGGAAACTGTAGCGCCCCCAGACCCAGGGTTCCTCATTAGACATGATATACTTAGAATTTCATTACAACATTTACAAATAATATATATCATGTCCCATGACTACAGAAGATCGCCAGGCTCAGGATTCTGGGAAACCAGCTGCTCTGATAAACTTCATCAGTACATACCATGCCTGAAAATTTTTAAACAAAAACGTAGGGTGAGCAAATATGCCCAGTAAGGGGTTTTAAAAACATTTTTAAGAAAAATCTTTCTCAAAGAAGTCCTTTTAAAGATAATAAAACACTTTTCTAGAAACGGAACATTTTCTTTTCATGAAACCAACATTTTCAAAACCACTTGCACAGAGAAGTACGTACTTGAAATAAGTTTTTAAGTAAACATGATCAGAGAGCGCAACATAAGAAGAATAAACAATGCATTATAATCAAACAAGGCAACTTAAATTCTAAAAATAAATCAGTGACTAAACATGGAAAGCATTCATAACATGGTTCATGAGAAACAATACAGTTTATCTAGCAGTTCACCACATGAAAAACAGTTCTTGACATAAAAATTACATTCTCATAGTCATGGGAGTTTTCAACTAGGGGTTATCTTGTTAGATGAACTAACCCCTAGTTAATCATTTATCAATAAATGCAGAGGGAATACATAATACTGGACTTTGTCAAGACCTCGCGTCATGACCTTAAAACACAACTTTAGTACGGGTCAAGGCCAAACGCCAATCCCGTTTCCCATGGTAGCACAAGCCAAGGCCAACTGCCAAGACCGTCGCACATGATAGCACAAGCCAAGGATATTCGCCAAGACCGTTGCACATAACGTCTCATGAGACTCTTGCTTTACCCAATGCATTGGAGCGCTGTATAATTCCGGGCGCACCCGTCCATGAACATTTAAGTCCTATAAATACCTCACATATCTTGACATGGTCATTCATTCATAGGGTTTCATACATTCTTAATCAACCCCCTTTTCACTTAAATAATCATAACTTGAAGACAGATCAATCATAAATAATCTGAGACATGCATGCTAAAATACTTAATATTCTATAGCATCATAATACCCAAAGTAAACATGGGCATTCATAACTTATACGCATGCTGATAAATGGGAATTGTTGGTGATTAATGAAAATTGTGTGAATATTCATGCAGTTAGGGATACAATGAGTGTAGTTAGTTCCACCTTGTGAAAATAAAGCATATATATGAACATATATATAATTGTGTAAAACTCATTTTACACTTTAAATAACATGACCATTCCTTTGAAAAGTTTGCCACATCACAAAAAGAACTTGTATTTGAGGACGAAAAATTGTTACAAGGTTATATACCTATATATATATGTATAAATTTAGGTGCGTATACACATGTGCATGGGTTCACCAAATTATCCCATACTCAATAATTTTCTTCACATGTTATACATTAAATAAAAAAAATGATGCTTGGTAAAACTGAGTGAAGTTCTTTACACACATAAAAAAAATGGATGTGTACATAGTTTTACAAAACCCTTATTGGCATAAAATCATTCTTCACATACAACATAGTCAATCCATAAATATGTATATATATATATAAATACATATATATATATGTAAACTTTTAAGAAATTCACACTACAAACGAAAGCATGAATTGTCAAGAACGTTGATAATTGAAAATCCTCAATTGGAAGAATTATTTTGATGTCAAACTGAACCTCAAATATATATTTATTTATTTTTAGACATTCTTGACATCATTCTAAAAATAATAATAATCTTTATGGGAAAAATAATTTTATCAAACATCCTGTTATACCAAAATAGAATTAGAACATAATAAAAAATACACTTCCACTACATAATATGAAATTTTTAGAACATAACTAAGTAGACGCATGCATATATTGTTATCTATATTTGTGATACTGTATATACGTGTTGCAAAAAGGGTTTTATCACGGACAATCATAACGTGATATCCTCACTAGAGTGTGGATATGAATATATATATATATATAACATGTACACAAAACTGTATATATATATACATACAGATTATATACATAAGTATATACAGGGAGGGTTTCATAAGTTAGATTAAAAAGGAAAAGACCCAATCCTTTAAAGGTTTTGTTAACCTGTTTGAAAATATCTACATATGTAATATATATATATACATACAAAACCTGTATACATTTTTGCATATATACGAACGGTTTGTAAGGAGGAGGAGAGAAAAGTAAACAAAAGGAATACAGCCCTTTCAGGTTCGGAGAGGAGGAGATGGGGGAAAGAGGTGAGGGAAAACTGGGTTTACAAACCAGAATATATAAATATATATATAACATATATATATATAAACCGAAGCTTGAGAAAACTAAAAAAAAACAGAACTCGACCCTTACTGACTCGGAGAGGATGAGGAGCAAGTGCTCTCGATGGTCTCTGAGGAAGCCGCTGAAGAGAACACCAAGGAATCACCGCCCATGGCTTCGGTGAAACTGTAGGTTTTAAAAAAAACCTAGGGATAAGGGCGATGAGGGATCCGAGACCAGGTAATAAAGAGGGCAGCGCCGACTTCGTGGAAGAAAATGAGAGGGGGTGACCGTTGTCAGCTCAGGCGGAGGAATAACGTGGCTACAGTCGACCCAGGCAGAGAGAACGAAGCCTTACCCCACTGGTTTGGTGTGCACATGAAGAAGAAGGAGCTGTGGGGGAGAGAGAGACGCGAAATCGATGGACGACCCAGATTGAAAGGGCCCAGATCGGATGGCCCGCGGTCGACCTAGGGTTTTAAAAAAAAAGAAACATGCAGTTTCGTACGTTTTTTTAACGCATTATCATTTTATTTCAACGTTTTTAACATATAAAAAAACTGTTGTTTTAATATTTTATTAAACCTCTTATAAATTGACTAATATAACCTTATTAATATACTATTATTTTCCTAAGTCAAGGGTCATAAATACACCAATATATTAAACTATTAATCCCCTATTTAAATATATTATTATTCTCCTAAAAACAATTATCAAGATGACTTTTATTATCTTAATAAAAATCAGTGATCAATAAAAATTATAAATTGATTTGATCAAAATATGTTATTTTATAAACATAAGTATATATATATATTCTATTTTTAATATACCAATAATTTTTATTGACCTTATTATATTAAGTATATTATTTTTAAACCATAATTATTGATCTTTTATTATTATATTTGGAAAAACCAGAGGTTCATTTAATCGATTAAATAAAATATTGGTTTATTCAACATAACATATATATATTTATTTATTTATTTTTCCTTTGCTGAATTACATAATAATTATCTTAATTTATAACTTCATAAAAACATTCGGATACACTCTTTTAAGAAGAAAAAAAATGAAATTGGTTGCTTAAAAGTATTCGTGTAAACATAAAGATGCGAAATTTGTAAATAAAACCATAATTTGACATAGTTTCCAAAATAGTTAACAAAGGTCAAATTATAAAAGAAATAATATATCTAATTTGATGCAACATATATAACTAATAAAATATAAATCCATCAGGTTTAATATAATTATAAAATAAAAGTTATTGTTCAAATTAATATGTATAGTGGTAGAAAAACAATAATATTAATTTTTGCCGTTTTGAAACATAAAATAAAATTATCATTATGGGAAAACAAGAGGTAAATTAACTAAATTAACATTGATGTCATTTTGAAACAAAATACATAATTAATTTTTTTCCCGAAGTTTCCAGGGGTAAGCCATCCTATTTCCAACGGTCAAGAACAAAACTTAGAGGATAGGAGGAACCAACGGTCAAAATAAAACATAGAAGAAAAACCAACGGTCAAAATAAAACATTGGATACTTGGGGAAACCAACCATCGAAATTATAGCCGTTTGGGGTTCAACGGTCAGATTAGGGTGCTTATAAAAGGGTATGGTCTTGGGGTGTTCCTTACTCCAAGAGACCGATGGAGAAAAGGAAAGATGGTTCGTGTGATCCCCTTGGTGCTGAGCATGGTTGCAGTGGCTTCGGCCATCCTCATGTTTATTATGATGGACGCTCGAAACCCCTACCGCATTCTCGGGCTCTTAGTAGTTTTAAGCAGTCTCCCCATTATTGTAATCGGGTTCTTAGTTGGGATTTTGGGTTAATTTATCTTCTTGTTCGGTCAGTGGAAGTTTTAGCCGAAGCGTTACTCATTTGAATAAAAGAAGTTTTTCATTCATTTGATGCATTTTGTTCTTGATTGTTGGTTCACATGAAAAAAACAAAACATGGTTTCTCGGGTCATTACATTACTTCCCCCTTAAAAGAATTGCGCCCTCACAATTCTATCATAAAAAGAGAAAAACAGAAACCCCAAACGTACAACTCTACCGAAACAGTGGATCTGGATCGGTTAACGGGATACCGAAGTTGGCACACAACTCTTTCGTTTCCCTAGTCCAGATGCACCTCGAACAGTGCTCCATGAACCCCTGTTCTTGTGTACTGCACACGGGCTTCCAAAGGGAGGCTCGTGCGATGCAAAGCTCAGAAACGTCCGAGTAGATGAACTCCTTGATGACTCTTATGGCCACATCCTGCTTGAGGTAGTTGAGAGAGATGATGCGGTTGAGGAGACTGATGTTCAAGACTTGGAACATGTAGGCTGCACTGAGCTGGCCATCCTGGGCGGCCACGAGGAAGCACGCTCTGGAAGAAAAGTTCTCTGCCAGAGTAAAACACTGGAACAGGACCTCAAAGTACATTCCCCTTCGCCTATAGTAGGGGAGTTGAGAAGCGGTGATGAGGTGAAAGACACGATCATCCTCCTGACATAATCGTAGAATCTCTGGACCATTTTCTAGATCGAGCTAATGCTGGAAGGACCCTCGCAGGTGGAGAAAGGACGGATAATCCACCATGCATGCCTTGATCAAGATGACTTCTACTAGCTCATCGGGTAGGGATGAGATGTTAGTTTGACCAGCCATCTGAAAACAAACATCGAAGGGAAACTCTTAACAACATTGATAAGGTGGAGACATGAAAGGAAACAAGAAACTTCCATTTATGAAAAAGTTTACATGGAAAAGTCTGAGTTTACAAGACGTACGCCACAAAGAGTGGCAAAACTTCTTAACTCTTCAATGCACACACAAGATGAACAGACATGACTAAACTCATGGGAACATTTATAACGCCTTCTGAGTTTAGCATGAGGGGTGTGGAGTTGGGAAACATCGGTGTACACTTCTTACCTTAGAGACACACGTGTGGACTCATTTTCCAACGCTCCAAAGTCCATTAACTGGCCCCAGAAGCCATAGTGCAAAATTTGGCACAGGTAAGCCGCTCAGAGGTCTCCGGCAGTAGCTGCTTCTTGAAAAGGGTTATCAAGCATTGTGCCAAATTCCTCGCCAGTTGTAAACACTCGGAAAAGTCCTTCGTGATACCTTCCCCGACGTACATAAGAGGGAAATTGGGTCATCATCATTAGGAGATAATCCATCCCCAATCCCCGGTGAAGACTAAGCACTCGAGGTGAGTTTGACACGCCGTACAGGTGCTTACACGTCATGCGAATTTGGGTATAGTTTAGAAAGTTCTCACGGCTATCTAGAGATACAATGTTCTCTAGAGACTCAGTGGGTAGAGAGAGTAGGTCGGTAGGTACATTTTCATCATCCATCTGAAATTTATAACATTTTTACTTAGTTAAACATAGTAATACTTTTATACCACCTGGTTTTCCAGAGTTTCCTGAACCCATCCTCTGATACCAACTATAGCGCCCCAGACCCAGGGTGCCTCATGAGACATGATATACTTAGCATTTCATTACAACATTTACAAATAATATATATCATGTCCCATGACTATAGAAGATCGCCAGGCTCAGGATTCTGGGAAACCAGCTGCTCTGATAAACTTCATCAGTACATACCATGCCTGAAAAATTTTAAACAAAAATGTAGGGTGAGCAAATATTCCCTGTAAGGGGTTTTAAAAACTTTTTTAAGAAAACTTTTTATCAAAGTAGTCCTTTTAAAGAGAATAAAACACTTTGCTAGAAACGAAACATTTTCTTTTCATGAAACCAACATTTTCAAAACCACTTGCACAGAGAAGTACGTACTTGAAATAAGTTTTTAAGTAAACATGATCAGAGAGCGCAACATAAGAAGAATAAACAATTCATAATAATGAAACAAGGCTACTTAAATTCTAAAAACAAATCGGTGACTAAACAGGGAAAGCGTTCATAACATGGTTCATGAGAAACAATACAGTTTATCTAGCAATTCACCACATGAAAAACAGTTCTTGACATAAAAATTACATTCTCATAGTCATGGGAGTTTTCAACTAGGGGTTATCTTGTTAGTTGAACTAACCCCTAGTTAATCATTTATCAATAAATGTAGAGGGAATTCATAATACTGGACTTTGTCAAGACCTCGCATCATGACCTTAAAACATAAATTTAGTACAAGTCAAGGCCAAACGCCAATCCCGTTTCCCATGGTAGCACAAGCCAAGGCCAACCGCCAAGACCGTCGCACATGATAGAACAAGCCAACGCTATTCGCCAAGACCGTTGCACATAACGTCTCATGAGACTCTTTCTTTACCCAATGAATTGGAGCGTTGTATAATTCAGGGCGCACCCGTCCATGAACATTTAAGTCCTATACATCCCTCACATATCTTGACATGGTCATTCATTCATAGGGTTTCATACATTCTTAATCAACCCACTTTTCACTTAAATAATCATAACTTGAAGATAGATCAATCATAAATAATCTGATACATGCATGCTAAAATACTTAATATTCTATAGCATCATAATACCCAAAGTAAACATGGGCATTCATAACTTATACGGATGCTGATAAATGGTAATTGTTGGTGATTAATGAAAACTGTGTGAATATTCATGCAGTTAGGGATACAATGAGTGTAGTTAGGTCCACCTTGGTAAAATCATGCATATATATGAACATATATATATAATTGTGTAAAACTTATTTTTCACTTTAAATAAAATGACCATTCCTTTGAAAAGTTTGCAACATCACAAAAAGAACTGTTATTTGAGGACGACAAATTGTTACAAGGTTATATACCTATATATATATATGTATAAATTTAGGTGCGTATACACATGTGCATGGGTTCACCAAATTATCCCATACTCGATAATTTTCTTCACATGTTATACATTAAATAAAAAAAATGATGGTTGGTAAAACTGAGTGAAGTTCTTTACACACATAAAAAAAATGGATGTGTACATAGTTTTACAAAACCCTTATTGGCATAAAATCATTCTTCGCATACAACATGGTGAATCCATAAATATGTATATATATATATATAAATACATATATACATATGTAAACTTTTAAGAAATTCACACTACAAACGAAAGAATGAATTGTCAAGAACGTTGATAATTAAAAATCCTCAATTGGAAGAATTTTTTTGATGTCAAACTAAACCTCAAATATATATTTATTTATTTTTAGACATTCTTGACATCATTCTAAAAAAATAATAATAATCTTTATGGGAAAAATAATTTTATCAAACATCCTGTTATCCCAAAATAGAATTAGAACATAATGAAAAATACACTTCCACTACATAATATAAAATTTTTAGAACGTAACTAAGTAGACGCATGCATATATTGTTATCTATATTTGTGATACTGTATATATGTGTTGCAAAAAGGGTTTTATCACGGACAATCATAATGTGATATCCTCACTAGAGTGTGGATATTCATATATATATATATATATAACATGTACACAAAACTGTATATATATATACATACAGATTATATACATAAGTATATACAGGGAGGGTTTCATAAGTTAGATTAAAAAGGAAAAGACCCAAGCCTTTAAAGGTTTTGTTAACCTGTTTGAAAATATCTGCATATGTAATATATATATATACATAGAAAACCTATATACATTTTTACATATATACGAACGGTTTGTAAGGAGGAGGAGAGAAAAGTAAACAAAAGGAATACAACCCTTTCAGGTTCAGAGAGGAGGAGATGGGGGCAAGAGGCGAGGGGAAACTGGGTTTACAAACCAGAAAATTTATATATATGTATATATATATATATAACATATATATATACAAACCGAAGCTTGAGCAAACTAAAAAAAATAACAAAACTCGACCCTTACCGACTTGGAGAGGAGGAGGAGCAAGTTCTCTCGATGGTCTCTGAGGAAGTTGCTGAAGAGAACACCAAGGAATCACCACCCCTGGCTTCGGTGCAACTGTAGGTTTTAAAAAAAACCCAGGGAGAAGAGAGATGAGGGATCCGAGACCAGGTAATAAAAAGGGCGGCACTGACTTCGTAGAAGAAAACGAGAGGGGGTGACCGTTGTCAGCTCGGGCGGAGGAATAACGTGGCTACAGTTGACCCAGGCGGAGAGAACGAAGCCTTACCCTACTGGTTTGGTGCGCACGCGAAGAAGAAGGAGCTGCGGGGGAGAGAGTGACACAAAATCGATGGACGGCCCAGATTGAAAGGGCCCAGATCGGATGGCCCGCGATCGACCTGGGGTTTTAAAAAAAAAGAAACACGCGGTTTCGTTCGTTTTTTTAACACATTATCATTTTATTTCAATGTTTTTAACATATAAAAAAAACTGTTGTTTTAATATTTTATTAAACCTGTTATAAATTCACTAATATAACCTTATTAATAGACTATTATTGTCCTAAGTCAAGGGTCATAAATACACCAATATATTAAACTATTAAACCCCTATTTAAATATATTATTATTCTCCTAAAAACGATTATCATGCTGACTTTTATTATCTTAATAAAAATCAGTGATCAATAAAAATTATAAATTGATTTGATCAAAATATGTTATTTTATAAACATAAGTATATATATAAATATTCTATTTTTAATATACCAATAATTTTTATTGACCTTATTATATTAAGTATATTATTTTTAAACCATAATTATTGATCTTTTATTATTATATTTGGAAAAACCAGAGGTTCATTTAATCGATTAAATAAAATATTGGTTTATTCAACATAACATATATATATTTATTTATTTATTTTTCCTTTGCTGAATTACATAATAATTATCTTAATTTATAATTTGATGAAAACATTCGGATACACTCTTTTAAGAAGAAAAAAACGAAATTGGTTGCTTAAAAGTATTCGTGTAAACATAAAGATGCGAAATTTGTAAATAAAACCATAATTTGACACAGTTTCCAAAATAGTTAACAAAGGTCAAATTATAAAAGAAATAATATATCTAATTTGATGCAACATATATAACTCATAAAATATAAATTCATCAGGTTTAATATAATTATAAAATAAAAGTTATTGTTCAAATTAATATGTATAGTGGTAGAAAAACAATAATATTAATTTTTTCCATTTTGAAACATAAAATAAAATTTTCATTATGGGAAAACAAGAGGTAAATTAACTAAATTAACATTGATGTCATTTTGAAACAAAATACATAATTAATTTTTTTTCCCGAACTTTCCAGGGGTAGGCCATCCTATTTGCAACAGTCAAGAACAAAACTTAGAGGATAGGAGGAACCAACGGTCAAAATAAAACATAGAAGAAAAACCAACGGTCAAAATAAAACATTGGATACTTGGGGAAAACAAAGGTCGAAATTATAGCCGTTTGGGGTTCAACGGTCAGATTAGGGTGCTTATAAAAGGGTATGGTCTCGGGGTGTTCCTTAATCCAAGCGACCGAAGGAGAAAAGGAAAGATGGTTCATGTGATCCCCTTGGTGCTGAGCACGGTTGCAGTGGCTTCGGCCATCCTCATGTTTATTATGATGGATGCTCGAAACCCCTACCGCATTCTCGGGCTCTTAGTAGTTTTAAGCGGTCTACCCATTATTGTAATCGGGTTCTTAGTTGGGATTTTGGGTTAATTTATCTTCTTGTTCGGTCAGTGGAAGTTGTAGCTGAAGCGTTACTCATTTGAATAAAAGAAGTTTTTCATTCATTTGATGCATTTTCTTATTGATTGTTGGTTCACTTGAAAAAAAAAACAAAACATGGTTTCTCGGGTCATTACAGAAACCACACGTTCTTAGTGAAATAGTGGTTTTGGTTTTCTTATATGATGCTCCATTCAATAGACATAATTGATTTATAAAAGATACACACAAAAAACCTAAAAATAATTATATGAAAATTAATATATTTTTATTGAGGCCCCACCATACTTATAACATCATAACAACTCAATGGGACCATAAAATATTTTTTTATGTCATGTAATAGGTAATGTTTTCCATTTTACCCATAGGGTGGTCCTAATAACTCTAAAAAATAAAAAAAATTACAAAATCATTATTGGAAAAAACCTAGATTTAAAAAAAAATCATTCATGGTAAGGAATAAAAAAGGTCTCAACAAACTAAACATGTTATAAACGTCCCATATATCCTAACATCACATGATGTAGTAGACTAATGTCATTTTGTTTCTTTTTAAATAAACAGAATTTACATTCAATTCAACTATATCTCCATGGAAAAAATGTTTTAGAATAATTTTAATTTAAACATGTCGTATCAATTTGTTTCAAAGGCTATTATAAGTCTATTTGTAACCAATGTTTGATCTCAATGTATAACATTTATTGACACATGATTCTAATATAATGACATAACATCCATTATCTTAATTAAAAAATTAAATTCTTGACAATAACATAATCAATATAATGAAAATTTTAAGACTATAATAAATAGATTAAGATCATATAAATAAATATAAAAATATTCTCATAATTTAAAAAATATGATGTTTAAAATTAAAAATGGAATTTAAATTTTAACAACATGATTTATTATTTTAAATCACCAAAATAAATATATTTTTGATGAAATAATACTATAGTATACAATATTAATTTAATAATCATGAAATAAACTCTCAAAATTATAATTTCACTTGATTCTATTAAACAATAAAAACATTCTCAGTATTATAAGGCCCCAGCCTTAAACAATGCATAATCTCGAGTTATGTCAAGAATTCACATTGAGGATCTTTTCTAGTTAAGATCGTTAGAGAATTTGGCCTTAAATATTACATAACAAAAACATATAAATAAAAATTGGACACTTCCAATCATATATGTTTCTTCCATTACAATAAAACTATTAAAAAGAAACATGGTTTCTTTTCATTTTTAATCATCATAACTTTTCATTGATTCCATCCCTGACTCTATTATCCCTTAAATAATATGAAAATATTTAAAACTTGGGATGAGCACAAAAAGCTCAATAAGGGACATATAAGTAAAGAAAACCCGTTAGTCTAGTTAAAACCTGATAACCCATTCAATTTTCATTAAGTGGATAAAAAACATTTTCACATGAATAACACTCCTACAATTTTCTCAATGAAAAACACTAAAAAATTTGAAAGAAATTCAAATTATATTAGGTGACTTAGAGAATCATATAAATAAAACCCTCTCAAATATATTACAATTAGAATAACAATAGGGATTACTTCAAAATTGGAGATCTATAATGGAGATCACCCTTCATATAAGTTATATCAGGCTCACCCGTGAGCTATAATGCAGATCAAACCTTCGTATAAGCTGTTTCAGGCTCACCTGTGAGATATAATAGGGCTCAAACCTTCGTATATTCTATATTAGTCTCACCTGTTAGCTATAATGGGGATCAACCCTTCGTATAAGCTATATCGGGCTCACCTGTCCCATATAATCCTCACGTACCATTTTATGAATAAAACACATTCATCACAAAAACCCATTTTGAAAGCTTCTTCTATTCCCATATGAAAAACATATCTGTATAAAGATACCATTTAAATTTAAGAACCAATTTTCAATACCAATATACCCAAATAAAGGACTAATGGATTTATTTTCATTTTAAATGACATTAAGGCTTATAAAGGAAGCCAAATATCAAATAACGGTTACAATGATAGAGAAGTCGTTGTCACCATATATGTTAAAAACATTAGTTTTAGTTATTAAGTAAAAAACTTCATAAAAAAGTTTCTATTTGAATTAAACTAATAGTAAAATGGTTTTATTATACAGTGAATAAAAGAAGGTTGTATATAAATCAGAATTTTCCTCAATGAAAGAAGATTAAGACAAAGTCCCTTACCTTGAGTATAACATGTCTTGTTCGTTATTTATGTTCCAAAATAATAAAAATTTGATATTTTATACATTATTAAGAACCTTTTTCAATTTTATTATTCATTTTATATTACTTATTATTATATTATAAAAATTACATAATTATTTATGTTCATACCGATCGTTTTGTCGATATTCGGTACTCAAGTCGAAAATGAACTTGGTTTCATATTAATTGTCCATGTGTTCATAAGTCCATCATATCCATAATGATATTCATGATTTAAATATAATATATATATATATATATATTATATGTATTTATAATAGTCCATAATATTTGGATATAAGAAATGAAATGTACCGTTTATGGATATGGTAGGTCATACATACGCATAAGCACTACTTTCATTTCTTTTTCATATTAAAGGAATAAAAAATAAATGATATAAATGTATATAATAAAACTAGTACTATATTTATTGCATTTATTCCTCATATTTTTAATAAAACCATCCTGTATACATTTCATTTATGACATGAACAAGTCATATCAATTTGAGAGAGCGGTAGTCCGCACTTTCTCAAATGAAGTTGTCGTATTTACACATTATGGAAATCATAAAGGTATGTTGTAAATAAAAATTATAGAAAAATATAGGAAATATAAATATAATATATAAATATATATCTATCATAATGTCCACCAAGATATGTGGTATGATAAAATAGATCAATCATCGTTTCATGAGGCAATAGTTTGTTGCACACAAAAACAGTATGGTCGTATCCATTAGATGGAGGTGTGTGTTAGTGTAGTTAAAATCATTCTTATAAAAACATAATAGAATATTTAGGATACTGGGGTAGTTATATAATCATATAATAATAAGATAATACCATGTTTAGATGGAAAATAAAGGAAAGGAACTTGAGAGAAGATGTTTCATCTAAATCGGGTAACTTCTATTGATTGGAGCCAAAAGGATTTCTTGAATTGACTCCTGACCAATTTTATGCATATAAGAGGAATTTAGGGATTTTTGGAGCATATTGGAGTATAATTTGGATGAGTAAATGGCCTTGATAGGTGTGAGTTAGTGGGTAGAGGTGGTGACATTTTATAAGAGGGAGGTGGGACACTTAGGAGTGTATTAAAATATTAATTTACTAAAACAATTGATTAGAAATGGTCTAAAACACATTTAATTATAAGATATGATGAGGATAGTTCAAAATAATCTCATCCAATAATTTTTCTACATGTATTGATGTTACTTTAAACCTTATCGTTTTGGTTTAACCTTTATTTTACCCTTTTTAGTCTTACTATGATATCATTTTATTTACATTTTTTGGGTTAATGTAATTACCATAACATGTCAAACAACCCACAAAAATTCCATTTTTGACATATTTGGACTTATATTAACTGTTTGGAGGAATCATAGATATTTTTTTTAATTTAATATCATTGAATAAAAAATTTTATATTTTAAAATATCAATAGTGTCAATTTTTACACTATTCATTAGTTGACTTTCAAAAAATATCACAACAGAAAGATAAGTTCAAACCATATTCATTAAATAATCTCAAACATTTAACATTCATCCAAAAAATTCATTTATTCTATAAATTCTCTCAAATTATATTTATTTTAGAAATTATAATATCATTTATTTTATATCTCTCTTAATAAAATAATTACTATATCACTATTGTGTTAATATTTATGGTAATTATTAAATCTATAAAAAGTTTAAATAAATTAATATGTTGTATATAATTTTATTATATTTATGGAGACTATTTATGGTAGAAGTTTTATCATTTTTAATACTACATTAAAATTATTATACTTATAAGAGATAAGAGAGTGATATGTTGTCACTTCCTTTTGTTTTAATAATAATTACATCACATTCAGGGATAAAGGTCCATTAAACAAATAAATCCGGAGCCTTAGGTTATATTGGTATACTTTTATTCATACAATAAGAGTTTTTGAAGGTGTTAAATTAATTTTATTATCCTTATCATATTTTTTGTTTCCATAATTTGTCTGATTTCCCTTTAACTATGATAAATAAAAATTAACAAAGTTACTATTTATAATGTCCAAAAATAAAAGGTACCTATTTAAAGAATTTGTACCTTATGATTATAAATATGGAATCTATTTTTCCAAATTTAAAACACATAATTTTCAGAAATTAATTTAAAATTAATCCTCATTGTCAAAACAATAAAAAAGGATATAAAAAAAGTAACAACCATCAAAAGATTGATGTGCGTTTATGTCAAATTTTAATGTAAAATTACATCCAATGACCAAAATTGGATTAAATGATAAAAAAATAATATAATTATACTTTAAAACCAATTAACATGAAAATATAACTATATAAATAAATTACATGAAACGATATTTTTGAATTAAAATCAATTATTTTTCTATATTCCTTAAAAAATGAACTTTATCATAAAATCACCAAAAATTTAACCAAATCAATTTTTAAATACAGATTATATATAAAAAGTTTATTTTGTTAAATATAACATATAAAATTTACAAAAACTAGATTTAAAAATGGTTCACCTTCAAAAGGTGGTAAAAGTTTTTTTTTAATACTTCTTTTATCTGAAAAATTGAATTTGTTCATATATCTTATCTAGAAAACATATAAGGTAAATTTAAAACATTACACTGAATATTTGACATATATTTTTAATTAAATAAAAATCCATAAAGAGTGATATGATTTTATAGACGTAGTTATTCTCTTTTAAATAGTTGTTCATAAAAACACATCCTTTATATTCAATTGGTTTTTATTTCCATTTCTAATAAATTTGGTAACCAATGAATATGTAAACCATATTTTCATAATTAAGTTGATAATATTCATTACCTCCATACTATTTTAAGTCATTAAATACCATTTAAAATAAAAATATTATTATAGTGTTATTTTTTAGTAAAACTCAATGTTGTGTGCAACTTTAGATTTCAGATAAATCTATTGTTGCTTGTCGAGTAAGATATCATAAAAACTGTATTATTTAACATAAAATTAATATCTTATTCATAAATAAAAATATATTTTAAAATATATTACTATTTAAATACTTGATTCTTTACGTAATTCCCCCTTTTGGAAATTGAATCCTCTCAATTTTAAAATTGGGCTCAGCAACTTCATTGAAAATCACACATGAGAAAAAGAGTCAATATAAATATCACTTTAAAAGAATGAAAGAGAAGTAAAAAAGGAAACTTGAGAAAAAAATACTAGGAATCCATGTAGGAAAACATGGATATGGAAGAAAAATTTGAACATCATGTTCTGATGGAGAGTGATAGAAAACAAGATCAGGAGAAATTTAAAACCCAGAAAACTATAAACTTGTGATGGGTTAAACAATATTTGATTTCCCAGTAAGAAATGTAAACAAAACACATTTTTTAAGGTCTTTTTCATATTGTGTATGAATTTATTTATTATATTGACTAAGAGAATAAGGAAACATAATTACTTGATGTATTTCTATTTTATAATCACAATTTCATCCTCATAATATTCCTAAAATATGATATACATCCCTAAGAATAAACTTAAGTATAAAAGATCACACAAACCATAAAGGATATAAATATCTTAAAACTGAAGTCCAAAAGTAAAGGCATACTTCCACATTAAAAAATCCATATATAAACATTACCCCACAAATTATCTCCCAAAAATGACTTTAACAACTTATTATTACATCACATGAAACCTCAGAAGGAGTGTATAAAACCATGAAATTATTGTTTTCCATTAAAAAATACCAGTCTCTCAGTAGATTCCCTAACTTCACTAGTTGTATCAATGTCAACTGTAGTATTAGTAAAAGATTTTCCCAAACCTTCTTTCTCATGATCATACAGATTCCCACCCTGGGTAATTAACTTTAGACACTTATTTGCATAATGTCCCAACTCATTATATCTAAAGCATATTATTATATAATGGATATCTGTTATCTCATTATTGGACTGTTTAGGACCATTTTCTTTACAGTCATGAACCTTGCGACCTAACTTACCACACCGATAACACTTTTCTAGATCCGAACATACATTCCCCAAAATTGTATTTTACCACACTTTGAACCATTTTTGGGCTTACCTCCAGAATTATTAGTTGGTTGATTCTCCATTTCGTGGTACCTTGAACATTTCTTACTCTTATCATATTGTGGAAAAAAAGTGTCAGAAAAATCCATTTAAACTCTCCCAGCACAACGAACCACTATTTCATAACATTTAAATTCTCTAGAGGCCAAATCTCTTCATATCCCCAGTTTAATTCCTGAGTAAAATCTATTAATTTTACTGTCAATGTCTTGAATTAAATCTGGAACATAACTTTCAAATCTTGTGAAGTTCGCTTCATATGTGACAACTGAATCATCATCCTTTTCCTTTAATTCCAAGAATTGTTTCTCCATATTAATGTGATCATCCTTAGAGAAATATTTCTGGAGGAAAATATCCATAAATTCTTCCTATTCCATGGAATCAAGATCATTTTTCTCTCTATTATTCTTAATTAATGACCACCATCGATTATACTCACCTTAAAAATGATAGATGAAAAGAGTCACCTTTTAACATTATGAACATCCCATTACTTCAAATTTCATCTCTAGGGTATTGATCCATCCTTTAGCTACCACTAGGTTAGATGATCCATTGAATGATGGGGGTGATGCCTCCTAAAATGTTCCACCACTGACATATTATTATAGGGTTGAACGAGATGATCTCATTCATGTATACTAATACCAATTATAGACTTAGTCAATTTATCCATCAATGAAACGAACTTTTCTATTCCAATTTTCTCCACCACATATTGTTGATTTGAAAGGTTGTTTTCCTATCTTTGCCGTCCTTTTACATCTTTCTTATTTAATCTATGGAAAAAGGTACTGAAAAGACATGGTTTATATGAAGAAACAAGGTAATCTTAAAATGCTACATCATTTAAATATAACCATAAAGTAAAATCCTATAAATTAATGAAATTAACACAATCCCAACCTCTATTGTAATCATAACTGACCTATGATACCAACTATAAGGACCCAAACTTAAATGTTACATTATATTGAGTAAAGAAAAGAATTCACATTGAGGATATTTTCAGGTTTAGAGCATTCAAGAACTAGGACATATATATTACATAACAAAAAAAAATGGACACTTCCAATAGTTTCTAATTCTTAAATAGCAATAAACTATTTAAAAATAAACATGGTTTATTTTCATGTTTAATCATCATAACTTTTCCTTGATTTCATCCTTGACTCTATTCTCCATTAAATCATGTGAAAACGTTCAAAACATGGGTTGATCTCAAAAATATTAGTAAGGAACATAAAAATAAATAAAAACCACTAGTCTAGTTAAAACATGATAACCCATTCATTGTTCTTATAGAAGATGAAACAAAACATTTTCACATTAACAACACTAATACTCTTTTCTCAATTAAAAACAATAAAACAAATAACATGCAATTAAAACTCTTTTAGGTTACTTAGAGAATCATATAAATAAAACCCTTTTAAATATATTCCAATTGGAATAAAAATATGGTTGAATTCAAAATTGGAGATCAATAATGGGGATCACCCTTCGTATAAGATATATCGGGCTCACCAGTGAGCTATAATGGGGATCAACCCTTCATATCATCTATGTTGGGCTCATCCATGAGCTATAATGGGGATAAAACCTTCATATAAGCTATATTAGGCTCACCTTTGAGCTATAATGGGGCTCAAACCTTCATATAAGCTATATCATACTCATTCGTCACATATAATCCTCATGTACCATTTTATGAATAAAACATGTGCATCACCAAACCACTTTTTGAATGCTTCTTCTAATCCCATATGAAAAATATTTCCGTATGAAAATAGATTTTACATTTAAGTACCCATTTTCAATACCAAGATACCCCTATAAAGGAATAAGGTATTTATTTTCAATTTAAAAGTCATATTGGCTTATAGAGTAAGCCAAATATCAAATAACGGTTACGACGATGAAGAAGTCGTTGTCACCGAATATGTTAAAAACATTGCTTTTTGTTGTTTAGTAAAAATGATTCATAGAAAAAATATTCCCTTTGAATAAAATTAAAATTCAAATGGATTTATTATACAGTGTATAAAATAAGGTCATATATAAATGAAAATATTCCTCAATGAATGGGGATTGAGACAAAGTCCAGTACCTTGAGTCCAACCTGTCTCGTTAATTATTTATATTCCTGAATAATAAAAATAGGGTAATTTCTATTTTATTCAAAACATTTTTCAAGTTTATTATTTATTTTATATTACTTATTATCATTTTATAAAAATTACATAATTATTTAAGTTCATATCGGTCATTTTGACGTTATTCGGTACTAGAGTAAAAAATGGACTTGTTTTGAGGTAAATTATCCATGTGGTACTAATTACATCATCTCTAGATTGATATTCTTGATTTAGATATCATATATATCCATTATAAATGTATTTATAATAGTCCATAATATCTGGAGATAAGAAATGAAATGCACTATTCATGGAGACGGTAGGCTGAACGTACACATGAAATCTACTTTCATTTCTCAATCATATTAAAGGAATAAAAACTAAATGATATAAATTTATATTATAATAAAATTATTATATTTATGTCATTTATGTCTCATAGGTTTAATAAAATCATCCTTTATATGTTCCATGTACGGAATGAACAATTCATATCACTTTGAGGGGGCAATAGTCCGCACTTCCTTAAAATGAAATTATCGTATTTAAACATTAGGGGAAGACTAAAGGTTTATTGTAAATAAAATTTACAGAAAAATATAGACAACAAAAATATAATATATATATCATATATAAATACCATTCCATCTTAATTTTAACATGACAGGTGGTAGGATAAAATTGAACAATATTTGTTTCGTGAGGCAGTAGTTCGTCGTACACAGAAATAGTATGTCTGTATCCATTAGATATAGGTGTATGTAAGTGTAGTTAGAATCCATATAATAATAATATCCTATAATATTTAGGATACTTGTGTTTTTATGTAATCATAGAATAATAATAAAATAGGTAGTATAGAATAAAAAAATGAAATGAACTTGAGAGAAGACGTTACCTCTAAATCGGGTAACTTATTTTGATTTGAGCCAAAAGTATTTCTTGAATTTCCTTCTTCCCAAGTTGAGGATTCTATGTAAATCATGTAAATTTGTAAAAAAAATCTATGTATAAGTCATTTCATTAATTATTTTTACTTGATATATGTATATAAATATAAATAAACATATAATCCATTTAATTAAAAAAATCATTGTTTAGGGAAATGAATAATTTTTACTTGTGATTTTTATTTAACATAGAAAATATTTCCTAGATATGTTCATCAAAAAAATGAATTTTTTTAAGAAAATTAATTAAGTGCACACACATATTCTAGGGCCATTACATACCTATCCATGGTTCCCAATACTCAGTAATAGCCTTTAAATAAATGACTAAAATTTCAAAAAACATAAATTCAAATAAAAATAAAATGTAAATAATTCTAAAAAACCTCATATTTTTCAAAAATCCCTTAGTAACTTGATATTTTTCTTTAAATATTCTAACCATAAATATTTATATGTCACTTATCAAGTCCCAAACAATTCATATATACAACTCTGTACATTTTAAAAAATATCAACAAACTTTTAGAAACAATTTTTCATAACTACACCTAAATAGAGTTCCATAAAACCATAAGCATTTTTTGTTTCATATTAGAGTCTATTAACTAGAGGATATGGCCTAAATAAATTTTTTTTAATACTATTAGCTTGAAAAGTATAAAATAAAATAAATAAATGAAAAATATATTTCTATATTGAAATACAATGAAAACTCTTTCTCTCATCATCATCCAATGATGAAATATTAAAATAGCTTAATAAATAAACATTTTCAAGCAAAGAGTACAACTAGTTATATAATAAACTAACATAGTCTACACCAGAACTAATATCTTATTCAATTCTCCATAAAGTCTGTTGTGATTTACTCATCATCTAGGGAAAACATAAGGATCCAAGGTAACAAAATGAAAACATGTGAGAAGAATTTCATCATTTTATAGAAATAAAAAGTAGAAATAGATTTGGTCCATGAATCTTACATGGAACATCTATACCTTGTACATATATTAAAAGGAAAAAAAAATTATAAATAAATTAAAAAATGAAACAACACAAAAATAAGATTACTATCCACATGATACCTAATTAGTAAAAGTGATTACACTCTTCTAAGAATAATGAAAATAATAAATAACAAACATTCCTACAATATAGAATATAATAATAATACAAATTTACACCTAGAAAAATTAGATGATACATAAATATCTAAAAATTAAACATAAAACTCTAGACACTACTCTAACATCTCCATGTGACCTATAATCACCCATAATGCCTACAACATCTATAAAAAAACTACCCAAACAATATCTAAATTAATATCATAACCATGAACTATTGTAAAATTTAAAGGTTTCATACATACACACGAGTGTGTATATTTGGTTTATGCTAAATTGGCCCAGATATATTTCTTCTTAATCTATTAAATTACTTTCGTTTAATAGTCTATAAATTCTAATTTTAAATAAATATAAAAAAGTTTACCACTATAAAAAATATAAAACAATACATGAACATTTATATCCATTTTAAAAAACTAAATTTTAATGTTTTTTGAATAAAAACATATAACCTAAAACCAGTATTTAAAACCCAAGAAAATAAATAATACATTATATTAAAATATATCTCAAATTACCATTCTTACCAAGATGATGGAATCTACTATTTATAATGTAAATATTTTAAAATATCAAAACGATGGACTTCTAGGTTTACATAACCTAAAGGAAACTATTTTCGATTGTTTCACAACTGCACAAAAAATTCATTTTTAAGAAAAACTGAAAATTATACCAAACCAAAAGATATAATACATATAATCAAATGGATCCATTTTAAAAAAGAGAAAAATTTTAAGCAATCATTAATACTGAAAATTGTTTCGTAAATCCAAGATCAATACAAGGGATTATGGGTAATGAATTCATTAAAAATAATCAAGGTAATATCTTCATATCAAATGAATGAGTGTCATGGGGAAATATATAGGAACTAATTTTAGATTATCAGAACATATAAATGGGGATGTAATCTTATTGGTACTTTATAACAATGTGGTATCCCAAATCAGTCATGTGGGGGGCCTTACCTTGGATAGAGTATAATCTATACCAAATCAATACTCAGAGAACAATCTAAACTAATAGAACACTCATTAATGATATTAACCTGAATAAAACTCATTGTGAGAAATCCCATTTTCGAATAAGAAACTAAAATTGGAAACTAGTTATCTTATAATCTACACTTGTATAATGAAAAACCAATATCTCACTTATTTACCCCATGTTCCCATGACATAACAATGTGAAGGTGGGAAATAAAACATGAAATTATCATTATAAAAATTGATAAAAAAATATCAATGATAATCCTCATCTCACTTCCAACTCCCTCCCTTGAAAGAACCTCATTTTCTATAACACGAAACATAAAATAATAATAATCAACGCACATATGATAAATGTAATAAATGAGAATGAATGAAAAATGGGGCCTACAATAATGTTATACAATCATCATGTAAAATTCATCTTTTTATAGTGCCACCAAAAAATTCTAATCCCAAACATGGATAACAAAAAAAGTTACAAATAACTTTTAAAACCCAAAAAAATCAATACATTTTAAAAATATCCCTTAGGATTCACATGAAATATAAAATTTCTCTTTAATTTATACACTACTCATGAAAAATGGGATGATACCATTAAATGTAAAATCATGAACAAAATCATTTATAGAACCCCAAAATAATTTAAAATAGATTCTCAGTAATTTTTAGAAACACTTGATATGAAAAAAAATTAACTCCTAATGAACACTAGAAAATTATTAAAAAAATACCTCATTCCAATTATAGAAATAATTTAACACATTTTATTAACTCCTCTTGGGTGTCACATAAATGTGTCACCAGATATGAAAATATATTTAGAAAACTCTATCATTTCACAACATGCTAAATAAATTAGTTACATGGAAATACCTAATTGGAACAAAACCAAGTCACAATGCACTACCTTAAATGGTAAAAGTAAATAATAACAAGGTAAAAACCTATAAAAACCCTATCCAACTAAAACCATTTGATTAGTCACATCTTATACCATTAGTTCCACACCTATAAATATTAGGGTTCATGGTGAAAAGAAAATAGAGGATGGGTATAGGGATAAGATTGGAAGAAGAAAAAATTTAAATGAGGAATTTAACATAAAAAACCACTTAAAATAAAGAAGGAGAAGGAATATAAGCATTGTGAAAAATTTGAGAGATATCTTTAGGGGGTCACTACTATATTCATATAAGATAATAGTAAAATAGAATTCAAATCATTAAAATTAATCTTGAGTAGAATTAGAGGATCAAAAAACTAAAAATAGTCATTGATGTGTCATAATATGACCTACTCTATCATGAAACAACCTCATCTATCGTGGTGTGAGTTATGTATTATTAATAAACATTAGATACCTCTATAGGGTAGTGTTGTGGTGTGAAAATCCATAATAATGGAATGATCACTATGTGGGAAACTATTCATTGTGAGGCACCTTGTTGTTACACCTCCCATGAAAAAGACTCCAATGCTTGAGTCTGGTCAAGACATGACCACCAATGTCATTGTTTTACAACCTATACTTCAAATATAAAAGTCACCAAACATATTTTTGGTGGTGTGGCCAACATGTTTCATGTTTTAACCTCTTCTTGGTAGATTCTCAAACCTATGAAAATAAAAAAACACTCTCAATTCCAAAAACTCAAAAAAAAAACTATTGAAATAACCAATTTTTTTTTAATTAATACTATTGGGACATTAGGGTGCCAAAATTCTACCCATCATTGAAAACTTCATCGCACGAAAAGTATTGGTTAGAATAAAAAACTATTAGAACTCAAAAAATATATAATCCTAGTATTATATAGGGGAGGGTCATGGAATGTCTCAAAAATATATAATGAGAAATATCACATTATAGACACACAACTCCTAAAAATTCAATTAAATTTTTCATTAACCATTATTGATAGTCACAAAAAATAATCAATACCAATACCAAGAGACACACAACTCAAAGATCATGGAGGCTGACAATATTTCTCCCCCCAATTTTTAATTCTTCTAAAGTGGAGAGATGTCAAATAAAAACTACTATTAAAATGATATAACTATAAAAAATATGTTACCTCAAATACCTTAATTTAAGCAATAATCATCTCTTAACAACAACATCTATCTTAAAAATAGATATCTATCCCAAAAAACCAACCAAAAGGATACAACAAATTACCACAATCAAGGTCACACCATCTATAAAAAAATGAGTTATAAAGAACCATCTTCCAAAAAATGCGTCATTGAAAAAAAATCACGTCTTCTATCCTATTTTCATGATTCTAATGAAAATTAACATGGTACCCAACTCATGAAACACCCTCTTTGGGAAACCTGACATAAAACTCCCTAATAGGGAACAAATCACATACTATGCACTATTTATAACACTAGTTTATTAAATGCCTAATTACTACAATAATCTAGAGTAACCTTAAAATAATAATACATATATAAAATAATTCCACACAAAAAACCAAAATAAATGATTTCTTGAGTCCTAAATTCATATAAAATACACTGACTACCACATCCTAATATAATACTACACGGAATCAAAACACATATGATCTAAGGTTTCAGCGGAGACCTATCCCATGAAATGGGCTTCAAGAGTCGTCAATGACTAGATCAAGAGGAAATAATTCCAATGGTTTTGGAGATACTAATATATTGAGTTTATGGTCATATTTAATATTCAAAAGAGCCACACGTAAAAAGAAATAGGAATCACACTAAGGATCATCAATAGAAATATAAAATCTATGTTCTATCAGGACCTTTTTGGGAGGACTTTTTTCTTTTATGTAACATGATGCCTGAATCTGAATCATCTATGAATTATATCCCCAAAATAAATATCCCATTAAAACCAATGTGTTAAAACCTATGTGCTAATTACATTTGTATATCACTATGAAAAACTATTTTCATTAAAATCACAACATTTGAAATTATTCTAAAAATTAATTTTAGAAAATCAATATCAATTTTAAAAATAATCTACATCCTTTTGAGAAAAACTAAAAATAATCTTCAATAAATGAAATCTGAACATCCTTTATGTGAAATTATAAAAAAATTTCTTAAATTCCAAAATTAAATAAACCAATTTCAAAAAAATACATTAAAATTAAATACCATTTTCAAATAACCTACCTAAATTTGTTTCAAAATCAAAACATTTAAATAAACATTTGTTTTCATATTAGATGGGTTGTTAAGAAATGATGCCTAAATAGTGAATATAAAAACACATCAAAAAAGATCCACTCCCACAATATCAAAACCTTATTTTATCCTTTTAAAAAATCTTTATCTTGTGGAAACCACTCTTTTAGAAATTTGGAATCAAAATAGTTCAAGTACAAAATTTTAGTGGGGGTAAAATGTTCTATGTGGGTTGGGTGTACTACTTGGATGGCCATGCACTGATCATGTGGCATCCATTGAGATGTTCTTGGACCAAGATCACATGACCCCCATGATTTAATAAAATCTTTGATATAACCCTGTAACTCTGGATCCTATTCACTTTCAACAACAATGCTCAATTAGACCAAAAATTATTTTATATAACTCATTTGAAAAAATAAAAATAAATTAATCAAAAATTAAATCTAAATTCTGCACTCAAATCTCAAAAACACATATAAGCACATGTTCTTTCATATAGGGTGTTGATCATGAACTTAATCAGGAACTATATTCTTAGTTATAATTATATATGTCTTTAGACTAATATGATTCTCCAAAAAAGTCAAGGGGGAACTCTGATACCATTTTATAATGAACCATCCCAATCTACCACTCAATTGGTATCTGAGCTGATACACTATAAGGCCTAAGGACATTTCCCGTTAGCTCTAGGATGGTGAAAAGTTTAATCATATCAAAATAAAACCCCATAGGAAAGATTTATCCAATTTATAGTAATCACAAGTAGTAGTGGAATCCAACCATGGGTCTGGCATGATGTATTTTTACATTGGATTTATATTTAAATGAAATAAAAAGGTAAATATAAATAAAAAACCAAATATTAAATAAATAAAATAAAAATATGTATGATACATAATCAATAAAATTTATTACTTTTATTAATGAATATACAAAATAATACATAATAAAATTACTTATATTATTTATCATAAGTATAAATCAAAAGTAAACTTTGATAAATTTTCTGATACATATGCATCAAAAAAATAATAAAATAACTTGAGAGACCACTGGGACAACTTTACAAATCTCAAAATCTTTCACCAAAATTATCATTTTTATCAAAGAACTTCCCTAATAAAATATATATTTAAATATTATCCTAAAACCTATATAAAATTTGAAGGTTTTAAACATGAACTTAGGTTTGTATGTAGGGTGTGAAATAAAAATACCTAATAGGATTTCAACAAAGATTATATAAAATTACTTTCAATAAAATGTTATTAAATGTTAGTTTGAAAACATATAAAAAATACAGTTTTCCACATGTAACATATAAAAAAAGAACAATAAATTGATATATTTTGTTTTTCAAAATTCAAGTTAAAATCTTTTTTGATATAATTAACTTCTAGATTAAAACTATTATTTTAAATCCCAATAAATAAATAAAACATTCATTTAAAAATATATTTCAAAATAATATTTTTTACAAGAGAATAGAATCCACAATTTTGAACAATAAAATGTGTTAAACCATCAAAAGGGTGGACTTCAATGCTTATATAGCCAAAAACAAACTATTTTTCCTCTTTTCCATATTTTAAAAAATCATTATAAAACTAAATTAAAATTTAATCCGAACAAAAATAGAGATTAAAAAATCATTGGTCAACATCATAACAAAGTGGAATACTACTAATATGACTTAATGTTCAATAAGGTTCCATGAATCAAATATTAGAACAAGGTGTATAGGGAAAGTATTTAGTGTAAATGACTAGGGAAATATTGGCATATATAATGAATATGTATCTTGGTAAAATTAATTGATACTAAAATGGGATTATCTAAAAATATAAATTGGGAATCAACTATTCGACTATTTTTTTATTCCTGAGAATGGAAACTTGGATCACTCTGATTAAGGACCATCCCGTTGCTGAGGACCAATCCAAATTAGGGAATTAATTAGATTACAATATAAAGTAGAATAAAATTAATTGATGAAATACATCAAAATTACTCCCATATATTACCATCCCTTGGATAAAGAATAATTTAAGCTAAATCACAAGTAAGAACATAATCTACACTAGAAAAACACAAAGTTGATCTCTCTTTAAGTTAACCTAGGTTCCCATGACATATATAAAGTGGATGTGAGAAATAAAATAAGAAGTGATCATTATATAAATTTAAGTAAAATCTATAATTATTAACCACATTTCACCTTAAATACACTCTAATAAAATATCCCATTTTCAATATCATGCAACATTAAATAACAGTAATTAATGCACATTACCTAATAGTTAAAACACCTAAACATGGAATAACTATAAGGGACTCCCAAAATGGATGTATACACATCACATAATACTCCTTTTTTTGAAGTTCCACATCATCCTTTTATGTTCATACATAAAAAAATACCCCATAACTAACATCAATTAAAAATCAAATAGGAATCTATAATTTAAAAACTAATTTCTTCTCCATTACAATTAACTTGGAAAATAAATGGTGTCTTTAATTCATAAAAATATTGGAAACATGTTTCATTATAATTTGAAATAAATTCATTCCCATAAAACGTATTTAGAAAATCAAATTCATGTAAAATATCCCCTGGGGAATATACACAAACACTTTTCATGAAAACAATTTATCTTAAAATAAATACTAAAAACTTCATAAAAAAACACCACATTCAAGTATAGAATTTATTTAAAATATTTTGTATTCCCATCATAAGGGTATCATATCTTTTTAACTTTATGGGAAAATTATTTTATATAATACATTAATTTAAATAAATTAAAAAAATTAATTTCATAGAAACACCGACATCAAATCTTGCGAAAAATAAGTTCAAATATGTTTCCTTCGATCTTAAACTTATAATAAAATAAGTTAATAAACTCTAAACACCCTATAAAAACCAAATGTTTAGAGATTTATGAATCTATAAATTAATCATCAATGTGTTTTGGGGTTCATTAGATGAAATAAAATTGAGGGGAAATAGCCATATGGTGAAGAGGATAAGAAGAACAAAGGGAAAAAGTAGGGATTTACCTTTAAACCCACATGAAATCTAGTAGCAAAAGACATTTAATCTAGGAGGAGGATATAAGGGACCCTAAGGGGATTTACAAGGGCTATTAAAATTATAGAGGTAAAGAATATAGTGAAATACCTTATTATTGAATCGTGTTAGAATTAAAAAAAATGAAATTGAAACTAGGTACATCAGTATCATAATGCGACCTCCCTGTTAGCAACATAACCGATCTAAAAAGATAAATCATGGGATTAATACATAAAAAGACATAATTATGTGATCTTTCCAATCATAGGTCAACCACCATGTTGTTAACCCATCATAGTATGGTACCAAGCCGTGAGGTATCCCTATAAAATTAACCCACTACCTAGGATTGGCTATAGCGTGACCTTACCTATTGCAGCATGACACACTATTGTTGTAACATGACATACTTAAGGTAGAAATGTAGGCTTATAAAAATAAATAAAACACTCATAATTTCTAAAAACACCCCAATTAATTTTAAAACAACAAAAATATATACTTTATTCAATGGAAAAATGACTTTGGTATATCACAAGTCAGCACTCTCAAGTGAATATAAAAATAATCCATATAAATAATATAAAATAAAAATAAAAAGGTATATTTTTTTAATATGGTGATGAATGATCAATATAAACACTAATTTGAAGTATATATTTTCTGATTATTAGACATTTTGGCATAAATATACGAATTAGAGTGTTTTTAATTGAATTTTACATTATCTGAGGAGCTCATGAAGTGGTTTGAACATTACTCGGAGTTTTACAAAAATATTTTGAAGAATTATTTTCCATCTAATTTTCTGTATGTGAGGGAATTTTATTTTTAAAACAATATATAAAATTATCTTTTAATATAAACTATATATGTGAGGATAAAAGGTTAAAAAATGTTTTTATTAATATTACTAATTATTTTTTAATAGGTATGTGTGATTAAAGTATTCAGAAATAGATTTGGGTATAAGAGACTCTCATATTCAGCTGAATTTATAGTATTGAAAAAAACAACTCTGTGTGAGATTAGAATTTTAGGAACAAGGTTTAATGAGTTTAAGTTTGCATTTCTAAACTATAAATAAAATTAAAACCCACTTAATGAATGTTTATGTGGTTTGTTATAATATATTTTGATAAGGAATGGAATGATTAAAAGGATTCATGATATTAATATATTAGTCACAAGAGTTACATGAGGTGGAACTTTTCACAGCATAATATTGAAATAAATATTTCAAATACTTTTTCTGTTTAATTTAATGATTTTTTATGATTGAAATACTTAGATAAAAACATAATTTTTTTTCAATCTTTAGATTGATGATTATTTTAAATTAATAATTTAAAATGAAATGTATATTGAATCTTATATTCCTGGATGTATTTCAATACTTTTTAAATAATTATATACATGTTTTATAACTAAGGTACATGAAAAATAATATCTTTTATATATAGGTATTTTAAAAATCATGGGAGAGGATTAGTAGATAAATATGTAAAAAAATTTTTTGGAACGTATATCATTATTATTTAAATTATTATGTCATTGTTGAGTGGCTTAATCTATTGATGAGTTATACAAACCACTGGCATCCACATCCAAAAGCTAGGTTACAAATCCACATATCCCCTTGATTTATTTATAATGTATACACTAACATATATAGGAATTTAAATAGGTAAGGATATATGGTGGTTATGTAGGAGTAACACTAGAAGGGGTTTCTACCCATAAAATGACCTTTAGGCCTTAGGGATAGTGGGCCAATCAATATAACAGGATTTCTATAGAGTGGGTGAACCCTTAGATGGAGGTTTGTCTTAAACATGCGATCTATAGAGTGTGTGTGTTGTTTCCATTGTTTGTAACCTCAATAACCTTATATACTAATTTATATTACTAATCCCATAAATGATGAAAATGGGCTGAAAAAATAAAAAAACTTTAAAATGAAATAGGATAATTTGTTCTTTGTTGTGAAAAAACAAGTTTAAGATCATGATATTTATGAGGAAAATATGAAAATGATGTTTATGATTTCATGTGTCTAAAGTAGGACACCATAACTAGTTTTACATATTTTTATATTTTTTTATAAAATGTATTGTATGAAATTCAACTATTTAAATATTTTCTTAAAGCCTCGAGTTGGGAGAGAATAATAGGAATTGATCCATTATATAGAAAGCAAAGGAAACTGGATCCCTATCATCACAACATTGTGTCAGTGAATTTTGGTCCACCAAAACATCCTAATGTATATTTTCAATAAAAATATCCCATTTGGATAATCGTGTAAAATTCCATATATAAATTGTAGCATTTTGCGTTATATTGTATCATATATAATAACTTTTGAGACCATACCAACAACCCTTTTAGATACCTTCTAAAACACTTTTGGGAATATGTTATCAGTTTAACTATGTATCACATCTAATTTAACACCTTGTGAATACCCATATATATTTTTAAATAAACTCTTAATACATAATATCTCTAAGAGAAACTCCATTCAGTATACCTCAATGTGTGAACTCAAAAAGCTCTATAGCGTTTACAAAAAAAATTAACAACCAAATCCATATATGTAAGAAAATATTATCCTGTATAAAAGTGTTAATGAAACCAATCCTGTAAATAATCTAGTGTGATCACCATTAATAAAACTTATATATATGTTGTACCCATCATCCACATCTTATAATACCATGAAACATCATAAATTCCATTTTTCTAAGACATTGAAAGACCATAAAACCCAATGTATTTCATTATTTCATATAATACTAATACATTCTCAATTATCATGTTATAGACTAATTTTTTTTATGATTACATCACACATCATTAATCATTCTGGATAATTACATCACATACCTTTTATATGGATAGAACAACACAACATATGTACTATTTAGGTGGGGCTACAAACTCTCCATTCTGTCATAATTAAAGGCCGTTATATCTTACTCACTATATGATTTAAACAATATCATATTGTTTGATCTATAAATTAATATAAAATCAATAGAAAAAGAAAGAACTTTTAATTCGATAATCTATAATTTATTTCATAAAAAACTTATCAAAGTATGAAGGTTTTTAATCAAGGTATCTTTCCATCCATAAGTAATAGGAATATAATATGATCCATTTACCCCTAGTATACCAAATATATTGTTTATTCCATTCTATTTTGTTTACCAAGTGGGTTATCTAGCACAAAAAACACTTTTTGTGCCTTTGGTACCTATTCTGAATCTGATACAAGAATCGTACTTATGGAAACCATTATATTTAGTCATAACATATAAAACTCAACAATAGAAATTAGTTAGAGATAACTAAAATTCATACTTTAAGATATCAATTATCACAACTATAGTGACGTAAGTCTTTTAAATGTGTTATTACATGAATTTAAAACATAAAAATCCATTAATTACAACCCAACGATAATGAGGCTTAGTGAATTTGGAAGACTAGGTACCTAAAACTGCAAAAGAAACTACAACAGAACATCATTATTTTTAGCCACCTTAGTGATATCCTAAATCCATTTTAGCTCCTAGAACTACATAGGATAACCTAGTGAACACATAAACGAAAGGGGTGAGAAAAAAAAGTATGGGATAAAATATAATAATTAAACTTAACAATTGAGTCAGAGGAATAAAATGATATGATAAAATATAAGGCACATGAGTAAGAGTTCCCTATCAACCCTTAACATGGGATTATACAAAAATAAATAAAATTACAAGGACTTCAGGTCATGTATTGGAACTTGTTCTTATAGGCCTACGGGTTATGTAAGGGTTCCCCCTCAACCCTTAAAAGGGGGATTATCAAAAAATTAATAAAATTATAAGTCCTTCCTGTTTGAGGAGTAAATCCAAACAACCTAGATAATATCACATGGTGGAAAATGTTCAATATTGGATTATTTTTACTCCCCAATACCATACATGATGTCTCATGAGGCTAAAGCTTTAACCAATGCATTGGAGTGATATATTTGTTCAATGATCATGATATTTTCATGATTATATATTCCAAAAAAATTAAATTAATCATAATTCATAAAAATAAGAATTAACCATGAACAAAATGGGTTTAAAAATATTGCCTCAGATCAAAATCAAAGAAAATTTTATAATGAATACATTTAAGAGATGATCTTAAGGCTTGTATTACCCCATAGAAAAATTGGAAGGAAATATAGGTATATATGTGGGATACATTTATAAAATTTTTGAAGCTTTACATAATTTTTTTGGGAGGGAAAGTGATTTTGAGAGAAAATGTTCATAACCAATAAAAAAGGGTGGTTTAGAGATATACCCTACACCTATAAGATAAACATTTCGAGATATCATAATATCCATTGCATTTCAAACCCATTTTGAAAATAATTTGAACTAATAAAATGAGGTTTTTTCTTAGAAAAAAATTGAATCTTATAAAGAAATTAAAATATAAAATAATGGTTCTGGGGGTGGGGAAAATATTTTTCATCTTACACATTAAAATAGATCATTTTGTTTTTTTACTTCTAAAATGATATTCAAAACATTCCATATAAAATATATAAAATTTCTCCTTTTGAAATCCTTTGAAGTAAAGGGAAAAGTGACATAAATTTTACTTTATATATTAATTAATGTCCACTTAAATACATCCATAAAGTAATTTTTAAAATATTGACATGAAAGAAAATGAATTAGAAAATAAATCTTTAGGTTATATTAAATTAGGTTTTCAATGTAATGTTTTCCTTATATAAAACCATAAAATTATTCCCTTCCTAAAGTAAAATTTTGTAAAAATTACCTTTTGAAACTATTAGGTAATAAATATGGATTTTCCTAAAATAGTTAAAAAAAATTTACAAGGTAATTAATTTTTTTTAAGGGAATCTTAAAAATTGTGTTATTTTAAAGAATATCCCTTACCACTTTGGTAACTTTTGAGTCATAGGACCTGTGAGAGATTTATATAAAATGGAAGAATAAATTTCATGAAAATATGGAGGTTCATGATATAACATGTCAATGGCTCACTATATCCACCACACAAAATAACAAGTGGTGGATATGGTATAAGTCTCCCAAAAATAAAAGCGAGACTATAAATCCCTAACCTCAAGAATATAATTTTGATGTATGTACTTAATTTATACTATAATTAACATATATAAATTATTATTTTCATTAATAAATATTTATAGGTTTAATACCTTATACTTAAATAATTTAATTCATTTTTTTTATGATATATTTAACTACTTAATCAATTATGTCCAAGTTAGGTGTTTTGAGGATGTTCAGTTTACAAATTCAAAAAAAATGGAGTGTTGACCATGGAAAATAGGTTCATTGTTAAATAATATCTCTAATAATAATAATAATAATAATTAAATAGTTATAATTTTTTATGAAAATTATACATTTAAAAATAACCATTAAATATGGTTATGATAAATGAACTATGTTACAATCATTGAGATGGTAGGTCATCAGTATGCTTGGGTAACATTTCCATTTATCAATGATCATGATTGAAATAAGTTAAGCCTTATGTTATTATTCCAAGGTGATAATTATATCATAAATATCTAATTAATTCCTAAAATAAATTTAAATGTAACATCCTTGGGATGTGGTAATTAAAAATGACTCATATCTGTTCGCGTTGTGGCAGTCTATGCACACAAACGATGTCTTCATTTTTAATGCATGGTAAGGTAGGATAATATATAATATATTGATTTAATTGAATGATTAATATTAAATTAATATAAAATAAAAATATATATCATCATAAATTTTTCTGAGAGAAATGATGGAAAAATAATTACATTGGTTCATGAGGCGGTAGTCCACCACACACACGAACGATGGTTTCATTGCCCAATTGATGGAAGAGGAGATTGATGTAGGTTATTAAATTAAAAAAATAACATATAATTGTATGGAATATAATTATGTTATTATGTCATAATTATTTATTAATTTTTTATGGAGGTGTAACCATAAATAAAACCGAGATTCTTGCTTAAGAACGATATCACATCTTTAGACCACCTCTTTAAGAGTATAACTAATGCCTCCATATATTGAATTTTTTGTTAAAAGGGTCCTCTAATACACGGGGAGGGAATAAAAGATTTTATTTTGGTATGTATTTTCAAATCCCCATTTATTTTTAATCATTTAATAAATATGAGAGGAGGTTCCCTTTTATAAGTGAGATAGAGACACATTTTTTTGTAAATACCCAAAACAATTCAATAATAAAAACTCAATCTCATGTCTGGTGCCACAAAAGTTGATAAATAATGGGTTTTAAGGGTGAAATGGTTTATCAATACCTAAAACATTTACAATATAAAAAATAAAAATTTTATTCCATGTATCCCTAAGGTTTCTCAATTTTTAACAGTTTTATTTTTCACCAAAATAACTAGTTGTTTTCCTTTTTTTCCTATTCATTATGACCAAAAATTAAGTTAACAATTTTACCTAATATTAATTATTTTGATTCAAAATAAAAAAATAAATTTTATAAAATTAAATTCATATAATTTTTAAATTTCAAATAAAAATTAAACCAACAAAAGGCATCCAAATATTAATTTCATGAAATGCATTTGTCAAGAAATAGATGATATTATATTAACAATATGAAAATAAATCATCATTATATTAATTTCAATTAATATAAAAAGATTCCTAATAAAATCATTTAATTTAGATCATTCCTTACTAGGGGTTACTTTTTTAATTAAAATTTATAAACATTATGGACATAAAAATAGTTTGCAAAAAACCCAGTTTTAGGAAAAAATAACCTCTTCACATAATATGGAAACAGATTTTTTGAAAATAATAAACTAGATTTTGAAAATTTTAATAAATAAATTATTACTAAATTAAAAATATAATGTAACATTTTTTAGTTTATTTAATTAAAATAAATGATAGTATTTGAAAAATATGTAATTTTCACTATTCACTTAAAAATCAATAATTTCCAAAAATTCATGAAATTTCACCCTATGAAAATTTTTAAATAATGATTTTAAAAATGCCATTAATTTTATAAAATAAAATTTAAAAAATTTATATAAATAAATTATAATATTTTCTTTGAGAGTAAATTAAAATCATTTTTGAAGGAAACATGTTTTTATAGAATAAAATGGATATCTTTCAAATTGAGAGCTTATTTCATAAGTATTTATCGATAAATTTTTTATTTATTTGGAAATTTTTATAAATTTAATAAATATTTTAATCCTAGTATTTCCCACTAATTTATTTACATGGTCATATCTATCACATTTAAATAATAATATTTTAATAGTGGATCATGATTCATTTAAATTCAGTGTTGCATGTTGTATACACTATCAAACATAGCGTTCTTTTAAAATATCAAGGTATTAAAAACTTTTAATGAACTATATATCTATATACGTATTTATAGGTGCAATTATAATGTATGAAAAATGGATATTACCTTTTATATGATATATTTTATAATCTTGAAAATATATTTAGGATACTAATTAAATCACAGAAGAAGTAGTACTCAGTTATATAATATATGATAAAATGAATAGTAATATCTATGTATTCTATAATTTCATAGGATTTTTAAACCATTTAATTTATATATTATTCTTATCAGATCACTATGTGACCTTATGATAAAATGATGCCACTAAACATATTTATTTAGTTTCATTTTTGAATATTGGAAGCTTGAATAACATTGAGATTTAAGAATCATATTCCCAAATTTAAACTTCCATAACATATTCAATCTTTTAGACCCCAAAAAAACAAATGTTATTATGTTCAGTACTTACTGTATACTTATAATACTTTCCATGTTTATTAACATAATCCTCAAAACCCTATTCAATAAAACCTTTCCCATGAAATAATGAAACAAATTTCATTATTTTTTACTAGAACAACCTAAAATCATTTAGAAAGAAATGAAATTTATTTTTAATTTGACTAGAATAACACTTTATGAAATAGGGATGTTTACATTCTTAAGGTATCTAAATATAATATTTTATATTTTTCTTTACTAACAGATATGATAAAATATTTAAGATATTAAGTGAAACTAACTTTAAATTCAAACTATTGTGATCTTGTATTTGTTAACTTCTAACTTCCCTAAGGTAAAAAATACTCCAAATAGCCTCTTAGATATTATATAACAATTATAATATTATAATATGATACAAAAAATCTTTTGTTTTAGGAAATAACACATATTTTCTTTGAGTAGGTATGTCTAAAATATAAATTATTATTTCTATATCATATCTTTTATTCTATATGATTATATTAATTCTTATAAAAATAATACTTTATTAAAATATTCCACTCGTGGGTAGTGGGAACACCTTATCTAGTATTTTGACAAACAACTGGATGAAAACATTATCTAGGATAAAGAATCATTATCCTTGTCTTTTTTTTCCAAACATATTATAGAATTAAATGAATCACAAACCATGTGTATAAAAAATAATAATTTCATTTTATTTATAAAAAATATTAGTTTATAAACAACTCCTCTACTAATATAAGAGTAATAAGATAAAGATAAACAAATTTTTAAGAACTATCTGAGGTTAAAATATTCCATTACATTCAAATCCATGATTTAAAAACTATTCCTTTGTCAATTAAATGAAAACTATAAGATCTATAAATTCCTGAAATTATTTTGAAATAAAGTATATTTAGAAAACATGTAAAATATACAATTGGTTTAACATACTCATAAAAATAGAAAATCAATTTCTTCAACACTGACATGTGAGATGGATATTCCATGTAGTATTCTAAATTTCATCAGTTATCTTACACAAAATCTCTATTAAAAATCCACAATTCTTCATAATTTCACCTATATGTTTCAACATCCATTATTGAGTACCAATATAAACATAATTGGAATCACTATATAACATTTCTTTACGTGATTTAATCTTTTTCCCACTCATAATACATATATAGCTCTAAAACCTAGACATTACATGCCAAGTTCATCTATTCACAACTCCTGAGAATATTATGTATACATTACTTGAGCTCCACCATATTATCAAAGCATTCCCATAGATGAAAACATGATGAAATATATTACAAGAATAATCCTAAAGTAAATAACTTGTCTCGCCAAGTAAAAGGAATAAAAAATCATATTGAAAATAAGCATGGTAACTGAAATTACCCATTTTATTTTCCATCAAATGACTTCAAAACATTTTTTGAATCATTAAAAACTTTATAAGATTCTTGATTTACCCATTGAACAAAATAAAAAATTAATTACTCAGGTACATGTAGCACTAACATGTAAAATTTCTTTTACTTAGAACATTTCTTATCATTCCAATCTTAAGAGCTTCATACATTAATATACCCCTCAAAAATAATTAATTTCATAATTTTTTTGTTGATAATGACGTTAATATCTATAAAAAATATTTAATCAAATGTGTATCAATATTTATTACAATTTAATGATTTATTTTATTAAAAAATCCTCCCTGTTAAATGTTGACCCCATTTTAAATGCACCAAATCTAACAATGGAAAAAATATGAATATTTCAACATGGACTTCCCTTGCTTGTGCATATAAATAACCCATGACTATATATGGTAAACATAAATTTTCAATAGTATCATACATGACTCATAGTAGGAAGAGTTCATAAAACCTTTTTTGATTTTTTATATTGATATCAACCCAAATATATTCAAATTTTATCTTAACGATGTGGGTTTCCTAGATTGTGTAACATAGTTAAAATGAAAAGAACTATAAACCAAATTTTTTTTCACCTTATTAAATTCTTCCCTTACATAAGATAATTCATTAGCACCTAACCATTTTGGATACCTATAATGAATTATTAAGTTTAGGAAAAGTATATCATTATAAAAAATCCAAATATTATTATTTTAAGGGAAATTTATCTCACTATCTTTTCTCACATAATAACATTTTATATATGAATATTTATAACAATTTTGTTTTGGAATTTTATTCAATTAACAAAAACCAACATTATTGTACCATATCGATGTTTAACTCTTTTCCCATTACTGAGTTTTTGTAACTCATCCAAATATATAAATCAAACATATTCACACATATCCCAATGCATCTCATGCATAAGCTATATAAACTCTTCATGAAAAGTATTGAAGTTATACATGAGATTGAAAATATTAACATGAGTAAGACAATAGTGACATAAATCCAACCCCTATACATTATATAACAAACCAAAATCCTCTTGGGTGGTGGGTGTGCTAGCACCAAGTACTTATTCCCTTGGAGACTTTACTGAATACAGAATCTAATTCATGAAAAATGTAAAACCAAATATGAACAAACTATTCTCAAAAACTATATTCATTCTCATAACATCAATTATGAAATGATTTAGAGGTAGATGAAATATAAATATTATATTATCATTCATATTATGAAATTAAAGGCTTAAAATTATAATTATTTTTTTGACAATAATAAACTAAAGAATGAATTTGTACACAATTTATAATTGGGAGTACTAAATAGGCAAATAACCTTAAAATAAGTGAAAATTTAATAAATTAATATGTAAGAAAATAATTTATTAAAAATTCCTAAATGAATGATAATGAAAAAATATTTTGGAATTAACTATTTATTATAGATATTTCAAAATTTTGAATTTAAACTCTTCATATTCATTATTCCATATGAACTCTTCATATTTTAATTATAAGGAATTTTACTTTAATATATGAACTTTTACTGAAATATAATCATTTTTTTTTCAATTTTAATTATAAAAAACATTTAACATAATATATAATTCATATAATAATCGTTATTTGACACTTTAGACTACATTTTTATCAAAACAAATTTGATAAGGTTCATATAACATCCAAATAAGGATATTTTAATTCCAAATTCTCAAATCAATAAATATGAATATTTCATCATAAATATAAATACTGTATATTTTTAAATATATTATAATTTATAAACACTTTTGTAAATTACACCTTATGATTACAAAAAAACACAATTATTTAATCACATGGTATGCCATAAAATTTTAGGAAAAATTTATTTTAATATTAATTTTTAGTAATAAGAAATGTTTAATAATAAATGTTTCACAAAATTTTATTTAATTAATTACAAACTTTTTTATAATTAATTAATTCATAAGGGATTCGTAAATTGATATATATCCAAAAATACCTTTTATTATTATTTGTAAAAAAAATTAAATTATTTATTTAATTCCAAATTTCATATAATGAAAAATAAAATTTTTCTTAAATAACTATATTTTACAACTCATGTCATATCATAATCCACTACATGTATTATTATCTATCACATTATTTGATATATAATATATAATAGACAATATAACCCCCTTTTGGATATGAATCATATTTAAAAATATGCATCTTATCCTATTTATGATACAAAGATTTATTTTAAAAAAACAAAATTCGATATCATATTCTTCGATATATAGAATTAATAAACTAAGGATATTAGAAATCAAAAAGTTTCAAAATATTTCAACTCTTATTATATTTCATATCATAAAATACATCTATATCACACTATTATAAATAACATATTGTATAAAATCCACAATAACTAGTTGAACATGTGAGAAAAATTAGATCCCTTCACAATATCTCCATGCAGTAGAAATATAAAATATACTATTTACTATAAATGAAGATAAAATATAATTCATCTACCATTAAATTTCAATCTAGTACATCATGATTAATTCCTTATAACTCCTTCAAAAAAATTTAGTGATAATAACATTAGTGATAGAAAAATGGATCCAACCTCTGGAAGTCTCCTTGGGCCATGATGAATCTCTCACCACATGAGAGGAAATCATTTTCACTCAATAGTATGCTATTACCAACCCATTTTATAGAGAAAGGAAACAATATATTATTGATGTTTATGGTAGTCTTAGTGAAGAATCCTTAGAAATCAAAGTAAGAATCTATCACAAGGTTGTGGAATTATGTGACACCCAATGATGATCCTAGTTTGATGCATCCATTTTGTGATTCATTATAAATAATGAGTTAATGTTCTTAGACTTTCCTTATATATATGAGAAAAAATATATTATTGGTATTATAATGTTTCATTAAATGATAATTTAAGTTTAGATAGATATGAATATTAATAAGCTTAATTCCAAGCTTTCATTGTATCATTTATTTTCTAAGTGAAAAGTAATATAAAATTCATGGAAAATAATGTCATGGGTTTTTTAAGGGAATAAACATAGCTATTCATAGATATAAATTATTACATCATCTATCATACAATACGATAATAACGGAATTGGGTATTTAATCACATATCATGCCTTATAATTTTCCAGTTTTTAAAAAAATACAACAATCAACATATTTATATATATAAAATCACTTTTTAACATGTATTTAATATTATACATTTGGATATGTTATACCATAAAACATGAATTATATATATCATATACATATATACAAACACACATATATATATATATATCTGTGTGTGTGTGTGCGTACTTTAGGGAATTTCTCCTTCAATTATGTCATATGTTATTCCTAATTTGGCCTCTCTTATTATGGAACAACATAAATCTTTTGTCTGATTATTCAACCTATAGTATGGTCATCCTATAATTCTTATTGGAAGTTAAATTTTTTTTATGTTTCAAAAAAATATCATTTAATATCAGTTACATCTTGGGATTGTGCAATAGTTTCCATCCCATGGGGTTTTAGATTTTTTTCATTCTAGGTTTCGCGACGAATTAGGTGCCTAGATCAGGGGTAGCCCAGGTTAGTTCATGGAAAAAAAATATTAAATACTATTTATTATTTTTTGAATCATGGTATATAGATTTTAGGACTATAAGGAATCAAGAGGTTGATTCAATGAAGTGTCCAGACAACACAATTAGTGTTGAAAATTGAGTTTCCAATGGAAGTATGTAATATGTAATTGTAGTTTTGGGTTTTATTTTTCATTTTTTATTAGTAAAACTGTAGATATGCTAGAACTTGGAAGGGGAACCAGTGAATTTCACCTACTACGAACCATGCACATTGGCTATACATCATAGAAGGGTGTGGTTTTGAGCAGTTTCTATTCAATATTTTTCTTGATGTTTCTTATTGATATCATGGGTTGATTATGATTGATATTAAATATGTTTATGTGTTATCTAGTTTTTTTATCATGTATTCTTTGGAATGTGAGATAAATTTATAAAAAAATATGAGTTTTTATTGATACTTAATTATGTTTTTTCTTATTCCTTATGTCCTGGCCTTTAGTGTTCACTTTTTCAAAAACTAAATTTATAAATCATAATGGATTTTACAACATTTCAATCAATTTAAATGACTATAATAGTGATTTATATTTTTTTAAACTATTGAATGGTTCATTTATGGTAATTATATAACTATCACAAAGATTTTGATAAATAAAATTAGTGGGAATATTAAAATGTAGTAATAACGGGTATTCTAATCTATGTTGCGGTAATTTTTTATAATTTTAATATTTTTAAAGTTGTGTAAGAAATTTTTAATAATAAATAAAAATAATTACCTTAATGGGGTTTCTTTGTTAATTGGATTTGAAATACAAACAATATAATTAATTATAAATTACATTCATTTTTTGGTTTGATAACATGGATGTCCTATTTTTTGTAGGATTTCATAAAATGGAATATAACTTACATTAATTTAATAATAAAAAAATATGTTTCATATCTTATGCTAGATAAATTATTCAGTGGAAACCGGATTTTCAAGGTGTTACAGTTTATTTTTTTGGAGTAATATTTTTTAATTTAAGAATGATTAATTTTACATGTTTTTATTTGTTTTGATATAACTAGTTTTATTTGATTTTCCTTTTATATTGGAAAATTAAATAAATAAAATAAAATAAAATTCATGGAATTTTTTTTTTTGGAATTTATGTTTTCTAGAAATTTATTTTTCTCTATGTTGGAAATAAATTATAATATGGGTAATAATGTATGAATTCATTGTACCATTTTAATGAAAATGGATCTTGAGTATTTCAATATTTTTTATTTTTATCATTGGATATATTTTAGTTTGATTTTATGTTGTAAATATTGAATAATATTATTTCATGTGGGGTTTTGTGGATTATTCCATGATTGGTTTTGAAATGAGTAAAAAAATTAAAAATAATAGGATTTATATTTTAGGATTTCTATTCCTCATTTATATTGATGATGTTTTATATGTTAAAAATGGGTTACATTTTCAAGAATATAATACTATATATGATATATCAAGTATAAGATAATTTGGTTATATTGAATTTATTATTATATGACTTAATGTTTATTTCTTATTACATTAAAATTTAATTAGTTTATAATTTTAATGAGATTTTGTTATTGGAGAAATGGTGTGACGACCCAGACTTTTTAAATGACGTTTTTCCTGAGAAAATGTGGGCTATATTATTTTTCTCTCAAAAAAACCATATCTCCTTTTTAATTAACTGAGTATAAAGGGAAGTATAACTATAGATATTCGAACGTTATGCGACCATTGGTCAGTATGGCCATCGGAAACTATACTCTTAAAAACAAATTTTATGTGATAATTATTTTTTATAAGTAGGAAAATGAAAAATAATCATTAAAACAGAAAGGAGATGCAATGGAATCAACCAGTGGAGTCATTTAATATGAATCCCATTTGTTAAAACATTAGAGGGAGTTAGTGTCACTAAGGTTATACCTTGACCAATTCTAGGATGAGCATCAGTAAGTGAATACTGAATGAAATCTCATATAGTAAAAGCTCAAGTTAGTGGAAATTACCACCCGAGTGATGTTAGTCAAGTCACCCCATGAATTTATAAGCATAGAACACCTTACCCTTAGGTAATACATGGTATTTATAAGAGGTTACATGTCTTAGAAGTAGTTTTTAATAACTTTTGTATTAATAACTTTTTTATTTAATCAATTTTATTTTATGAATAGTTTTTCTTAATAAAAATAGGATTAATTGAGATGAAATTTGAAAAATTAATTTTTCATATCCAAATTGTACATTTTTGAAAAGATATAATTCTTTATACTAAACAAATTTATTATGAATAATATTTTTATTAATGAAATGTTATGATAAAAACACTTTTATTCAAACATATATAATAAAAAAATTAAAAAATTTAAGTGCCAAAAATTTTATTATGTATTTTCAATCCACTATTATTTTTAATAAATAAATATTTTTATATTTAAAAGTTAAAATTATCATATTTAGATAATTATTATGATAAATTAAAAATAAATTTTGAAATATTCACATAGAAATTAGTTTTGTATGAATTTATGAGAATTTTAAAAAATATTTTGTTTTTTTGTGAGTAGTAAAAATACAGTTTTGGGTTTTCGGTATGTTTAATGAGTTCATGATTATTTAATAATGATTTTATAATTATTTAAAAAAAAATAAAACGCCTAATATATTTTATTTTATTAATACAAATTATTTTAAAATATTTTTCTCAATTTCCAAACCTATAACTTACTTTCTAAAGAATAAAATGGAAACTTTAACATTAAAAACATTATTTTTGTAGAAACTTTACTCTTCCATAACAAAATAAGTAATATAAAATGATCATATGCTATTTTATATTAAAAAAACATAAATATGTCTCAAATTTCAAAAACAATGGGCAAAACCCAAGGGCAAGCCCACAGTCATTTATTTCCCACAACCTATATTTTCAAGGCCTATATTTGCAAATTATTAAAAAAATCCTCCACATTCGTTATAAATACCCACCTATTTCTATATTTACATTAATTAAAAATCCATAATTTATAAGGTTATATTATTTTTACCTCCCAATTATCCCTTCAAGGGTTTCCTAAATCCTTCAAGGTCCCAATCATCATGTTTTAATAGTAACTCTTCAAGGTAAGAGAATTATCCTTCTTTTCCTTCCTATTCAATAACCTCTTTTCATATAGGTTTTATAAATGTATTGTTTAATATATTATATTACCATTTATATCATACCCATACCCCCAAATTAAGTTTTCTCTATGGGATACCCTTATCCCCTCTCTTTTACCCTTTTCTAAAACCATGTTTTATACCTGTTATGCTTCCTTTACTTCTCAAAATTTCTCTCTTATCCTAAACAAAATCCCTTTTATTTTCATCATATTAATAAAAAAGCCTCTTTATTTTCTAAGGGTATTCAACTAAATGTAAAAAATATTTATTTTATTCTATTATTAATATACATGAATCCCATATTCCTTTTCCATGTGTTTAAAATGACAAAATCTTCATGTTTTTAAGAACTTTTAAAACCCCATGATTTTGATATTATATCCATTTTTTTATTCTCAATGGTTCATTTATGAAATTTTTTATTATGATCTATGTGGTTCACATGAAATTAAGACATATTAATGGAGTTACCGGATAGAGTTCCAGTTCATTGGGTAAATAATTTAATCTCTAGAGATGACATCTTCTATGATACCTTGGTTAATAACGTGGGTAATTTTCATGACACCTCAGTGAAAAACCTTTGTCATATGCATATGAATTTATCATTTAAATGTTTTAAACACATATAAATTTTATGAATCAAGTTATTTTTATTATATTCCTCATGTTCCCTTTCTCATTCCATAATTATAATCCTCACATTCTTATTGATATTCTCCAAGATCACATGTAAATTATTTATCTTTATTCCCCTTATTGGGCCTTATGCACACCCTGTACTATGATATATGTCCCTAGGTTATGAGATATGGTAAATTTACATATGGTGAACCAATTAAAAAAAATTTTAGGTGGATTATAATAATGTTTTAAGTTTTCATGTATTTTGTTCCCGATTTCCAAGAAACTAAACTATAAAAGATCCTCTATTTTGAACCATGAAATGAAAATTCTAAGTAGTAAAAATGTATAATTCCCTAGTATGTATCAAAGTATGGTTTATTTATTTGTGTAAATTTTTATTCGATAAATTTGTGGATAACCCTATATAAATTTTAAAATATAGAAAAAACCTGGTATTTTCATGAAATATTAAGTAATTGTTTTGAGCAATGAATTACCTATCTAGAAAAAAATAAGTGTATGTGGCAGTAGAATACATGTATCTTGGGGTTAAAATAAAAAATACCACTTTTATCTAGAATAAAATGGTAATCAGTGCATGAAAACAAGCCTTGCTTCACTCCTTATGTGACAATCCTGAGTAAATTGTTTGGTTATTCACATGCTTTTTATGAACCATTATGAAGGATTTATAGAAAATTTAATTTTTGATAATGACTAATATAATTAATAATGATGTTTTAAGATATAAAAAATCATTTATAATTATAATATTCTTAAAATAAATATATTACCCACTAAGTCTATATTATTTTATAAAAAGGCGTGAAATAGGAGGAACCACATAAACGATGAGCGCAATGGACCATGTACTGATGTCCCTCTGATTGAAAAAAAATGGAAAACTTTATGAGAATGATTTATCAACTGACTCGAGTTGTGAACAATAACATGAATCAACCCAAGAGACTAGATTCATCTCGACTGGAACAACTTTATATTGAGTCCTTTATGTATCAATGGCCACCTTCTTTTAATGTATATACTGACTCATTGCTTATTGAAGAATAGATAATCTCTATTGAAAAGATATATTTTGTAATCCATTGTTTTGAATAAGATAAATTCACCCTGGAAATATATCTCTCTAAGGTGGAATATGATCAATTGTATACATTGATTAAAAATACTAATCCAAGAACTATGATTTATAAAATGGAGTGGGAAGAGTTTTTGGGAATAATTTTCAATAAATATTTCCCTTATTCAATGTGAATGAAAATAGATAAGGAACTCCTAGAGAGGATAAAAAAATAAAATGAATCATTGGGAGTTTATGAGATGAACATTACAAGAAATTCTCATTACACCTCTATATTTGTTATGGATCTTAATGGAAAGGTTGATTTATTTTTGGGGGAAAAAACCCCCCATCAATGGTGGAATCTACCCAATAAATTCTTTGAAAGTTATAAGAAGATACTTAGGAGTGATATGAAGGTTTAACTAGACTTTTTATAGATCTAGTGGTCATACAAATGAATTGAAAAGAAGATATATTTATATCCAGACATTGGGAGGAACTTTGATCACAGAATAGGAGGAAAGAAAGTGAAACTTTCCACATGAAAAAATGTTGAAAGAACCATTTGGGGAATTTATTTCCTGGGAGTGGAAAATGTTAGAAGTGGGGAAGATAAGGGAATATAGCTTGGAACAATCATATTTAATTGAATACTAAACTTCTCAACTCAAATGACAAAGGGAATATAGTGTAGGCCTAGGCTAAAGTCCAATACTATAAGTGTGCATAGCTTGGTAACTTTTCCAATCACTATTAAAATAAAAATTTAATGAAGGGGAATGACCATAAACCTCATCATTGGCCTTGGGAGAAAGGTGGAAATTTTCTATCACAATATATGAAGTTAAGTATACGATTGATCTGGTGGAAGGAACTCTTGTTGTTCTCTCAAAGCTAGAAGGTACATTATTTTTTTCTAGTTTTACACATTCTATTATTTCTTCTATGTTTTCAAAGAATATATAATCAATCAATAAACTACTATAAGTAGATTTATGAGTCAATACTCCTAGATGGATTCTCCAATCATCGGAAGTGTATTGAAATAATAGTAATGGAATTGGAAAGTAGAATCTCATTACAAATATAGAAGTCATTCCCATGTTGAAAATCAAAATTATTATAGGTCTAGACATGATCTCAATGTATAATGATAATATCAATTGTAGAATCAAATAAATCTCAGTATTAATGAATGTAAAACCAACAGTTATTTTCATGTGAGAGATATATCAACCTAATCTTTGTTTAGAAGAAACTCTCATAGACTTCTTGGACCTCCTCCCTAAAGAATAGTAGATTTATCCATTGAACTCATACCTAGATCCAACACCAAATCAAATACCCCATATAAAATGGAAAACATGGAGTTGTAGGAATTAAAAAAAAAGCATCAGGATCTTTTGGAGAAGGTTTTGGTCTAACTAGGTGTGTCTCCTTGTGGAGAACCTTTTCTAATTTTGAATAAGAAAGATGGATCAATGTGGCTATGCATTAATTATAGAGAACATAATGGGATAATGGTAAATAATAGTTACCCTCTCCTACAAATTGATGGTTTATTTGACCAACTTTGTGGGGCTCAATTCTTCTCCAAGATTGATATTAAATCTGGATATCATCAATTGAGGGTGAATAAAAAAGATATTCCAAGGAAGGTCTTCCAATAAAGATATGGGAATTATGAGTTTGTTGTTATTCCATTCATCTTGACTAATTCTCCTTCTCTATTTATGAATTTTATGAATAGATTCATTAAGGAAAACCTAGATAAATTATTGGTAGTTTTTATTTATGATATTCTGATATATTCCAATATTACCAACTATCATGAGGATCATATTAGGGTTATATTGAAAATTATGAGGAATGAGGGTCTATTTGGAATGTTAAAAAAAATTAATTTTTGTTACAACAATTTTAATTCTTTGGGAACATTGTAACAAATGAAGGAATATTAATTGAAACTTCTAAGACAAAGGTTGTGGAGGAGTGGCCTCATCCTACAATATTAACTGAGATTCATAGTTTCCTTTGTTTAGTAGGATATTATTTGAGGTTTGTGAAAAAAAAATTCATGACATTATAATAAACAAATGAAGTTAACAGGAAAATTGTCTAGGTTTATCTGGAAAAAGGAGTGTGAATGAAGTTTCCAAGAGTTGAAGAATATATTGGTTACAACACCCATGATAAACCTACCCACTATCATAAAAGGCTTAGTTATTTTTAGTGCTACTTCTCTAAAAGGTATTGGGTGAATCCTCATGAAAAATGATAAGGTGATTGCTTATTCATCTCAATAGTTAATTCCTTAAGAGAATAATTATCTAATGCATTACATGGAGCTATATGTGGTTATTGTTTCTATAAATATATGAATGTAATATATTTATGGGGATAAATGTGATATAAACATTTACCACTACTATTTGAAGTATATTTTTCAAACAAATGGAATCGAACGTGAGACAAAGAAGATGGTTGAAACTTCTTAAAGACAATTGTTTTTCAATTCATTATCACACAGTATGAGAAAAAAATTCATTGATGAATTAATTTGGGAATACTATGTTACGTAGGAAATGATGATGATTCAATATAATATTTTGATCAAATACCAAGTAAAAGTGGATAAGGTAATCATAAGTGAATGGTAATCATTAACTCTATCCCAAATGATTTCTCAACCATTATAATTAGAGATGATAAATAAATATCAAAGAGAATATACCTTGTTACAAAAGAATACAGAGGTTGTGAAAAATGGGAAGTTTCCTAAGTTTAATATTGATCAACATGGGGGGCTAAAATTTAAAACCAGACAATGTTTTTCATCTATTCAAGAGATAAAGAAAGAACTAATGGATTAAGTTCATATCTCTATATTCTATATAAATCACGTAAGAACGAAAATTTATAGGAACATTTATGATCATTATAGGTGGGATAACATGAAAATGAGATTACTAACTACTCTGTAGGGATCATGGTATGTCAACAAGTGATGGTGGAGCAACAAATTCTTAAAGGGGTATTGAAACCACTACTCATAACATCATGTAAGTGGGATAATATTACTATATAATTATTCACTAGTCTCCCAAAAATATCCAATGGAAGTAATTTAATATGGGTTACAGTGGAACAACTCACCATGACTGCCCATTTTATCACTATTTGGAAGATTTCCCTTTTGACCAACATGCCAAGATTTACTGAAAGTAAGTAGTGAGGTTGTGTGGAGTTCCACAGTCTATCATGTTTGATAAAGATCCAAAGATCACATCAAAATTATGGAGAAGTATTCAAAATGCACTGAATACCAAATTGAATTTTAGTACAGCCTATCACCCCCAATGTGATGGAAAATAAGAAAAGACTATTCAAACACACTATAAAATGCTGAGAAAATGCTAAATTAGAATTTAAAGGTGGATTGGATCAAAATATCCCATTAGTTGAGTTCCCATACATAAAAAATTTCCATTTGAGTATTCCAATGCCTCTCTATGAAGTTATATATGGAAATCTATTTAGAACACCTACTCATTGGGATGAAGTTTGTGAGAGAAATCAGCTTGGGATTGATCTCGTCTAAGAGATCACAAAAAAGTTACAAGCCATCCAACAATACATAAAGGATTATCAGAGTTAGCATAAAATATATTTGTATTTATATTGAAGGGACTTAAAGTTTGGTGTTGGAGCCATATTTTTATTCTAAATATTACCATGGAAGAATGTAATGTGGTTTGGGAATAAAGGGAAGATTATCCCTAGTTACACAGGCCCCTATGAAATCCCTGATCTCATAGGAGCAGTGGAATGTCAGATTTTACTTCAGACAAATATATCTCAAGTTCATGATGTATTCTACATATCTATCTAGAGGAAGTACATACCTAATCCTTAACATGTACTGAATCCAGAGGTGGTACAACTGGAACATGACCTATCTTATGAGGATCATTCGATTGAGATCTTGGACAGTACAAACACGATTTTATACAAAAATACTACCACCTCATAAAAGTGTTTTGGGGGAATCATAAACATGAATAAGTGGCATGGGATCGAGTGGTGACAATGAGATATAAGTATCAAAAGATTTTCTCAACAAAGGGAATGAGTTGAAATTTTTGGGATGAAATTTCTTATGGTGGGATATTGCAACAATTGAGACATTCTAAATGATATTTGTTTCATGTGAAAATATGGGTTATATTATTTTTTACTCAACAAAACCATATCTATTTTTTAATGAAGTGGTTATTATGGGAATGTCTATTAAGATTCAACTGTTATATGACTGTTGGTGCAATATGACCATTGGAAACTATACTCTTTTTAATAATTATGGCATTATAATTCGTGTATGCATGTAAATAAATGAAAAAGGATAATTAATGTATAATGGATAAGAGATGGCCTCAAATAGTAGATTCATGTCATATGATGAAACGTTTTAGCACTTGGGAGGGAGGTAACATCATTGGGGTTTACCCGTGACCAATCCCAACCCATGCATCAGCAAGTGAAGCTTGAAAAAGTATTATATGGGATAAGTTCAATTTAGTGTAAACTACCACTCAATCAATGTTAGACAAGATGCACCAGAAACCTATCCCCACTGTAAATATTACCCTTAGGTCGTACGTGAGTGTTATAAGAGGTTATTGGTCCTAGGATTAGTGTGATGTTTTTTTATTAATAAAATTTTCATTCCACAAATTCTATTTGAAAAATAGGTTTACTTAACAAAAATAGGTTTAATTGGGATGGAATTTAATAAATTGAATTTTTGTATCCAAATTGAACTTTTATGAAAAGATATAAATTTTTATAATAAAAAAATAGTTATGAATAATACTAATTTTATTGAAATATTATGATAAAAACACTTTTATTTAAATATAAATGATAAAATAATTTTAAACTTTTTATGTGTTGGAAATTTTACTATGCATTTCCAACCTACTATTATTTTTAATAAATAATGACTTTTATATTTTTAAAGTAAAAATTATCATATTTATAGAATTATTATGAAAAAATAAACATCATTTCTGAAATCATAAGCTTTCAATTTGGTTGGGGTGAATTTATGGAATTTTCTAAAATATTTTGTTTTTCTATTAATTGTAAAAATACAATTTTGGGTTTTCGGTATGTTAAATGAATTCATGATTATGTCATAATGATGTAATAATTAATTAAAAAATATTTTCAATAAAAAAAATATTTTTATGAATAAATTTTTTCTAATTTATTATAACAAATTCCCCAACTTATAATTTACCTTATAATGATTAAAATGGAAACTTTAACAATAAAAACATTATTTTTGTGGAAAAAGTAATTTTACATGTCAAAGTAAGTAATAAAAAATGATGATGGACACTTTTGGATTAAAATAACATAAATTATTTCTCAAAAGGAAAAAACCATTGGCAAAATCCATGTTCAAGGCCATGGTTTTTCATTTTCCACAACCTAGATTTCCAATGCATATATTTGGAAATTATTAAAAACTCATATACTTTTTATATAAATACACACCCATTTATCCATTTATATTCAATAAAAATCCATAATTAAGAAATATATTGTATTTTACCTCCCATGGAGTCCTCCCAAGGTGTCCTCATGCCCCAAATGTCCCAATATTCATGTTATAAAATTAACTCCTCTAGGTAAGGGAATTATCCTTCTTTTATTTTTAATTCACGAACCACTTTTCATATTAGTATTCTAAATGTTATAGTTACTCTCTTATGTTACCATTTATATAATTCCATCACTGAAAAATTATGTTTTATAATTTGGATACCCTTGTCTCCTCTCTTTTAACCCATTTCTAAAACCTCATTTTAACCCATAAGGTTACCGAATTTACTTCCCCAATTTTCTCCCTTCCCCTAAAGAAATTCCCTTTTATTTTCTTCATTTGAATACCGAGGCATATTACATTTCCAATGTTATTTTCTTTAATTTCAAAAGTTTTTATTTAATTCTAGGATTAATATACATGAAACCCAAATTCCTTTTTTTGGGTTGAGAATGACATAATATTCATGTTTTTATGCACTTTTTAAACATTGTGATTTTTACATGAAACATATTTCCTTTTTTCTCAATGGGTTATTTATGAAATGTTTGAATATGATCTATTTGTATCACATGAAATTAAGACATAGTATGTTTTCTCCTAAATAGAGCTCCAATTCATTGGGTAAAAAATATTAATTCTAGATATGAAATGTTTTATGATACCTTGGTGAATAAGCATGGCTGATTTTTATAAAACCTCAGTTAAAACCTTAGTGATATACATAAAAATGTATCATTTAAATATTTTATCCACATATCCATTTCATGAATCGTATTATTTCTATGATATTCCTTATATTTCTTTTCTTATTCTATAATTATATTCCTCATGTTATTATTTATATTCATCAAGATCACTTGTAAATTATTTCCCTTTCTTTCTATTATTTGGACTTATGATCACCCATTCCTTTGATTTATATCACCAGGTTATGAGATGAAATTAATGTACTTATGATGAAACAATTAATAAGATTTTCAAGTGTATTAGAGTAATGTTTTATTTTTTATGTATTATGTTCTTGATTTCTAGAAAACTAAACTTTTAAAGATCCACTATTTTATACCATGTAATGAAAATTTTGTGTAATAAAAATATGGGATTCAAAAAATGTAATGTTTTTATAACGTGGATAACCCCACCTATGATTAATTTTTTGAATTTTTTTTTGTGATTTTTTAAGTTTAATTTTCATGAATATTAAATTACCCCTTATTTTGTAAGTATTTCCATCTAATTAAATTCCATATGACACCTTGTGTATAGAATGTTTTTATGGTTTGGAAAATATTCACAACTTTTCCAAAACTTTACTTACTATTTACTCTATTTAATTAATTTCAATTTTATTTCTTGATTCAGGTTACTAAAGGTGTTTTTAGTGTTATTTTGTGTTTTATATCTTTCTATTGGTTGTAGTCCACACGATGGACAAGGGGGGATTAACATCACTATGGGTGTAAAGAAGTAATAAAATGACAAAATCATGCATATTAGAGTCATTATATAATGTTTCAGATACATTATACATAAAGGGGATAGTTTCTAGAATAATTTTCTAAGTTTGATATGTAAGATTCATTTATTAGTGGAATTTGGTAAATTATTGGAGTTCCTAGTGATTTTTATGGGTCAATATTGAAATAAAGTGTAATACGTAATGGTCATTTCCTGGTATGTTAGATTCATTCCCTTTTTCATAGAATTTAATTATCCCCATTTAGAATAAATCATATTTTATGATTGATATCTATCATAAAATTCCAATGATATAAAAAAATATTTTTTGTTAAATATAATTATGAATTGAATAATATGATTTATAAATTGTTTATAATTAAACTAAAAGTTTTTTTAGATATTTTTTAAATTGTAATTGTTCTAGAGTGGGAAAATAATTTTATGAGGATAAGGATTTACCATGGTGGGTGATCAAGACGCAGTGAACTTGTGTTTATCCATGTTGCTTGATGATTTGTGAAAAGAAAGGCCCACATTATGGAGTATCACCACACCGTTACCTACAAATTCCCATAGTGATGATTTAAATCTAGTTCTAATAAAATTCCCTTATTTAACCTATTCAAAATAAAAACCCATGGTGTCCATTTTTCCTCTCATTTGACTTCATATAGACCAACCTTTATCACTCTCATTATCTTCTTCTTATTTTCTCTTAAATAGAGTCTAATAATGTGGTGAGGATGTTTCCTTTAGGTAAAGTGATATAACCATCCTTCTCTCTTCTTATTTTTTATTTTCATATTTTTGTATTCCCTTATAAGGTCATGTAAACCTAGTTCTTGGTTTCACAATATTTTTAATTGTTTGTTTTTTAATTTTAATGTTCCTAATAATCCTTTAAAAGAATATATTACCTCTTTTAAAGACCTGATGAACTTTTTTTATTAATTTATTGTATAATTTCCTTTTAATTTAGTTTTTTAGTAACCTTAAATGGATCTTAGGCCCATAAGAACTAGTCCTAGTAAATGGACTTTGATGGGACAAGGACCAAAAACCCAACAAAAATCCCTCCCTTAGATGTTTCTTATAAAAGTTTCTCCAAATTTCATGACCTGCAATACTGATTAGCTAGCAAAACCCAATGAAACACTGCATGGGTTTAGATACTGATGGAAATGTCATTCCCTATCATTAATACAATTTGATTAACTATTATCTTGGTTATACCTTGTTTTTATATTATTATTGAACTAAACCTGATAATTTTCTTTGTATTAATCCCCCCATCAATTGTAGTCACCCTCCCTACCACTAAGGGTCATCATCCTAGCATCTCAACACTACTGAGTACCACCCCTTCGGTACTATAATTTGACCATCATCATTGACTATTAATGGAGACATCCCGCCATCATCACCATTGATAAATCATGCATATAATGTGTTTTTTATAATTCCATATAGTAGCTTCCAAAATGAACTTGGTGACTAAAAGTTGTGTTTTTATTCTCAAAAAAAATCTATGGAAAAAAATATTTTTTGAAAAAATTTTCAATCATAAATGTTTGTTTGGATTCATTTATGAGTTTTCCTTGTGCACTTTAATTATTCAAGATACATTGATGATGGTTCCTTAATATGTTTTTCATAGATTATTTTATAACATATATTTATTAAATTGGTTCTAAACCTCTAGTTGGAACATGATTAAAAGGTATTTCTTGATATAAGTGCTGATTCAATCCATTCCACTTAATTTGTTATATTTTTATAATTAAATATTCATAAAATGGTATTTTGGTTTTATAAATAATAAAACAATTATTATATTAATTTTATAGATTCATATATTTTCCTTTGATTCTACTGGTTTCTATTTTCAGGGAATATTTGTTTCCTTTTTATTATGTATTTTTTATTTTTTATTGGATGTTCAGTCCTTTTCTTGAGTTGTAAAATTGTTTAGGTATCTATATATAGTTTATTTTTTGTTATTCTGGTTGTTGGGTTCTCATTGTTGGCTTATTCTGTTCCTTGATCCATTATTCTCCAAGGGGTGTATTTCGGCGATTTATTAAGCTCATTCAATGAATCTTATATAGTGATTTGTGTTTCTCCATTCAATTTTCTAACTGAATGATATTTTGAGAGATCCACATACATTTTCCCCTTTCACTTCACCAATTACCTATACCCATTGATCTATTCTGAATATATTTCCCATTTTTACATGCATGTCTTCCACTCACACTTCATTGAATGAGTATTCTATGAATTTATCCAGGATGACATTGTCTTTTCCATTCATCTTTTTCATGTCATCAATATTTTTCTTGATGTGACCTATAATGAAAAACTCCCAAAATTATCCATTTCTTGTTTCTAAAAATAAGAGTGATGGATAGAGTGAGAGGGAGAGAAAGACCTCTATAGTTCCAACTAATAGATTCCTAATGCATTTTTTGGTGATATTTTCTACTTGGGACCTCAATCCTTGAGAGCTCTATGGTGGACTGAAACAACATTCTAGGAGTTCCAAACATGGTACTATTATTCATATTCTCTGATAATTAGCTCTAGAGTCATTGTGTAGATAATGTTTTGTAAGCTTACCTTCTTTTTTATCTATGTTAAACGGTATTCATTAATGATATTTTGTTCCCAGGGTGTTTCATGTGTGATTCTACCTATAATTCATATATATAGAAAAATATAATCTTAGATTCATTAAAAATCAAGAATATATTAGAACATGATCCTGGGATAGCTTTCATAGTCTTATTTACTTTCATTATTTTTTTATCTTCTCTATTGTATGATTGTTGTCATTTTATTTTTTCATATGACGGTTTTAATGAACTCAACTCTAGTAACCCTGATTTAGTGCCTACATTATTACGGTTTTTAGGTACAATGGGTAAAATAGAATAGAACTGAACATTTTAGTACCTTTAGATATCTATACACAAACATGATACCTATTTTATGTTTGTAATATAAAATAAAACATCAAAAATTCTCTAAATCATTGGAACTAATTCAAAGGATTCGTCTTCATATCTTAGGGAAATGTAAAAAAATAAGGGCGATCTGAAGTTCTCATTAAGAATTAAAAATAGTGGAGGATATAATGAATCAAAAAATCATAATCAATATGAAGATTTAAATAATTGAACACACTTTACATTGAATTAATAAATTGAATATCTTAATCAAATAATTCATAATCAATATGGAAAGGTAAATAACCAAACACGCTTTCAATTTAATCAATAAACTGAGAATGAAATGAATCATGATATAATATAATTATGATAATATAATAGATAATAATAATTACTAAATTATAAATAAACAAAATTTATAATTATTGGATTTCAAGATACCAGGAATCACAAAAACTTCTATTGTCAAGACCTTCCTCTGAAAAGTTTAAAACTACTTAGTAAAAAACCATATTATTTTCAAAACTAATTTGTCTCATTAAGTCTATAGATGGATCAAGTAGATATTTATAATCAGGTCCCACCCATATCAGAATTTAAAAATAATTCCTCATGTATTAAATAATTGATTTAATTCATGAACAATATTATTTATTATTAAATATCCATACCGATTAAAGAATATAGATTTAACAATAATTCACAATTTGATTAAATAACATTCAATGTAATCATTGTATGAAAAAATGATATAAAGTTTCAACAATAATAATTTACATCATACAAGGATATAGATATTTAAGATAGACATAATTTTTAACAAAAATGATCACAATAAAGTGATTGTTGGAGGACATTGTTAGTAATTACAAAATAATGTGAGATTGTATAATAATATTGACGACTTTGGTACCTTTTTAGTTGTAACTCCTGGATGAATAAACATGGAATAAAACATTAATAATATTGAATAATATTTATTCATGTTAAATACATAAATTATTTTGTATATACACCACATAAAACTGAATAGGTGCATATTAACAAATATGTCTCAATGAAATGGAAATTGAGACTAAATTCCTTACCTGTTGGTAATTTTCTAGTCAAATTCCCTTAGATGAAATAATTAAAATTGAAAAATAAAATACCATTAAGTATGAATGATTCCTGATATTTCATTTAAATGGGGCAGTATATGTACAATATAAATTAAATTAGGTGAATAATATTAAAATTTTCCTAAATCAAGGGAAATTGAGATGAAGTCCCTTATAATGATCATAACATTGAAATAAGAATTAATCAATGAATATATTATGTGTATAAAATGTAAATACAAATAAAAAAATTTTAAATACAACATAAGGTAATCAAAATTCATTATATACATAATCATAGAATATCAAATGAAAACAAAGAATTAATATAACCTAATGAAAATAAATTGAGTCATTAAATTCTTTACCACTTGGTAACTTTCATGTCAAGTCCCCTTGGTTGAGATAATTCAAATTGAAAACTAATATACCATGAATTATTATGTAATATTGATATTACATGTCATAGGGGAATTATAAACACCATATAAAATAAATTATGTGCACAAGAATAAAATTTTCATCAATGATGGGAAATTGAGACGAAGTCCCTTACCCTGAGTCTGAATTATCAAATATGTTCATCGTCTTCCGGAATAATAAAATTATGTTAATTTTTTTACTTTATTAAAAATATTTTTCTGGTTTATATTTTCATTTATTTTACTTAATACCATGTTATATACAATTACATTATCAATTAAGTTTTACATCAAGTGTTTCAATTATATTTTACTTAAGTGTGAATAATGAATTTGATAGGCTGAATATTGGTCTAAGAGGTCATTATTTCAACATATTTATATTAATTATCATTAAAATAATTATAAATATTTAAATAAATTATACTTTTAATACCCAACATTAAATTTGGTTTTGATGAATTATGTATGTTACGATCATGTATATTGTATGTCCTACGTACTCATGAGTAATGTTTCAATTTTATAACGATCATTATGAAAAGGGGGTAAGAGATATTTTATAATTAAATAATGTTTATAATATCATAAATAAAATATAATTTCTTTAAATATACTTATATATATCATCAATGTTGTGTGGTGATGAAAATACAGTCACATCGCTTCGTGAAGACGGTAGTCCACACGTACAAGAATGGAATTATCAACTTTCAGTGAGTGAAAATATAGGAATTAAAATGGTATATTATCTTTTAAGAATAATAAAAATGCCATTAATATCATAATTAATTGTTTTATAAAACATATATTAATTAAATTTATCCTTAGTACCTTCTATGTAAGGCGTTATTAAAAAAAGAATCACATCGATTCATAAGGCGGTAGTCCATCGTACTAAGGAGAAAAGTTATATTATCCATTGTAGAATGGAAATTAAAAAAATTTATATGGTATATAAAGACTAAAAATGTATAATTATAATATAAATATCATATATATACTTTATATCAATCATAATACCAAATCATGATAGGTATTCATGGAAAACATGTCACATCAGTTCGGGAGGATGTAGTCCGCAGTACACACAAGTGACGTTTTCATTTCCCATTTGAGGGAAGACGAGAAGGATATAGTTCATTCCATTAAAATAATAACATATCATTATATGGTATTTAATTTATTTATTATATAACAGTAAATGAATAATAATTTGAGGAGTAATAATAAATAAAACAAAAACTCATGGTTGGGAATTTTACATCTTCTTAGATCACCTCATTAGGATTATACCTAAAGTATTCCTACAATGTATTAATAAAAAAACACTTATATGTTGAGGTTATGGAATATGGGAAGTTATTTGGGTAGGTATTATATAAAAAATTTGGTTTTAAGTTTGGAAATGATTTGATAGGGGTGTCCTTTTATAAGTTTTGTGAGTGGCACTATTGTATTTTTTTTAAAGCAAATAGTGTACTTTATTTTCCACATTCCTAAAGGAAAAATGGATTATTTTAGAGTATTATAAATTATAAGGGAGAAATATTACTATAAAATTGGTGTTTTACAAGTTGTTAGGAAATTTTAACCCTTATCTTCTATGTTTAAGACATGGTATACCAGTTTTTACCTTAACTGTGTTAATTAATTTTTTACGTATTTTACTATGAATAATGATAAAAAATTTAAGTTAAACATATTATATAATATAATTTATTATTATTATTACTAATATGTAATCTATTTTACCAAATTTTATTAACATAAGTGGCATATTATAATTTAAAATTATATGCACAGGTACGACGAGAAGTGGGTCTTCAAATAGAAAATTCTAATATATATGGAAATTTTTAATATCAAAATTCAATATCAATGTCACGACCCATCCTCGGGGCCCGTGCCATGACTACCTCAAGCCCGCCTTCCATAGGCTAAGGGATGGCGACTAGCACCAAAGGTGTAAATCCCGATAACTGGGAAGGCATTGCCTTTATAAAAGTAATCAAACATCACAGAGTACAAGCGGAAGTAATACAGTAAGTACAAAAGGAAGTTCTGAAAAGTAAGTGGGATAGAATAGAAACCTAACTAAAGTACAGCTACAACTGAACGAAAGTACAACAGGAACACTACGGCAAAAATGGCATTTAGCGGCGATTTTTTTTCGTTTCGCAGCGGTTTAAACCGCCGCCAAATCGATTGGCGACAGTTTTGAAAAACCGCCGCGAAATCGTGCGTCGGGAAACTATTCGCGACGGTTTTCAAAACCGTTGCAGAACGTTTCGTGGCGGTTTAAACCGCCGCTAAATGATTTAGCGGTGGTTTTTTTATTTTTTATTTTTAATAATATATATATATATTTATTTATTTATTTATTTATTTTTCGTATTTATTTATATATTTATTTCGTATTTATTTTATTTATTTATTTTTCGTATTTATTTTTCTTATTTATTTATTTATTTATCTATTTATTTTTTCTATTTATTTTATTTATTTATCTATTTATGTATTTTATTTATTTATTTATTTATTTATTTATTTTATATATTTATTTTATATATATATTTATTTTATTTATTTATTTTATTTATTAATATTATTTATTTATTTTTCTTATTTATTTATTTATTTATTTCTTTTTCGTATTTATTTATTTATTTATTTATTTATTTTTCGTATTTATTTATTTTATTTATTTATTTTATTTATTTATTTTATCTCGTATTTATTTTATGTCGTATTTATTTTATTTCGTATTTATTTTTTTCGTATTTATTTTATTTTATTTATTTATTTTATTTATTTATTTTACTTTATTTTATTATTTATTTTTTTATTTCGTATTTATTTTTTATTTATTTTATTTCGTATTTATTTTATTTATTTATTTTATTTCGTATTATTTTATTTACTTTATTTATTCATGCATGCACATCCCATGCACATGCACATGTATGCCCATGCAATATAAATAAATTCTGCGTTTGGTGAGATTTGAACCACTAACCTCTTGCATATTTTCCAAAGACTTTACCACTCCAGCAAGCTCGCCATGTGGTTAATAAACAGAATTTAATATACTTATATATACTAATTAAAAAACAAATAAAAGATAAATAATAGATATAAACTCAATAATAATAAATAATAAATAATAAATAATAAATAATAAATATATATAAATAACAAATAATAATTAAATATAAATAATAAATAAAAAATAAATAATAAAAAATAAATAAATATAAATAATAAATAATAAATAAATATAAATAAATAATAAATAATAAATAATTAATAATTAATAAATATAAACAATAAATAATAAATAAATATAAATAATAAATAATAAATAAATAAAAATAATAAATAATAAATAAATATAAATAATAAATAAATATAAATAATAAATAATAAATAATAAATAATAAATAATAAATAATAAATAATAAATAAAAAATAAAGATAAATAATAAATAATAAATAATAAATAATAAATTATAAATAAACATAAATAATTAATAAATATAAATAATAAATAACAAATAATAAATAATAAATAATAAATAATAAATAATAAATAATAAATAATAAAGAAAGATAAATAATTAATAATAAATAATCAATAATCAATAATCAATAATAAATAATAAATAATTAATAAACATAAATAATTAATAAATATAAATAATAAATAATAAATAATAAATAATAAGTAATAAATAATAAATAATAAATAATAAATAATAAATAATAAATAATAAATAATAAATAATAAATAATAAATAATAAATAATAAATAATAAATAATAAATAATAAATAATAGATAATAGATATAAATAATAAATAATAAATAATAAATAATAAATAATCAATAATCAATATTAATTAAATAAATATAAATAATAAATAAAAAATAATAAATAATAAATTGTAAATAAATATAAATAATAAATAATAAATAATAAATAATAAATAAAGATAAATAATCAATAATCAATAATCAATAATCAATAATAATATATAATATATAATAAATAAACATAAATAATTAATAAATATAAATATAAATAATAAATAAAAAATAATAAATAAAAAATAAAAAATAAAAAATAAAAAATAAAAAATAAAAAATAAAAAATAATGAATACTAAATAATAAATAATAAATAATAAATAATAAATAATAAATACATAATAGATATAAATAATAAATAATAAATAATAGATATAAATAATAAATAATAAATAATAAATGATAACTAATAAATAATCAATAATAAATAATAAATAATAAATAATAAATAATAAATAATAAATAATAAATATTAAATAAATAAATATAAATAATAAATAATAAATAATAAATAAAAAATAATAAATAAATATAAATAATAAATAATAAATAATAAATAAATATAAATAATAAATAATAAATAAATATAAATAATAAATAATAAATAAATATAAATAACAAATAATAAATAAATATATATAATAAATAATAAATAATAAATAATAAATATAAATAATAAATAATAAATAAAGTTAAATAATAAATAATAACTAATAAATAATAACTAATAAATAATAATTAATAAATAAATATAAATAATAAATAATAAATAAACATAAATAATTAATAAATATTAATAATAAATAATAAATAATAAATAATAATTAAATATAAATAATAAATAATAAATAATAAATAAATATAAATAATAAATAATAAATAAATATAAATAATAAATAAATAATAAATAATAAATAAATAAATAATAAATAAATAATAAATAATAAATAATAAATAAATATAAATAATAAATAAATATAAATAATAAATAATAAATAATAAATAATAAATAATAAATAATAAATAATAAATAATAAATAATAAATAATAAATAATAAATAATAAATAATAAATAATAAATAATAAATAACCAGTTACAAATAATAGATAATAAATAAATTAAAGTATATTATAAATAATAAATAATAAATAATAAAGGAAACACGTGAAAAAGTATGAAAAGACGTGATAAGGTATGAAAAATCATGAAAACGCATGAAAAGGATGGAGAAGCGTTTGAAGAATGAGGTAATAGAAATAATTAGAACACATGAAAACTCGTGACAACTCTGGAAAACTCCTTAATAATTCAACATAATCATCATAATAACTCATAAAAAACCATTGATAAAGATAACAAGTCATGGAAACCCAAATAAACAGTAATAAATGGAGCTACCGTTAAAACCCGTCAAAACGGTCATAAAGAGACAAAAACATTGGACTCACATTAACATAGATAACTTATGATCTGAGAGTCTGTTTTAGATCCGCGACCTATCAAATCAAAGATCCTGAAACGATCTTCGACCTGAAAGGTGAAAGAGTCTGAATAGACATGAGGATCAGAAGTTATGACCATTTAAAAAAAAGCTGACGGGGAACGGGTGCTAGAAACGAGGCATTGAAACACATAACAAACCCGATACCCACTAAAAAGGGCATAACATATGATCTAGGAGTGCATGTGGGTGCCGCGACCAGTCAAACTGAAGCTCATGGAATGAGATATGATCTGACAGGTGGAGGAGGCCGAACTGACACGCGGATCAAAAATTAGGTACGTTTGAAGACAAGTTTGACGGGACACCGGTGACAGAAACAGAGTTTTGGAGGCCTTCGGAGGGGTTTTTGGGGTCGAAAAACATGACAGAAGCTTGCTTGTGTAAATTTGGTGCGTAGCTCTCTTTGCTGGCTTCGATTTGATATGTGGTAGAGCCCAAACGGACACCCGGAACGAAAGTTATGGTCGTTTGAAGTTGGAGAACTTTTTTCAACTTTCTTCTAACTCTAATATCTTCCGCACCATAGACTGTCTCATAGTTTTGATTATATGTGCCTCTATATCTCTTCATGATCTTCGATTTGACTGGTCGTGGCGCCTCAACGGATGCCCGGATCAAAAGTTATGGTCATTTTAGTGATTTCGGGGTTTCTCGTGTTTTTCATTTTTTCATTTCATTTCGCGGCGGTTTTTAAAAAAACCGCCGCTAATCCTCGAATAAAATTAAAAAAAAATAAAAAATAAAAAAATAAAAAAATAATTTTTTTCCTTTAGCGGCAGTTTTTTCATGGCGGTTTTAAAAACCGCCGCGAAATGGCGGCCCAAAACGCGTTTCGCGGCGGTTTTTAAAACCGCCGCTAAACGACGGTTTTCTTGTAATGGAAATACAAACAACTGGAAGAAAAATAGATGCAGCTCCTGGGTCGTCCACCTCAGATCCTACCTGAAGGGTAGTTACAGATAGCGCAGCTCCTGGATCGTCCTTCATGGATCATACCTGAAGGGTAGGTACAAATAGCCTCCACAATGCTCTCGCCCGTCAACCTCATCCGAGTATCATCTCGTCGTGAAGTCCACCTCCGGATACTGACTCGTCATGAGGTCCACCTCCGGGTACCGTCCAGTCCTCAAACACTCGGCCTCTGTCAGCGCTGCTCGTCATCTGTAACCAACACAATGAGGTGCGGGCATAACCCATGCAGGGGTGAGTATATGATACTCAGTAGGGACCCCAAGACCCTCAATGTCTCCATAAATCAAACAAGGATAACCACAAAGAAGGATCTCAACGGATAACCCTTACTTAGGTATAAGCCCATACTTATACCTATGTTATCAAGTAACCCATCTCAATCATGAGGAAACACAAGGTTACGATATCAATGGATAACCACTACCTAGGTATATGCCCATACATATACCTAAGTTATCAAGTGACCCATCTCAATCATGAGGTAAACACAAAGGTCATAGACTCAGCTCAAACCAGGATTTTCATTATCGAAACCGTAACTGCTGAAGAGCCCCATCTCTGACGAGTACAGTGATCCTGTCACGACTCTGAGGTACTGCTCTCTAACCTAAGACTGCTGAGGTACTACTCCTATCAAGTACCGCGGGTCAGCCACCCAAACACAGTAGTGCTTCCCGCCGAGGTCTGCCACCCAAACATAGTAGTGCACCCCCCTAATAGCCTGCAGAGGTACTCCTTCTATTGAGTACCGCGGGTCTGCATCCAAACACAGTAATACTCCATCCGCTATGGGTATATTCCCAAACATAGTAGTGCTCCGTCCGCTGGGCTAGTCGACTCACTCCAAGTCGAGTCGGTCAAGCAGTCGTCAGGTCTCAGCTAGCTACACGGTCCCCGTACTCTGTACGATCATCTCTGGGAGGGTATGCACCACGAGCTACAGGTCGATACTCCAAGTATCACAAGTCCCACGAAGAAGTATCACAAAAGACCGCCTCGTCATAGGGGTCTCAACGAAACAGATGGCGCGTCAATCGGACGCCCGGTCTGTGAGTTATTAGCCTTTTTGTCCGAGGGCCCCGGTTAGTTTCGTGTACGAACCAATCCGACCGTATCTCAATTGTACCCCAAACTCTCATAGGGTAAACTCATAGGCACTGTTTCTCAATGTGATCACCAACGCCGCTGATGGTTCGTCAAACGGACGTCCGGTCTGAAAGCTGTCAGCTTTTCCGTTCCAGGGGCCCGGTTGGATTTCGGGTTCAATCCAACCCGACCACTATCCAACTGCGTACAAACCTCGAGCGGAGTATTCCAAAGTTCTATCTCATCAAGATAAATCCAAAAACGTTGACGGCACGTCTATCGGACGTCCGGAGCACAAGTTATAAGCGTTTCCGCTCCGAGGGCCCGGTTGGTTTCGGGTTCGAACCAACCTGGCCGTACCCAAAGTTCTTCGAAACCTTCAGTGTAATATACCGAAACGACCGTCTTGATCCAAGGATCGTATCACAACTGACAGTGCATCGATCAGAGGTCCTTATCCCATTTTATGGGCGTTTGAATTAAAACTACCCGTAAATAGGGGGTTCGGGCTCGGTCCGACCCGGCTTGAGATCCCCTAGGTCGGCCCAAACCGGGTCTGGACCACTAGGGCGTGGCCCAACCCAGATCGGCCTGGGTGGGTGCGGCCTGCGTGGCCAGACAGCTCAGCTCGGCCAAGCTGTCGTGGAAAGAGGGGGCCGCTCCCTTTGACCGCCAGGGGTTACGACCCTCGGTCTCCCCTAGTTCCACGCGGCCGCTGGACTGCCGCCTGCCGCCGCGGCGGGTTTTTTTGGCGGCGCACCGGGAGCCGCCATGCCGGCGTGGCGTGCCGGCAGGATCTTCTGTGGACCACCGGACGCGCTCTGGTGGTCCGTTTTGCCTGCGGTCTTTGCCGGCGGCCCTTCCGGGACCAGCTTTTCACTGCGAAGGGTTTCAAATCTCCATTGTGGCCCCGTTTGTCATCACCCGTCAATCCGCGCACAACGATCAACCATCGGAGGGTTCGGGCTAGTTTGTTAGCCCATGCCCTCCGTGTTAGAGGCTCAAACCATTGTTCAATAAATAAGAATGCCCAACTTAGAGGGTATAATTCACATAATTAGAATTATACAAAAACAACCCCTACATGGATATTTGACGTCGCACGTCGGGGGTCGCGGAGAACGGCGTCATGGGGGTCAGACGTAGATTCCGTGGACGTCGGGGTGCGTCCGAGGAAGAAACGACGTCTCCTCACTTGTTGCGGAGATGAAGAAGGAAGGTACATTGTTGTTGGCGATGATCACCGTGGTCGGCGACTTCTCCCTTATCGTGGAGGAAGAAGAGGATGAAGAACTGTGATTGCCGAGTAGGTGTTCTTTGTTGGAACCTTGGAGTTCTTCATGAAGAAGATGCAGTTCTTCAAATGTGAAAAACTCTTCCTCTCTCAACACAAAGAAGCAACCAAAATAAAATAAGGCCTTTGCCTTATTTTATTACTTTTGCATACATTTTTAAAATTCAAAAATCTTAACTCACTTAATTAATTAGTTTTAAATTGACAAAATTAATGGTGAGATAGGTTGGCATGCATTTATGAGGAAGAGAGGTAGCCACAACATTTATTACATGAAAGGTTTAGAGGGTTTAGAGAATTTGAATAGCTGGGGAATCGTGTGGGCCCCACCTCACTAATATCCTACCAAGAGTTAGGATTTTAGTGGGTCCCACCCAAACTCCCTCACATGGAAGTTAAACCACAAAGATGTTAAATAAAAATTGTAACACAATTTTTATCTCACTTTAAACTTATTCCAATATTTTTAACAACTCTTCCCGAGAAAACGCAACTCCAGAAAAGGACTTCCTAAGAAATTAACGGCGCTGCGATTTCATCAGTGCCCTCAGATTTCGATTATGTGCACCGGATTAAAAGTTAGAAAAACCTGCTCATTCGTTCACTGAACGTACCCAAGCCTAACTTTGGAAATTGATTCTGGGCACACCGGGCCTCGGAATCAGGCGCTGTCAAAAACTGCGTACTCGTAAAATTTCAAATAAATTAAGAAAAAAAATTCCTTGAAATTTCCGGGTCTTTACATTACTCCCACCTCAGGGATTTACGTCCCAGTAAATCTTTAACACAAACTAGGGACACAAAAGTGGTAATGAGCACGCATCTGAGCCTTCCACTCCCATGTGCTCTCCTGGAGGTTCTCGTGCTGCCAACGAAAGAGCACAAGAGGAATCGACCGTCCTCGTAGGATCCACTCCTGTCGATCATAAACCTCTACTACAACCCCGAAAAAGTCACCCCATCGCCAAAGTCCAGCTCCCCATGGTCGATGATATGCGTCGGGTCAAGAACGTATCTCCTCAGTTGAGATACGTGGAAGTCGTCGTGCACCTGGTGCAACTGAGGTGGATGGGTCAAGCGGTAACCCAAATCGCCTACCCTACTGAGGACCTTGAAGGGTCTGATGAAGCGCGGAGATAACTTTCCGCCTCAGCCAAAACTCCGTAATTCCACATCGAGGTGAGACCCATAAGAAAACGTGGTCGCCATCCTCGAACTCTAGTGGTCTCTACCTCCTGTCAGCATAAGACTTCTATCGGCTCTGATCTATCCTCATCCGCTCCTGGATGACCTGGACCTTCTCTGTCGTGACCTGGACCATCTCTGGTCCCACAAGAGCTGCTAATATTTCTTCTTTGGCGATAAGAGAACCCCGGTATCATCCCCTGGATGAACCACGTTCTTTTCCTAATACAGTCAATCCGGACATGAATGATGCATTCATTTCATGGACGACGTCGTAAGGCCTGGACGTTACTACCAAGAGATCCAACTTTCACTCTCACCTCTAAGGGTTGAGTCACACTGTTGGCATCAGCGTGAGGTCACTTGGTCTCCTCTAGTAGGTATCTCGAAAGTGAGGGTCAAGTCAACAGTTTTAACTGGGACCTCTCAATACACAAAAGGAAGGAATAAAATGTCACAAGGATAAGTGTCTTTTATTACTGCAGCTCGGAGTACAAAGACACACAACAATGACAACAAGGAAACTAGAAGCACCAAGATCAAAGGTCCCATGCCTGGAACTAGTCCCGGTCTGGTCCGCCAGCATCCGGAGCTCCGTAGTCCTATGCTTCTGCTACCTGAAGTTGAGCTCTCCCATGTACACCTGTTCCCTACGGTCGGGGTGGACCTCATGGTGGTGGTGGTGGCAACACCTCGAAGCGTCGCCCACCTCCAGCTGCACGGCCAGCTCCCCTACCTCGGTCTTCTGCTCATTGCGGTCCTCCTTGATCAAACCTCTGCCTCTGCCTGGGAGGTCCTTCGTTTATCGATTGGTCATCTCTATGGAGGGGCGGACAGTCACGTGCCATGTGACCAACCCTGCCACAGGAGTAACACTGTCTGCTCCTGGTAAGTCACTCTCCACCCCGGGTGCTTCACACACACGATCCTGTGTCATGCGGTTGACCACCTGTAGGTCTGGTCCTCTTGGACCTCTGTGTCATCTGTCTACTGCCCGCTGCAGAAGACTCTACCGCATTACGGCTAGTGGTGGGTCATGCTACTGGAGACTGCTCAGTAAGGAAACTCTCCACTAAGAGGGCTCGCTCCAACACCCCTGTTTGTGTCGGGATGCTGTGAGAAACAACAGAAGTTCTAATATCTCGCCTGAGTCCCTGCTCGAAGGTTCGGGCCCTGATGAACGTGTCCCGTACCATATCTGTGGAGTAGCGCAAGAGGTCTGTGAACCTCACTGATTACTAATCCACCGTCATGATACCCTGTTGTAGATGTAGTAGCTCCTGTATACACACCTCTCGAAGGGTGGATAGTACAAACTCTGCCCGGAACAGGCTCTCGAAGTCTGCCCACAGAAGTGTCGCCTTGTCATGCATCTAGAGCATCAGGCTCCACCATCTGCCTGCTGCTACCTGAAGGAGGCTAGAAACAAGGATCACTATGAAGTCTTCTGTCGTCCCTACTAGCCTGAAGACTCTCACCAGAACCTCCAGCCAATCCTCAACCGCCTGTGGGTCCGTCTCTCCCCTGAACCTGGGTGGCCTCTAGCGCTGGAACTCGTGCAGTGCGCTCAAGCGACGTGCTCTCTCTGCTGCTGGGGATGGTGGCATCGGTGGCCCAACGAGTGGTAGTACTGCTGGTGCCTCAAATGGGAGAGGGACCTATACTGAGGCCTCATCGCTCAGCGGGCTGTCAGTACGTACAACTCTAGGGGCTCTAGCTGGTCATCTGTAGGGAGGCATCCTAAAAGAAACAAATGTGACACGATCAAACGATTTATACCTGGTGAGCTGACCTATTTTTAGATGACTTTTAAAAACTTTTGGAAACACACACGCAATTAGTGTTTTCATGCACTGAGTCGGAAATCAGAAGTCAGGGTCTTGGTGTATGGATACGTCGGCCGCCCGCACCAACACTGGACTCCTTGAACTGAAAACCACACCCGGTACCCTTAACACTATTGATTCACAGAAAAGGAATTTCAGAGTTATAAGTTCTGTGGTAGAACCAACTCCTTTGATACCAATTTTTCACGACCCGTCCTCAGGGACCATGCCGTGACTACCCCAAGCCTGCCTTCTATAGGCCAGGGGCTGGCGACTAGCACCAAAGGCGTAAATCCCGATAACTGAGAAGGCATTGACTTTATCAAAGTAAACAAACACCACATAGTACAAGTGGATGTAATACACTAAGTACAAAAAGAAGTGCTGAAAAGTATGTGGGCCAGAATAAAAACCCAACTGAAGTACAGCTAAACTGAACGAAAGTACAATAGGAAAGACAAATAACTGGAAGAAAAATAGAAGAAGCTCCTGGGTCGTCCACCTCGGATCCTACCTGAAGGGTAGGTACAGATAGCTAATCTCCTGGATCATCCGCCACGGATCCTACCTAAAGGGTAGGTACATATAGCCTCCCCAACACTCTCGCCCGTCAACCACCTCTGAGTATCTTCTCGTCGTGAAGTCCACCTCCGGATATTGACTCGTCGTGAGGTCCACCTCCGGGTACCGTCCAGTCCTCGAACACTCGGCCTCTGTCAGCACTTCTCATCGTCTGCAACCAATACAACAAGGTGCAGGCATAGCCTGTGCAGGGGTGAGTATACGATACTCAGTAGGGACCCCGAGACCCTCAAGGTATCACTAAATCAAACATGGATAATGGTAAAGAACAGTTACCCTCTCCTACAAATTGATGGTTTATTTGACCAACATTGTGGGGATCAACTCTTCTCCAAGATTGATATTCAATCTGGATATCATCAATTAAGGGTGAATAAAGAAGATATTCCAAGGAAGGCCTTCCAATAAAGATATGGTAATTATGAGTTTGTTTTTATTCCATTCATCTTGACTAATTCTCCTTCTCTATTTATGAATTTTATGAATAGATTCATTAAGGAAAACCTGGATAAATTTTTGGTAGTTTTTACTTATGATATTCTGATATATTCCAATATTAACAACTATCATGAGGATCATCTTAGGGTTATATTGAAAATTATGAGGAATGAGTGTCTATTTGGAATGTTAAAAAAAATTAATTTTTGTTACAACAATTTTAATTCTTTGGGAACATTGTAACAAATGAAAGAATATTAGTTGAAACTTCTAAGACAAAGGTTGTGGAGGAGTGGCCTCATCCTATAATATTAACTGATATTCACCCTTTTCTTTTGTTTAGTAGGATATTATTTGAGGTTTGTGACAAAAAATTCATGACATTATAATAAACAAATGAAGTTATCTAGAAAATTTTCTAGGTTCATCTGGACAAATGAGTGTGAATGAAGTTTCCAAGAGTTGAAGAATATATTGGTTACAACACCCATGATAAATCTACCCACTATCATAAAAGGCTTAGTTATTTTTAGTGCTACTTCTCTAAAAGGTATTGGGTGAATCCTCCTGAAAAATGACAAGGTGATTGCTTATTCATCTCAATAGTTAATTTCTTAAGAGAATAATTATCTAATGTATGACATGGAGCTAGCTGTGGTTATTGTTTCTATAAATATATGAATGTAATATATTTATGGGGATAAATGTGATATAAACATTTACCAATACTATTTGAAGTATATTTTTCAAACAAATGGAATAGAACGTGAGACACAGAAGATGATTGAAACTTATTAAAGACAATTGTTTTTCAATTCATTATCACATAGTAGGAGAAAAAAAATTCATTGATGCATTAATTTGGAAATACTATGTTACGTAGGAAATGATGCTGATTCAATACAATATTTTGATCAAATACCAAGTAAAAGTGGATAAGGTAATCATAAGTGAATGGTAATCATTAACACTATCCCAAATGATTTCGCAACCATTATAATTAGAGATGATCAATAAATATCAAAGATAAGATACCTTGTTACAAAATAATACAGAGGTTGTGAAAAAATGGGAAGTTTCCTAATTTTAATATTGATCAACATGGTGGGATAAATTTAAAACAATACTATGTTTTCCATCTATTCATGAGATAAAGAAATAACTAATGGATTAAGTTAATATCTCTATATTCTATATAAATCATGGGAGAAAGAAAATTTATAGGAACATTTATGATCATTATAGGTGGGATAACATGAAAAGGAGATTACCAACTACTCTATAGGGATCATGGTATGTCAAAAAGTGATGGTGGAGCAACAAATTCTTAAAGGGGTATTGAAACCACTACTCATAACATCATGTAAGTGGGATAATATCAATATATAATTTTTCACTGGTCTCCCAAAAATATCTGATGGAAATAATTTAATATGGGTTACAGTGGAACAACTCACCACGACTGCCCATTTTATCACTATTTGGAAGATTTCTCTTTTGACCAACATGCCAAGATTTACTTAAAGTAAGTAGTGAGGTTGTATGGAGTTACAAAGTCTATCATGTTTGATAAAGATCCAAAGATCACATCAAAATTATGGAGAAGTATTCGAAATTCACTGAATACCAAATTGAATTTTAGTCAAGCCTATCACCCCCAATGTGATGGAAAATCTGAAAAGACTATTCAAACACACTATAAAATGCTGATAAAATTCTAAATTAGAATTTAAAGGTGGATTGGATCAACATCTCCTATTAGTTGAGTTCCCATACATAAACAATTTCCATTTGAGTATTCCAATGCCTCTCTATGAAGTTATATATGGAAATCTATTTAGAACACCTACTTATTGGGATGAAGTTTGTGAGAGAAATCGGCTTGGGATTGATCTTGTCTAAGAGATCATAGAAAAGTTACAAGCCATCCAACAATACATAAAGGCTTCTAAGAGTTAGCATAAAATATATGTGGATTTCTATTGAAGGGACTTCAAGTTTGGTGTTGGAGCTATATTTTTCTTCTAAATATTACCATGGAAGAATGTAATGTGGTTTGGGAAGAATGGGAAGATTATCCCTAGTTACACAGGCCCCTATGAAATCCCTGATCTCATAGGAGTAGTGGAATGTCAGATTTTACTTCAGCCAAATATATCTCAAGTTCATGATGTATTCTACATATCTATCTAGAGGAAGTACATACCTAATCCTTAACATGTACTGAATCTGGAGGTGGTACAACTGGAACATGACCTATCTTATGAGGATCATTCGATTGAGATCTTGGACTGTACAAACACGATTTTATACAAAAAGACTACCCACCTCATAAAAGTGTTTTGGGGGAATCATAAACATGAAGAAGTGGCATGGGATCGAGTGGTGACAATGAGATATAAGTATCAAAAGATTTTCTCAACAAAGGGAATGAGTTGAAATTTTTGGGATGAAATTTCTTATGGTGGGATATTGAAATAATTGAGACTTTCTAAATGATATTTGTTTCCTGTGAAAATATGGGTTATATTTTTTTTTACTCAACAAAACCATATCTCTTTTTTAATGAAGTTGTTATTATAGGAAATGTGTCTATTAAGATTCAACTGTTATATGATTGTTGGTGCAGTATGACCGTTGGTCAATATGACCATTGGAAACTATACTCTTTTTAATAATTATGGAATTATAATTCGTGTATGCATGTAAATAAATGAAAAAGGATAATTAATGTATAATGGATAAGAGATGGCCTCAAATAGTAGAGTCATGTCATATGAAGAAAAGTTTTAGCACTTGGGAGGGAGGTAACATCATTGGGGTTTACCCATGACCAATCCCAACCCAAGCATCTGCAAGTGAAGCTTGAAAAAGTATTATATGGGATAAGTTCAATTTAGTGTAAACTACCACTCAATCGATGTTAGGAAAGATGCACCAGAAATCTATCCCCACTGTAAATATTACCCTTAGGTCGCACGTGAGTGTTATAAGAGGTTATTGGTCCTAGGATTAGTGTGATGTTTTTTTATTAATAAAATTTTCATTCAATAAATTCTATTTTAAAAATAGGATTACTTAACAAAAATAGGTTTAATTGGGATGGAATTTAATAAATTGAATTTTTTTACCCAAATTGAACTTTTATGAAAAGATATAAATTTTTATAATAAAAAAATTAGTTATGAATAATACTAATTTTATTGAAATATTATGATAAAAACACTTTTATTTAAATATAAATGATAAAATAATTTTAAACTTTTTATGTGTTGGAAATTTTACTATGCATTTCCAACCTGCTATTATTTTTAATAAATAATGACTTTTATATTTTTAAAGTAAAAATTATCATATTTATAGAATTATTATGAAAAAATAAACATCATTTCTGACCAAACGTGACACGTTCAAACATCATTTCACACCTTAGACCATCTCACAGTATTGATTATATGTTCCTCTAGATCTCTTCATGAGCTTCGATTTGACTGGTCGTGGCGCTTCAACGGACGCCCGGATCAAAAGTTATGATCGTTTTAGTGATTTCGGGGTTTCTCGTGTTTTTTATTTTTTCATTTCATTTCGCGGCGGTTTTACCGAAACCGCCGCTATTTCGCGGAGGTTTTTTAAAAAACTGCTGCTAATCCTCGAATAAAATTAAAAAATAAAATAATAAATAAATAAATAATTTTTTTTTTCCGTTTCGCGGCGGTTTTAAAAACCGCCGCGAAATGGCGGCCCGAAACGCGTTTCGCGGCGGTTTAAAAAACCACCGCGAAAAAACCGCCGCTAAACGGCGGTTTTCTTGTAGTGGAAATACAATCAACTGGAAGAAAAATAGAAGCAGCTCCTGGGTCGTCCACCTCAGATCCTACCTGAAGGGTAGTTACAGATAGCGCAGCTCCTGGATCATCCTTCATGGATCCTACCTGAATGGTAGGTATAGATAGCCTCCACAACGCTCTCGCCCGTCAACCTCCTCCGAGTATCGTCTCCTCGTGAAGTCCACCTCCGGATACTGACTCGTCGTGAGGTCCACCTCCAGATACCGTCCAGTCCTCGAACACTCGACCTCTGTCAGCACTGCTCTTCGTCTGTAACCAACACAACGAGGTGCGGGCATAGCCCGTGCAGGGGTGAGTATACGATACTCAGTAGGGACCCCGAGACCCTCAAGGTCTCCCTAAATCAAACAAAGATAACCACAAAGAAGGATCTCAATGGATAGCCCTTATTTATGTATAAGCCCATACTTATACCTATGTTATCAAATAACCCATCTCAATCATGAGGAAACACAAGGTTACGATATCAATGGATAACCACTACCTAGGTATATGCCCATACATATACCTAAGTTATCAAGTGACCCATCTCAATCATGAGGTAAACACAAAGGTCATAGACTCATCTCAAACCAGGATTTTCATTATCGAAACCGTAACTGCTGAAGAGCCCCATCTCTGACGAGTACAGTGATCCTGTCACGACTCTGATGTACTGCTCTCTAACCTAAGACTGCTGAGGCACTACTCCGGTCGAGTACCGCGGGTCAGCCACCCAAACACAGTAGTGCTTCCTGCCGGGGTCTGCCACCCAAACACAGTAGTGCACCCCCTAATAGCCTGCAGAGGTACTCCTTCTATTCAGTACTGCGGGTCTGCATCCAAACACAGCAGTGCTCCATCCGCCATGGGTATATACCCAAACATAGTAGTGCTCCGTCCGCTGGGCTAGTCGACTCACTCCAAGTCGAGTCGGTCAAGCAGTCGTCAGGTCTCAGCCAGCTATACGGTCCCCGTACTCCATACGATCATCTCTGGGAGGGTATGCACCACGAGCTATAGGTCGATACTCCAAGTATCACAATTCCCACGAAGAAGTATCACAAAAGGCCACCTCGTCATAGGGGTCTCAAGGAAACAGACGACGCGTCAATCAGACGCCCGGTCTGTGAGTTATTAGCATTTTCTTCTCAGGGGCCCGGTTGGTTTCATGTACAAACCAACCCGACCGTATCTCAATTGTACCCCAAACTCTCACAGGGTAAACTCATAGGGACTGTTTCTCAATGTGATCACCAACGCCATCGATGGTTCGTCAAACGGACGCCAGGTCTGAAAGTTATCAGCTTTTCCCTTCCAGGGGCCCGGTTGGATTTTGGGTTCAATCCAACCCGGATACTATCCAACTATGTCCAAACCTCGAGTGGAGTATGCCAAAGTTCTATCTCATCAAGAGGAATCCAAAAAAGTCGACGACATGTCTATCAGACGTCCGGAGCTCAAGTTATAAGTGTTTCCGCTCCGAGGGCCCGGTTGGTTTCGGGTTCGAACCAACCCATCCATACCCAAAGTTCTTAGAAACCTTGATTGTAATATACCGAAACGACCTTCTTGATCCAAGGATCGTATCGCAAGATACAGTGCATCGATTGGAGGTCCGTATCCCAAGTTATGGGCGTTTGAACTAAAACTACCTGTAAATAGGGGGTTTGGGCCTGGTCCGACCCGGCCTGAGACCCCCAAGGTCGGCCCGAACCGGGTCGACCCGACCCGGGTCCAGGTCCGGCCCACTAGGGCGCGGCGCGGCGCGGCCCGGCCTGGGTGGGCACGACCCACGTGGCCAGATAGCTCAGCTCGGCCGAGCTGTCGCGGAAAGAGGGGGCTACTCCCTTTGACCGCCGGGGGTTACGACCCCTGGTCTCCCCTAGTCCCATGCGTCCACTGGACCGCCGCCTGCCACCGTGGCTTCAGCCACGGCGGACCCTCCTGGAGGCGCATCGGGCACCGTTGTGCCGGCGTGGCGCGCCAGCAGGATCTTCCGCGGACCACCGGACGCGCTTCAGTGGTCCATTTTGCCTGCAGTCTTTGCCAGCGGTCCTGCTGGGACCAGCTTTTCACTGCGAAGGGTTTCAAATCTCCATTATGGCCCCGTTTGTCGTCACCCGTCAATCCGCGCACAAAGATCAACCATCAGAGGGTTCAGGCTTGTTTGTTAGCCCGTGCCCTCCGCGTTAGAGGCTCAAACCATTGTTCAATAAATAAGAATGCCCAACTTAGAAGGTATAATTCACATAATTAGAATTTTGCAAAAACAACCCCTACATGGATATTTGACGTCGCACGTCGGGGGTCGCGGAGAACGGCGTCGCGGGGGTCAGATGTAGATTCTGTGGACGTCGGGGTGCGTCCAAGGAGGAAACGACGTCTCCTCACTTGTTGATGAGATGAAGAAGGAAGGTACGTTGTCGTTGGCGATGATCACCGCGGTCAGCGACTTCTCCCTTATCGTGGAGGAATAAGAGGATGAAGAACCGTGATTTCCGAGTCGGTGTTCTTCGTTGGAGCCTTGGAGTTCTTCGCGAAGAAGATGAAGTTCTTCAAATGTGAAAAATGCTTCCTCTCTCAACACAACGAAGCAACCAAAATAAAATAAGGCCTTTGCCTTATTTTATTACTTTTTCATTCATTTTTATAATTCAAAAACCTTAACTCACTTAATTAATTAGTCTCAAATTGACAAAATTAATGGTGAGATAGGTTGGCATGCATTTATGAGGAAGAGAGGTAACCACAACATTTATTACATGGGAGCTTTAGAGGGTTTAGAGAATTGGAATAGGTGTGGAATCGTGTGGGCCCCACCTCACTAATATCCTACCAAGAGTTAGGATTTTAGTGGGTCCCACCCAAAATCCCTCACATGGAAGTTAAACCACAAAGATGTTAAATAAAAATTGTAACACAATTTTTATCTCACAATAAACTTATTCCAATATTTTTAACAACTCTTCCCAAGTAAACGCAACTCCAGAAAAGGACTTCCTAAGCAATTAACGGCGCTGCGATTTCATCAGTGCCCTCGTATTTCGATTCTGAGCACCAGATTAAAAGTTAGAAAAACCCGCTCATTCGTTCACTGAACGTACCCGATCCTAACTTTGGAAATTGATTCCGGGAACACCGGGCCTCGGAATCAGGCTCTCTCAGAAACTGCATACTCGTAAAATTCCAAAAAAATTAAGAAAAAAATTTCCTTGAAATTTTCGGGTCTTTACATTACTCCCACCTCAGGGATTTACGTCCCCGTAAAGCTTTAATAGAAACTAGGGACACAAAAGTGGTAATGAGCACGCATCTGAGCCTTCCACTCCCATGTGATCTCCTGGAGGTTCCCGTGCTGCCAACGAAAGCGCACAAGAGGAATCAACCGTCCTCGTAGGATCCGCTCCTGTCGATCCTCAACCTCTAATGGAACCCCACAAAAGTCACCCCATCGCCAAAGTCCAGCTCCCCATGGTCGATGATATGTGTCGGGTCAAGAACGTATCTCCTCAGTTGAGATACGTGGAAGTCGCCGTGCACCTGGTGCAACTGAGGTGGATGGGTCAAGTGGTAACCCACATCGCCTACCCTGCTGGGGACCTTGAAGGGTCCGATGAAGCACGGAGATAACTTTCCGCCTCAGCCAAAACTCCGCAATTCTACATCGAGGTGAGACCCATAAGAAAACGTGGTCGCTATCCTCGAACTCTTGTAGTCTCTGCTTCCTATCAGCATAAGACTTCTGTCGGCTCTTAGCTATCCTCATCCGCTCCTGGATGACCTGGACCTTCTCTGTCGTGACCTGGACCATCTCTGGTCCCACAAGAGCTGCTAATATTTCTTCTTTTCCGATAAGAGAAACCCGGTGTCATCCCCTAGATGAACCACATTCCTTGCCTAATACAGTCAATCCGGACATGAATGATGCATTCATTCCATGGACGACGTCGTAAGGCCTCGACATTACTACCAAGAGATCCAACTTTCACTCTCGCCTCTAAGGGTTGAGTCACACTGTCAGCATCAGCGTGAGGTCACTAGGTCTCCTCCAGTAGGTATCTCGAAAGTGAGGGTCAAGTCAACAGTTTTAACCGGGACCTCTCAGTACATAAAAAGGAAGGAATAAAATGTCACAAGGAAAAGTGTCTTTTATTACTACAGCTCGAAGTACAAAGACACACAACAATGACAACAAGGAAACTAGAAGCACCAAGATCAAAGGTCCCATGCTTGGAACTAGTCCCGCTCTTGTCCGCCAGCATCCGGAGCTCCATAGTCGTATGCTTCTGCTGCCTGAAGTTAAGCTCTCCCATGTCCACATTTTCCCTACGGTCGGGGCGGACCTCATGGTGGTGGTGGTGGAAACACCTCGAAGCGTCGTCCACCTCTAGCTGCACGGCCAGCTCCCCTGCCTTGGTCTTCTACTCCTTGCGGTCCGCCTTGATCAAACCTCTGCCTCTGCCTGGGAGGTCCTTCGTTTATCTGTTGGTCATCTCTATGGCGGGTCGGATAGTCACGTGCCATTTGACCAACCCTTCCACAGGAGTAACACTGTCCGCTCCTGGTAATTCGCTCTCCACCCCGGGTGCTTCGCACACACGATCCTGTGTCATGAGGTCGACCACCTGTAGGTCTGGTCCTCTTGGACCTCTGCGTCATATGTCTACTACCCGCTGTAGAAGACTCTACCGCATGCCGGCTAGTGGTGGGTCCTGCTGCTGGAGACTTCTCAGCAAGGAAACTCTCCACTAAGAGGGCTCGCTCCAACACCCCTGTTTGTGTCGGGATGCTGTGAGAAACAACAGAAGCTCTAATATCTCGCCTGAGCCCCTACTCGAAGGTTCGATCCCTGAAGAACGTGTCCCATACCATATCTGTGGAGTAGCGCGAGAGGTCTGTGAACCTCGCTGAGTACTGCGCCACCGTCATTCTACCCTGTTGTAGATGCAGTAGCTCCTGTATAAGCACCACTCGAAGGGTGGATAGTACAAACTCTGCCCGGAACAGGCTCTCGAAGTCTGCCCACAGAAGTGTCGCCTTGTCATGCATCTAGAGCATCAGGCTCCACCATCTTCCTGCTGCTGCCTGAAGGAGGTTGGCAGCAAGGATCACCATGAAGTCTTCTGGCGTCCCTACTATCCTGAAGACTCTCACCACAACCTCCAGCCAATCCTCAGCCGCCTGTGGGTCCGTCTCTCCCCTGAACCTGGGTGGCCTCTGGCGTTGGAACTCGTGCAGTGTGCTCAAGCGACGTGCACTCTCTACTTCTGGGGATGGTGGCATCGGTGGCCCAACAGGTGGTAGTACCACTGGTGCCTCAACTGGGAGAGGGCCCTGTACTGAGGCCTTATCGCTCGGCGGGATGTCAGTACGTACAACTCTCGGGGCTCTAGCTTTTCGTCTGCGGGGAGGCATCCTAAAAGAAACAAACGTGACATGGTCAAACGATTTATACCTGGTGAGCTGACCTGGTGTTAGCTGACTTTTAAAAACTTTTGGAAACACACACGCAATCAGTGTTTTAGTGCACTGAGTCGAAAATCAGAAGTCAGGGTCTTGGTGTATGGATACGTCGGCCGCCCGCACCAACACTGGACTCCCTGAACTGAAAACCACACCTGGTACCCTTAACAATATTGCTTCACAGAAAAGGAATTCCAGAGTTATAAGTTCTGTGGTAGAACCGACTCCTTTGATACCAATTTTTCACGACCTGTCCTCGAGGACCGTGCTGTGACTACCCCAAGCCTGCCTTCCATAGGCCAGGGGCTGACGACTAGCACCAAAGGCGTAAATCCCGATAACTCAGAAGGCATTGCCTTTATAAAAGTAAAAAACACCACAGAGTACAAGTGGATATAATACACTAAGTACAAAAAGAAGTGTTGAAAAGTATGTGGTCCAGAATACAAACCCAACTGAAGTACAGCTACAACTGAACGAAAGTAATATAGGAAAGACAAACAATTGGAAGAAAAATAGAAGAAGCTCCTGGGTCGTCCACCTCGGATCCTACCTGAAGGGTAGGTACAGATAGCGCATCTCCTGGATCATCTGCCACGGATCCTACCTGAAGGGTACGTACAGATAGCCTCCACAACGCTCTCGCTTGTCAACCTCATCCGAGTATCTTCCCGTCGTGAAGTCCACCTCCGGATACTGACTCGTCGTGAGGTCCACCTCCGGGTACCGTCCAGTCCTCGAACACTCAGCCTCTGTCAGCACTGCTCATCTTCTGAAACCAACACAACGAGGTGCGGGCATAGCCCGTGAAGGGGTGAGTATACGATACTAAGTAGGGACCTCGATACCCTCAAGGTATCACTAAATCAAACAAGGACAACCACAAAGAAGGATCTCAACGGATAACCCTTACTTAGGTATAAACCCATACTTATACCTAAGTTATCAAGTAACCCATATCAATAATGAGGAAACACAAGGTTACGATATCAATGGATAACCAATACCTAGGTATATGCCCATATATATACCTAAGTTATCAAGTGACCCATCTCAATCATGAGGTAAACACAAAGGTCATAGACTCATCTCACACCAGGATTTTCATTATCGAAACCGTAACTGCTGAAGAGCCCCGTCTCTGATGAGTACAGTGATCCTGTCACGACTCTGAGGTACTTCTCTCTAACCTAAGACTACTGAGGTACTCCTCCTGTCGAGTACCGTGGATCAGCCACCCAAACACAGTAGTGCTTCCCACCGGGGTTTTCCACCCAAACATAGTAGTGCACCCCCGAATAGCCTGCAGAGGTACTCCTTCTGTTGAGTACCGCGGGTCTACACCCAAACACAGTAGTTCTCCATCCACCATGGGTCTTCACCCAAAAATAATATTTCTCCATCCACTAGGCTAGTCGACCACTCCAAGTCGAGTCGGTCAAGCAGTCGTCAGGTCTCAGCCAGCTACACGGTCTCCGTACTCCGTACGATTGTCTTCGAGAGGGTCCGCTCCACGAGCTACAGGTCAATACTCCAAGTATCACAAGTCCCATTAAGAAGTGTCACAAAATACCGCCTCGTCATAGGGGTCTCAACGTAACAGACGGCGGGTCAATCAGACGCCCGGTCTGTGAGTTATTAGCCTTTTCGTCCCAGGGGCCCGATTGGTTTCGTGTACGAACCAACCCGACCGTATCTCAATTGTACCCCAAACTCTCATAGGGAATACTCATAGGGAATTTTTCTCAATGTGATCACCAACGCCGCTGACGGTTCGTCAAACGGACGTCCGGTCTGAAAGTTATCAGCTTTTCCGTTCCAGGGGCCCGGTTGGATTTCGGGTTCAATCCAACCCGGCCACTTTCCAGCTATGTCCAAACCTCGAGCGGATTATGAAAAAGTTCCATCTCATCAAGAGGAATCGAAAAAAGTTGACGGCACATCTATCGGACGTCCGGAGCTCATGTTATAAGTGTTTCTGTTCCGAGGGCCCGGTTGGTTTCAGGTTCGAACCAACCCGACCATACCCAAAGTTCTCCGAAACCTTGAGTGTAATATATCGAAATGACCGTCGTGATCCAAGTATCGTATAGCGACTAACAGTACATCGATCGGAGGTCTGTAGCCCATGTTATGGGCGTTTGAACGAAACCTACCCGGAAATAGGGGGTTCGGGCACGGTCCGACCCGGCCCGAGACCCCCTGGGTCGGCCCGAACCGGGTCGACCCGACCCAGTTCTGGGTCCGTCCTACTAGGGGGTGGCCCGGCCCAGCCTGGGCTGGCGCGGCTCGCGTGGACAGACAGCTCGGCTTGGCCGAGCTGTCGCGGAAAGGGGGGGGGGGTCACTCCCTTTAACCGCTGGGGGTTACAACCCCTGGTCTCACCTGGTCCCGCAGGGCTGCGGGAACGCCGCGTGCCGCCGCGACTTTAGCCGCGGCGGGCCCTCCTAGCGGTGCGCCGGCCGCCCATGCCTCCGGCCGCCGGTGCCGTTGTGCCGGTGTGGTGCGCCAGCAGGATCTTCCGCGGACCACCGGACGTGCTCCGGTTGTCCGTTTTGCCTGCGGTCTTTGTCGGTGGTCCTCTCGGGACCAAATTTTCACTGATAAGGGTTTCAAATCTCCATTGCGGCCCCGTTTGTCATCACCCATCAATCCACGCACAACGATCAACCATCGGAGGGTCTGAGCTTGTTTTTTAGCTCGTGCCCTCCGCGTTAGAGGCTCAAACCATTGTTCAATAAATAAGAACACCCAAATTAGAGGGTATAATTCACATAATTAGAATTATACAAAAACAACCCCTACATGGATATTTGACGTCGCACGTTGGTTGTCACGGAGAACGATGTCGCGCGGGTCGGACGTAGATTCCGTGGACGTCGGGGTGCATCCGAGGAGGAAACGACGTCTCCTCACTTGTTTCGGAGACGAGGAAGGAGGGTACGTTGTCGTTGGCGATGATCACCACGGTCGGAGACTTCTCCCTTGTCATGGAGGAAGAAGAGGATGAAGAACCATGATTTCCGAGTCGGTGTTCTTCATTGGAGCCTTGGCGTTCTTCGCGAAGAAGATGAAGTTCTTCAAATGTGAAAAACGCTTCTTCTCTCAACACAACGAAGCAACCAAAATAAAATAAGGCCTTTGACTTATTTTATTACTTTTGCATACATTTTTAAAATTCAAAAACCTTAAGTCACTTAATTAATTAGTCTTAAATTGACAAAATTAATGGTGAGATAGGTTGGCATGCATTTATGAGGAAGATAGGTAGCCACAACATTTATTACATGGGAGGTTTAGAGGGTTTAGAGAATTTTAATAGGTGGGGACTCGTGTGGGCCCCACCTCACTAATATCCTACCAAGAGTTAGGATTTTAGTGGGTCCCACCCCAACTCCCTCACATGGAAGTTAAACCACAAAGATGTGAAATAAAAATTGTAACACAATTTTTATCTCACTTTAAACTTATTCCAATATTTTTAACAACTCTTTCTGGGCAAACACAACTCCAGAAAAGGTCTTCCTAAGAAATTACTGGCGCTGCGATTTCATCAGTGCCCTCGGATTTTGATTCCGAGCACCGGATTAAAAGTTAGAAAAACCCGCTCGTTCGTCCACTGAACGTACCCGAGCCTAACTTCAGAAATTGATTCCGGGCACACCGGGCCTCGGAATCAGGCACCGTCATAAACTACGTACTCGCAAAATTCCAAAGAAATTAAGAAAAAAATTTCCTTGAAATTTTCGGGTATTTAAAATAAAATTGATTAAAATAACCTAAATTGTTTTTATTAAAATATAATTGAAATAATTTTACTTTAAAAATAATTTAAAATATAATTTAACTATTTAAATAATTTAAATGAAAATACATCTTTCAAATAAAAAGTAGTATTTTTCATTATTCATCAAAAAAGTTAAACATTTTAGAAATATCCCAAAACATAACACTAATATAATTATTAAACTATGATTTAAAAAAGTAATTAAATTTTATCATTGAAATTTTATAAAATTATCAAAAGTTAATTTTATCATAGTGCGAAAGAAAAGAAAAAATCTTTTTCTTTAAAAAAATTGTTTTTAAAAAACATTTCTTTTTCTATCAAATGATTTTTATTTTATTTACAATAAATTAATATATTTTTAATTTATTTTAGGCATTCATAACCCATATAATTTTAATAATGTATTTTTTACTATTCATAGCCTCCAACTTAATGGCGAGGTTAAACCGATCATGTTTGAATAATATTTTTATTGAGTATTTTTACTTAAATATGTTTTTGTGTGCATTGAAAAATATAAAATCGATCAAATTTATTTAAAATTAAGTAATTATCAATGTCTTAGGGTGTTACATTATTCCCTATTATAAAATTTTCATCCTTGAATTTGTCTGGATATTGCCTTCTAAATAGATTAGGGTAGTTCTTCTTCGTAACATCATCTAGTTCTCACATTGCTTCCTCCATTTTTTGGTTTATCCAAAGTGCCATAACTATAAAATTCATCTAATTCCTCTATCTAGTATCAATAATTTGGATGGTTTCTTCACAGTAATATAGACCAGGTTCCAATTCTATTCCATCAGAGGTGATAATAAGTGTTGGGTCTGGCATGTACTTTCTTAAAAATGATAAATAAAACACATCATGTACTATTGAGAGAATTGGTGTCACTACTAAAAAATAATAAGCTTCTAAAAATATTTTAAGGATTTCAATGGGTCTGATGTACCTTTTTCATAACTTACCCTTCTTTCCAAACCTTAATAAACCCTTATATGGAGATACTTTCAAGAAAATATGATCTCCTACTTGGAATTCAAAATTTGTACTCTAATTAATGAAATAATATTTTTGTATCCTTTTAGCTGCTTTAATTTGATCCTAAATATATTTTACCTTTTTTGTTGTCTCTTCAACATGTTTTGGTCCTATTAGTTTCCTTTCACTTACTTTATCCCAACAATTTTGAGTACGACATATCTTTCCATATAATTCTTTATATGGTTCCATTTGAATACTTGAATGGAAAACATTTTTATTAGAAAACTCATCCAATGGTAAATAATTATCTCACATAACTTTAAATTCAAGTAATAATGACCTAAAAATGTTTTCCCTTATTTGAATAGTCCTTCCAGAATGTCAATCACATTTGGGATGGAAGGCAGTTCTAAAAGATGCTCAGTATCTACATATTTCTAGACTCATCCAGAATTTCAATGTAAAACAAGGATCATGATCAAATATGATTGAAAATGTGTTCCATGAAGTCTTAAATTTTTATTAATATAGATCCTTGTGTGGTGATCAAGAGGTATATCTTCTCTTATAGTGAGGAAAAGTGTATATTTTGTAAGGTGATCATTGATAACCCATATTGCATCATTATTTCTAGGAGTATTTTGTAGTCCTATAACAAATTGAAATGAAATTTCATCCTATTTACATGAAAGAATAGGAATAAGATGAGAAAATCCTCAAGGATATTATCTCATAGATTAATGTTGTTGAAAAAAAAACATCTATACACATAATAGGTAATTTCTAATTTCATGTTATCCCACAAAAATTGTTCCCTCAAAATACTATACATCATTGTGCTACTTGGGTATATAGAGACATTTGAGCTATCAGAACCATACAATAATTCTCTTTTTAGATCAGGTATAGATGGAACACGTAATCTTTTTCAAATTTCATTACACCTTCATCACAAATGATGTCTATTAATTTTCCACCATTCACAACATTAATTTTAATCTACATGTTTTAATCATCATATTGAGAACTATATATATTTTATTATAAAGATAGTTCCTAAATAATTTGAAGAATTAGTTACGTATCTTTTCTTTAATAATTCCTATTTCCATATTTAATAGATAAATTAACTTAGGGTCTCTCTCCACCCTTATTTGTGTTAGAACACTATGATTTATCCTAATCAATGCATGTTTTTCCTTATTTTCTTTCCCTGGGTGGTAGTGTATTGATAAATCATAATACATGAGTAGCTTGAGCCATCACATTTATCTCATATTTATATCTTTACATGAGAAGATTTGTTTATGGATTTTATGATTTTTGTATATATCAAATTTTTCAACATAGAGATAATGTATCAATAACATCAAAAAACTATTGAAACTTCTAACTCAAGATCATGGGTTAGATATTTTTATTTTTGAGTCTTCAATATCCTTGATTTATATGAAATAAATTTATCATTTTTCAATTGGACACAACCAATTATCTTCTCCAGTTCATCACTATATATTAGAAACCCAATATTTCCATATGGTGAAGGAAAAATCATAGCATTGACCAATGTACTCTTAAGTTTATTCAAACATTACCCACATTTCATTGTCTATATAAACATATCCCCATTACATGAAATCTTGTTTAATGGGTTAGAAAACTGGGAAAAATTCTGAATGAATCCCTGATTGTAAACTTCAAAATAAATTAAACTACATACCTTAGTTATGTTCACTTATGAAGGTCATTCTCTGGAAACATTTTTCATCATAGGATCAACTAATATTCTATCCTTGGAGATATTTTGGAAAATAAAATTAACTTCTTAAATCAAGAAATAACATTTACTAAATTTTCTATATAATTCTTTCCTTCTTAGAGTCTCAAGAATGATCATCAAGTGATTCTAATAGACCACATATCTTTTATAATAAACCAAAATATCATAAATTAATGTCATAAAAAATCACAAAGATATTCCTAGAATAATATCTTCATTATATCCATAAAAACATACAATTTATTAATAAATCCAAATGGAATTACTATAAACTTATAATTTTCATACCTCATTCTAAATGATGTCTTCGAAATATATTCCTTCTTTATATGAAATTTTTGATACCCAAAATGAAAGTCGATCTTTGAAAGATATTGGGCTCCATGAATTTGATCTAATAAGGAATCAATTCGAGGTAGAGGATACTTATTCTTTATCTTAATTACATTTATTCCCCAACAACTAAGGAAAAACCTCATAGATCCATGTTTCATCTTAATTAAGAGAGTCGAGGCTCCCAAAGGTGAAACAAAAATGTGAATAAATCCATTATCACACAACTGCTATAATTATTTCATAAAATATAGTAATTGCACAATATAAATTCTATAGGGAGTCTTTGATATTGTAATTTCATCGGGGATTAAATCAATGGAAAACTTAGCTTTAAATTATATGGAAGTCCTGGTAATTCCTATGGAAAATACACCAATATATTCTTGTACAATATGTACATCCTCAATTTCAATATTACCTTTCTGTAACTAGATTTTTTTTATTTTCATCCACAAGAATATCATTCACTGTGGCTACTGGGGGGGGGGGTGATTTAGACATGTCTCATATGAGGATATCTCTACTCTAAAGATAAGGAATTCTGTATCTTCATCATGAATTGTAATTTCATTCTTCTTGAAATAAATTTTTGCATCATGTTTTTAAAGACAATCCATTCCAAGGATTATGTTGAAGATAACCATAGGTATGATAATATGGTTAGAAAAATTGCACATTTATGTTTCATAATGAGGAATTCTTGACACATCTTTGTTTCAGTGAGAATTTCACAAGGAGTTTTGACTAATAACTCACTTCTTAAAGAGCTACAGAAATATCTAGTTTTCTTGGAAAATATATAGGATATAAAACATTACAGGGATCCAAAATAAAATAGAAAATTATCTAAATTTTATTATATGATTAACTTAAATTCCACAACCTCATTGGTTACATTCACCTTGTAGTGATCATGTATGCATGGCCTTCTACCCTTCTCCTCTTATGTGGTCGATTCCCTCGATGATAGCAAAAATCATTTTCATTCTGCCCCATCTCCCTATAGTTGAAAAAATGAATGGATTTTTCTCTTTCTAACCTTTGAGTTATCATGACTAATGTACCTTATCAATAGACTTATAAAAACTCACAATCCCTTCAAACATATAACAGGATGATTCTTTCCATAATTCTCACATAGTGGAAATTTTTTCGTTCTCTTATTCTTACTCAACATATTCCCTTTTTCATAGTTCCCATTAAACCTATTTTTTTCTTGATTTCCATTGGATATATATGATCTATATTATTCCTTCCCCATATAAAGGAACATAAAAATATTTTATCATATGGTAAAAAAGGATAGAGATACTAATTCCCTTTTGGGACTTAGATTAATCCCTTTAATGAAATGGTTAATCATGCACTCAGTGTTGAGTATGTAAACTGTATAATTCCTAGAAAAACATTGAAAGTTATCCTCATACTAAGAAAACAATTTCTTCTTTTTTCTTAAATATGTTTAAAATTCCACTCATTTCAGTTTATAGTTCATGGAGAAATAATTTTAAAATAATGTCTCCTTAAAATCTTCCCTTTCCAAGAGCACTATTTCCTCATCCTCCCTAGTTTTCTGGAAAAAAAATCCACTATTGATCTGCATCTCATTTGAGAGAATTCAATGTAAGTGTAAAATTTTCCTTTTCATCAAATACTAGGGCCATTAGTATCTTCTATACAGAGTTAATAAATTACTCATCTACCATTAGAGTAGTATTACCAGCAATTGATGGAGGCATTGATCACATAAAGCGATCTAATGTAGGAGAATCATGGTGTGGAGAAATAGGATGCTCCATCCAGGGAAAGTTATTTTTTATAACCTGGTTATGAATACCTAATATAGCCATGATATACATAGTTCCAATACCACCTCTATTGTCTTAATCTTTAAGGAAATATATACATTATCCACAAGTATTTATACCCTCCTTCCTTCCAGGATCCATGTATAAAAAATGTCATATACTGGATTAGATCATAAAATTATAAATTTTAAATCATAATTTACAATTATAAATATGGTGTAACACATAATATAAAATGAATTTTGTGCATTGTTAATATAAAAACTATAAACTTGGTATCTTTAGGGATACCATTTTTTTTAAATCCTTTATAATGGTTTGAAATAAAATGTAAATTATCCTAAGCATACCCCTTGGGATTTTCAAGTGAAGTTCATGTTAAGACCTATTATCATACACCAGGTGATGATTAGTTCATGTCCAATGCACCCTTTTTAGAGTTATTACCCCTAGATACCTCTGTTCCAAAACTGTATCTACTTTTAGTATCTTGATAGGGATAAATTTCTAGGAAAACCCAAATTATATATACCTTCACAAAACATTAGGATGTTCTTCTATAAATATACTTAAATTATATCATTTGGTTATATTACCTAGTATATTTTTCCATTAATCTAGTTCTGAAGGTTAATAATAAGATTTCTTTGATACCAACTGCAACAACTCTAAATCTAGTAACCTAGATTCGCTGGCTACTTTATTACATTAGCTTAGATACAAGGGGATATGTTTAGAAGAAATAATCAGTTTAGAAGTTTTAAAAAACCATATACATAAACGATCCCCAATTTATATTGGAAATATAAAATAAATCATAGAAAAATAAAATTCCCAGGATCCTTGAAAGTCATTTAATAGATTTATCTGAATAACCTAGGGAAGGGAAAAAATAAGGGTGATATCAAATTCATAGTAAGGGTTACATACATTGGAGGCTATCATTAATAAATAAATCATAATAATTATGTATTGATAAAAAATTGAACACACATTCCATTTAATAAATAACTTTACTATCACAACTGGATAATGAATAATTAATATGGTAAAGAAAATAATTTAACACACTTGTTATTTAATAAATGAAATGGGAATTTCATATATCTATAGATAATAATTTTTTTAAAATATCATGTGTAGTAATAATAAAATAATTATCAATGAATTAAATTATTAATTATTGAACATCATGGTCTTAGACATCATGAAAACCTCTGTAGTTAAGTCCTTCCTTAAGGCAGTTTAAATATTTTGGGTAAAAACCCATCTGATTTGGAAAACAATTTTTTCTCATGAGACTTGTCAATGAATTTATGGGATATCTATAACTGGTCCCCACACATATCAACATGTCTAAAAAATTTCCTCAAATATTGAATAATCTATTTAATTCATGAGCAATATTCCTTATCATTAAATATCCATATGGATTAATGAATACACAGTCATTAATATTTCCTCAGTTAATTATATAAAATTAAACGTAAACATGGTATGTAAAAATGATATATGGTTTAGAAAATAACTATATAAAAAATTCATGAATATTAATCTTTAATATATATATATATATATATATATATATAATTTTCAATAAAAAATGATCATAATAAAGTGATTGTTTCAATATAAAGTTAATAATCACAGGAGAATATGAGATTGTACAATAATCTTTACCACTTTAGTAACATTTTTATTATAACACCGAGTAGAATAAAATTGAAAATAAATATTAATCAACATGAATAAATAGGTATTCATATAAAATACATCAATGGGTTAGTATTTACACAACATGAAATCAGATAAGTTTAAATTAATATATATGTCTCAATGAAATGGAAATTGATATGAAATCCCTTATCACTTGGTAATTTTAAAGTCAAATCCCCTTGGATAGAATAATTCGAATTGAAACATAAAATTCCATTGATTATGAATAATTAATTATATTAATTATAAAAGAGTAATTATATACACTATATAAAAGAAATTAAATGCATAAAATTATAATATTCCTCAATAAAGGGAAATTGAGATAAATCCACATGCAATGATCATAACATTGTTGTGAGAATTAATCAATGAATAGATTATGTGTAAAAAATGTAAATACATGTATTATAACTATATATAAAACATAATATAATCAAAATTCATTATACACATACTATTATAATATCAAAGTAAAATGAAGATCTAAAATAACCCAATGGAAATAAATTGAGTTATGAAATTATGGGAATGAGCCCATAAGGGGAACAGTGGGTTTAGGATTCACCATATTTCCACCATCCCTTCCTCTATCTCTGATGGGTTTTGATTCCTTCTTGATGCTTTTCTGATGATTTTGTGGTGCGGTGGTCTCGTTTATCGATGTGTTTCGTCTGTTTGGTGTCCGTTTTGGTGGAGTGGGGTTTCTTCTGTGGTGTCATGGCCTCTCTCCATATGGCATGTTTGTGTGACTCGGATCAAGAGGTATGGGATTCGTTCTTCCGTGGAGGGTGCAATTTCCTCGGTGAGGTCTCAGGAATCGGTGAGGTCCGTTTGTAGCTCAGTTATGGCGACACGGTAGGGTGCGCTCTTTTGTGGAAAAGTCTCCAAGCCACGATGAGGTTTATCTAGGGATCGTGTCTAGTGACGAGGTGGGGTGAGGAATTATGCGGAAAACTCAGGGTGGTGGAGGATCGTATGTGGCTTAGATCTGGCATTGCAAGGTGGTTGTGGTTCAACTACGAAGGGTGGTCAAGCATTTACGACAATGGGTGATCTAATCTATCGTGACGAAGGGGTTAGGATCTAGGTCTCCTGTTGTGAGGGTGGTCTTTCCAATCATCTACATCGTTAACTGATAGGGTAAGTGATTTGCATGGTTAGTCTAGTCTCCGCAATTGGTTTTAGTGGTGGAGACAACATTTTTGGGACTTCAAGCATCAACGTCATCCGGGTGGCCTTATTTTTGGCCCTTGTGGGTTCCTTTCTCTTTCCAAATGCTTGCTCATTTTGGCCACCAATGTGGGTTCCTCCATGGATTAGATTTGATTGGATTCATTCCTAGAGTGGTGCTTCTGGTCTATATTAGCGTGGTCTCCCTCTTCGATGATGCTCCTATGGTGTGGTTGTTGGGTCTTCCATCCCTGGGTTGCGTTGGACTGTTTTCTCACATCTAAGATCATCTGGAATCTTTGAGTTTATTGTCTATAATGAGGTTTCAAAGGGAGTCTCATTGGTTCATTATAACAACTCTGCTTCTGATGACGGTCTTGTGTCTAGGATGCTGACAATGTTGTTGATTCTTTTCTAAAGGTTGATTTTTTTTCTTAGTGAATGCTTTTGTTGGTGATTTTATACCGCCCAAGTGGTGTTGTCACCTGTGGCCCGCATTCAAGGGCCTATGCAATAGTACATTCTTCAAGGATATGATTCAGATGATGTTTTAAGTAGGAAGTTTTCACCAAATCATTGCTTTCATATTTGTATGTTTGAGAGTGTATGACGTTTTTTATCGGTACCAAGACCGTACAACTACACGAGATTTCTTGTCGAGTTATGATGAAAAGGTGGGAGCTAGACTTAGCATTTTTTATGTCGGGGAGGATATTTTCTTCGTTGTCTTATTATGGTTGTTGATGGCTTATAGAATTTTGGCGTGTATTTTATGTATTTATGTCTTTTATGTCATGTGGGGTTCCCCATACCCACTAAAAGGGGGTTTATGATATAATAAAAAAATGAATCTTCATTTATGAAATTCATTACCCCTTGGTAAATTTCATGGAAAATCCCATATGATGAAATAATTAAAATTGAAACATAAAATACCATGAATTATTAATTTATTATGATATTACATGTAAATGGGTCATTATGTATACAATATAAAATAAATTCGGTGCATAACAATAAAATATGCCTCAATGAAGGGAAATTGAGATGAAGTCCCTTATATTATGTCTGACTAGTTAGGAACATTATTTATCTTCCTAAATAATATACTTATATTATTTATTTACTTTATTAAAAAAAAAATTCATGTTTATTATTCATATTATTTAACTTATTACAATTTTATATACAATTACTTAATCAATTATGTTTACATCAGGTTTTTCGATGATATTTGACTTGTGTATCAAACATGACTTTAGTAGGTAGACTATTTGTCTAAGAGGCCATTAATGCGACATCTATAGTATAATAATAATGAAATAATTTTTATATTTATACATAAATTATAATATCATGATGAATCATGAAAGATGGATTTTAGAAATGAACTACATTATGATCAGGGATATGATAGAACCTACGTACACATGAGTTACATTTCCATTTTTTCAACTATCATTATGGAAAGGAGGTAAGATATATTTTATCTTTATATAATGATAATAATATCATAAATACAATATTATTTATTTAAATATACTTATATATATATATATCATAAATGTGGTGTAGTGATAATAAGACAGTCACATCGCTTTGTAAAGGCGGTAGACCACACGTACATGAACAACGTTATAATCTTTCAGTGAATGAAAAGGTAAGAAAGAAAATGATATATTATATTTTAATAATTATAAATATGTCATTAATATCAAAATTATTTAATTTATATCACATATATTTATTAATTTTACCATTATTATGTTCCTAATAAAGAGTTAGTGGAAAACAAATCACATCGCTTCGTAAGGCTATAGTCTACCATACTTAGGAGAGACGTTGTTGTATCCCCTAAAGAATACAAATTTAAAAAGGTATATATGATATAATCATTCAAGAGGTATAATTTTGTTATAAATATCATATATATATATATATATATATATACTTTATATCTACCATGATACCCAACTACGAGAGGTGTTAACAGAAAATGTGTGACATCGGTTTGTGAAGTGGTAGTCTTTCATACACATGAATGATTTTCTCATTTCCTATTTGAGGGAATTGGAGATAAATATAGGCCATTAAATTAACATAATATCATCTCAGTATATGGAAGATAATGGTGTTATTATATAATCATAAATGAATAATATTGGAATGAGTTGGAAGGAGAAATAAAACAAAAACACATAGTTATAATTTTACCTCTTCTGAGAGTACCTCTTTAAGATTATACGTAAAGTACTCCAAAAATGGATTTATGACCATATTAGTCTTATATTATTATTTTATGTAAGTTGGGAAGTGATTTATGAATTATTTTCTAAACCAAATGGGTTTTAAAGTGTGATGAAGTGAAGAGTGGGGGTGGCATTTTATTTGTGAGGTGAGTGGAACACTTATAATGATTGAAAAGAAAAACTTGTACCCAAATTTTTCACAATAAAAAAGGGTAAAAAATGAGTATTATTGAGACTTAAACATTATAAGTGTAAAGACGCAGAATTTTCAAGGAATATTTTTTAAATAATTTGGAATTTTAAGAGTCTGTAGTTTCTGACGGCACTTGATTCCGAGGCCCGGTGTGCCCGGAATCAATTTCTGAAGTTTAGCTCGGGTACGTTCAGTAAACGAACGAGTGGGTTTTTATATCTTTTGAACCAGGGCTCGGAATTAAAATCTGAGGGCACCAATTAATTCTCAATGCTGGTAATTGCTTAACGCGATCCTTACCATAGTTGCATTCTCAATGGAGGAGATCATAATTTTGGGGGTTTATTTAAGAAGTAAATGAAAAAAAAATGTCGGAACACTTTTTTATTTTATAAGGAGGTTATTCCCTCCCATGGGTAGTTAAGGATGGGTCCCACACCCACCTAACTACCCAAGTGTGGATGTTAGAGAGGTGGGGCCCACATGAGCTCCACCTTTTAATTTCCTCTAAACACATTAAAAACCCCTCTTAAATTTGGAAACCCCCTTTTTTATTTGCCAACGTGTATAATTAATAGGGATCTTCCCTATCCTTTCCTTTAATCAATGGTCAACCCATTCTTAAATGTGGTGATTTAATTTTGGAAGTTTCTTTGCATGTGTAATTAAATAATAGTAGGATCCTATTATTTAATTTTGGTGGAAGAGCTTTCGTTGTGCGAGAGAGATCGGGAGAGCTTTTGGGCTTTTGGAAGAATGCCGGTCTCCGACGAAGAATGACGAATAACGCCGGCCAAGAACGATGAAGAACGTAGGTTCCACAAAGATTAACGACGCGCCACCAATTCTATTCTTCGTGACAAAGAGGAGACGTCGCTACCTCCTCGGCGCACTCCGACGTCGCCTACAAAGCCTTTCCCCGCGACGCCGTCTACTGCGACACCGATGTTCATCTTCAATTGTTGAGGTAGGGGATTTTTGTACATATTTCATTATATGATTTATACCCTCAGCATGGCGTGTTATTGTTAGATGATGTTTTGAACCACTAACGAGGTGGGTGCAGACTAACAAACAAGTCTGAACCCACCACTATTTTGTTCTTGATGCGCGGAATATTTGGCGATGTCGAAGCGGGATTGAAATGGATATTAGAGGCCTTCGCAGTAATGTACGGGTCCTGAGGTGACTTCAGGCGCAGACGAGAGCAAAATCGGACCACTGGAATGAATCTGGTGGCCGGTGGAAGCCCCCGTCGGTGCGGGTCACCGGTGGCACCCCGGCGCACCGCCGGCCAAAGCCCGCCGCGGCTAGGGCTGGATCCCACGGCCACACGGGATCCATGCAGGAAACCGCGGTGCCAACCTGGCGCCGCGTCTGCGGAACAGAGGGGGGCTGCGTTCCCCCCCCCCGCTCGGCTCGCTGGCCGAGCCAGCGTGCCCCCCGGTCGGGCCGGGCTGACCCGAGGGGGGGGGGGGGGGGGGGGGGGTTGGGCCGGGTCAGACCGGGCCCAGACCCCCACTTCAGACCATTTTCGGTATTTTGCCCATAAATTGAGCTACGAATCTATGATAAACGCACTGTCAGTTGCGTAGGAATACTTTGATCGAGACTCTCATTTAGTTATATCACAATCAAGATTTCGGAAAAGTTTGGGTATGGCCGGGTTGGTTCGAACCCGAAACAAATCGGGCCCTTGTAGCGAAAACACTTATATCTTAAGGACCGGACGTCCGTTTGACGTGCCATAAATTGAGTTGGAATATTTTTGTTGAGACGGTACATTTGGATTACTCCACTTGAGGTTTGGACGCAGTTGGAGTATGGTCAGGTTGGTTTTAGCATTAAAAACCAACCGGTCCCCTGGGACGTAAAATCCAATAACTCTCAGATCGGGCATCCGATTGACGCACCGTCTGTTGCGTTGGGTTTCTATTGACGAGACGGAACTTCGAGATACATTAACTCTGGACTTCGTGACAGTTGTTGTATCGAATCTCTTGCTTGAGGAGAAGACCCTCCCAGAATCGAGCATGTTGTGTGCGGAAACCCTAGAGCTGGCTGCGACTGCGACGATGACGACTGCACTTGGATCCTCCATGGGTTCGGCAGCGGGGATGACTGTACTTGGATCCTCTCTGGGTTCAGCAGTGACAAAGACCATACTGGGATCCTCTGTGGGTTCGACGGCGATGAATAATTTTCTTGTATCCTACGTAGGTCCGGCAGTATTTGACCACTGTACTTGTATCCTGAGTGGGTCCGACAGAGTTGCTGGTCTTGTATCCTATATGGGTCCGACAGCTTAGCTGGTCTTGTATCCTATGTGGGTCCGACAGCTTAGATGATTCAGTGGTTACATCTGATCATCTCTATCGCTATATGAAATATGTATACCTGTGTGAGCTGAGTCTTGATCTTCAATCATTATCATCGATGTGATTGGCTTTCTTTCGTGTGTGGATTGGGTTGTTCTTTCCTGTGTGGACTGGGTTGTGTCTTCCAGTGTGGAATGGGTTGTTCTTGAGATTGAGAGTTGGATCCATTCGTAATTGATGACTTAGGTATATGAATGGGCATATACCTAAGTAAAGTCGGTCGATACTTCGTGATTATATCTTTCCTTTGTGGTTTATCCTTCATGGATTCTGAGAGACCTTCAGGGGTCTCAGGGTCCCTACTGAGTATCACATACTCACCCCTGCATGGGCTATGCCCGCACTATGTTCTGTTGGATACAGAATACGGACAACACTGATCGAGGTGGAGGCTTGTAGAGCTGGGCAGTACCTGGAGGTGGACCACTTGGCAGGACGTACACGGAGCGGTGGGCCGAACCCGAGCAGCTGAGGAGACTATCTGTACCCACCTTTCAGGTGGGATTTCTGGAGGAAAACTCGGTGTTGCTGTTTTACTTACTGTTTTTGTACCTTCTTTTCAGCTGTACTATACTTTCAGTTGGGTTGGTATACTGGCCCTTTTACTTTTCAGCACTTACCTTGTACCTAGTTTTTCTTAGTGCTTACTTCACATGCGTACTCTGTTGTGTTTTTTTTAGTTTATAAAAAATGAAATTCCTTCGCCTTTTATTGGGATTTACACCTTTGGTGCTAGTTGCCAGCCCCTGCCCTATAGAAGGCGGGCTTGGGGTAGTCACGACACGGGCCCCGAGGACGGGTCGTGACAAATTGGTATTAGAGGAGTCGGTTTTACCGCAGAACTCAGGACTCTGAACTTCCATTTCTGTGAAGCAATAGTGTTAAGAGTATTTAGTGTGGTTTTTAGTCCAGGGAATCCAATGTTGGTGCGGCGACCTACATATCCATACACCAGGACCCTGACCTCTGATTTTCGACTCAGTGCACGAGAACACTGATTACGTGTGTATTTCTTTTCAAAAGTTTTCTTTGTGATTACTTTGTTTCAGCTCACCAGGTATACTGTTTGACCGTGGCACACCTGTTTCTTTTCAAGATGGCCCCACGAAGGTAGCCAACCAGGGTTCCAAGTTATGTGCGGGATGGAAGCCCACCGAGTGCCGAGGCCTCGGTGCAGGGCCCCATTACAGCGGAGGCACCAGCGGTACCACTACCCGCTGAGCCATCGATGCTACCAGCCACTGAGGCAGAGAGTGCACGCCACCTGAGCGCGTTGCACGAGTTTCAGAGACAGAGGCTGCCCAGGTTCCATGGAGAGGCAGATCCTCAGGAAGCCGAGGATTGGGTGGAGGCTATCGTCAGAGTCTTCAGACTGGTAGGGACACCAGTAGATCTTATGGTGATCCTTGCCGCAAGTCTCCTTCACGCAACAGCAGGTAGATGGTGGAGCATGATGCTCCAGGTGCACGATGAGGCATATCTACTTTAGACGGACTTCAAGAGCCTCTTCTTCTCGAAGTTTGTTCTAGCCACCCTCTGTGTGGTGCGCATCCAGGAGTTACTACAGCTGCGGTAGGGATGCATGTCAGTAGCCCAGTACTCAGCGAGATTTACCGACCTCTAGCGCTACTCCACGAACATGGTACAAGACCCATTCTTTCGGGCCCTGACCTTTGAGCAGGGACTGAGGCATGGGATCAGAGATTCGACAATTCCCCTTAGCATCCGGACGCAGGCGGGGGTGCTAGAGAGAGCCCTATTAGTGGAGATCTTTCTCGCTGAGCAGCCATCAGCAGCGAGACCCACCGCAGGACGACACGGAGCCGAGTCTTCTGCAGCCGGTAGTCGACAAATGTCGCAGGGGTCCAAGAGGACCAGGCCGTCAGGTGGGCGACCTTAGGATACAAGTTTGGCTGTGCGGGGCACACTGTGTAGAGCCGGCCTTATGAGGACCAGACAGTGCTATGCATGCGGCGGGCCGGGCCACATGGCTCGTGACTGCCCGACCCGCCATGCAGACGAGCAGCAGACAGTAGAGGGACCTCCCAGGCAGATGCATAGGTTCTACTGTGGAAGTCTGTAGGGAGCAGGTGGACGAGGCAGAGGAGTTGGCCGAGCAGCGGGTGGTGGATGACGCTTTGAGGCTCTACCACCACCACCCACAGGAGGTCCACCCCGACTACAGGGAGCTGGCGGGCAGAGGCAGGCTCAGCTCCAGGCAGCGGAGGCTTATGACCACGGCGCACCTGAGATGATTCAAGGTACTATCTGTGTCTACTCCACCCTTTCTGTAGTTCTTATAGACACAAGTGCGAGTCATTATTTTATTTCCTCTGCCCTTGTTCGGAGCTTGGAGATTCCGACAGAGCCGTTGGCTCGATCCTTACGGCTAGAGACTTCTATGAGAGAAGACTTGACGATTACGCACTAGTTCCGGTAGTGTGAGCTTACTCTAGGAGGCGAGAGCTTCGGCTGAGATCTTCTTGTAGCAGCGTCGAGGCCTTTCGACATCATCTTGGGTATGGACTGGTTATCTACAATCCATGCTCAGATTAACTATATTATGTGCAAGGTGCGGTGTGTCCGCACGGATGTGACCAGGTTCACCTTCACCAGGGAGAAGGGAACCTTCACCGCATAGGATGGACTTACGCAGAGGAGAGGGCAACCGATCACACATCAGTTGGCTAGTCTCATCCTCGTAGCAAGTGACTTGCGGAGTCCGAGATTTCGTTTTGTGGTAAATTAGTATGTTGATGTTATTTCTGACGACGTTCTCGTACTACCTCCTCTAAGAGAGGTAGAATTCTACTTATACCTTTACCCCGTGACATCACCGATATCTACTTCTGCATATCAGATGGCTCCCTCTGAGCTTCGTGAGCTGCGAGTACAGCTGAAGGACTTATAGGGTAAAGGTTTCATCTGACCCAGTGTTTCAAACTGGGCTTCTCCGATTCTATTCTCCATGAAGGAGGATGGGGGCTTGCAACTGTGTGTCAACTACCGTCACTTAAACTAGGTGACCGTGAGGAACAAGTACCCGCTTCCAAGTATTGACGACCTCTTTGATCAGCTCAAGGGGGCGCGATGGTTCTCGAAGATAGACCTCAGGTCAGGATATCATCAGCTCCGAGTTCGGGATGAGGATGTGCAGAAGAAGACCTTCAAGTGTTGGTATGGCCACTATGTGTTCTTGGTCATGCCCTTCAGTGTGACCAATGCTCCAGCAGTGTTCATGAGTCTCATGAATAGGATCTTCCAGCCCTACCTTGATCGGTTTTTCGTAGTCTTCATTGATGACATACTGATTTACTAGACTACCGAAGAGGAACACGCCTACCACTTACGGGTTGTACTGGATACACTCCGAGAGCACCAGATTTATGGTAAGCTCTCGAAGTTCCAGTTCTGGCTTCGAGAGGTTCACTTCTTGGGTACGTCATCTCAGAGGCGAGAGTTGCAGCGGATCCCACAAAGATAGAGGTAGTACTTTCTTGGTAGCCACCCAGGAGCATGATGGAGGTGAGAAGTTTCTTAGTTCTGGCTGGGTACTATCGGGGATTTGGGCCATACTTCTCCAGAGCTACAGCACCGCTTACAGCGTTGACAAAGAAGGGGAAACCCTTTGTGTGGTTAGACAGGTGTCAGCAGAGCTTTCAGAAGATGAGGCAGAGATTGACCAGTGCGCCCAACTTGAGGCTTCCAGAGGAGGGCGTAGGGTGCATAGCTTACTACGACTCATCAAGGACCAGACTCAGGTGCGTCCTGATGCAGGAGTGAGCAGTGATCGCTTACGGTTCATGAAATTTGAGGCACCACGAGCAGAACTACGCTACCCATGACCTGGAGTTAGCAGCAGTGGTCTTCTCCCTGAAGATGTGGCGACACTATCTGATGGGCGAGCGCTTTATAGTCTAATCTGACCACCAGAGTCTCAGGTAAATTTTATCGCAGAAGGACATGAACCCGAGATAGCGGAGATGGCTTGAGTTCCTCCATGATTATGACTTTGAGATTGTATATACTCCTGGGAAGGGGAACGTTGTGGCTGATGCTCTCAGCAAGAGATCGAGCATTCAGCTACTTGGAGAGGCAACGAGGCAGTTAGCCGCTTTACAGATAGCATTCATAGATAGAGATGGGGAAGCCTAGCTGCAGTCCCTCACAGTCACTCCTACACTACTTCAGCTAGTAAAATAGGCACAGCGTGGGGACATTGACTGTGAGGCACGACGTGCTAAGATATCCTCAGGGCCGGCACTCGATGGATTTTCTAAAGGCGGGGAGCACGTCATCATCTTCAGGGGACGTACCATGGTACCAGTTGCACTTTAGGAGGAGGTGTTGAGGGAGTTCCACAATTCCCCTCTAGCGGTACATCCAGGAGTAGTGAAGATGTATCAGGACCTCAGACGACAGCACTGGTGGCCGGGTATGAAGAAGGCTGTGGCAGAGTTCGTTTCTCAGTGCCTCACTTGTCAGCAAGTGAAGGCAGAGCACCAGGTACCTGCAGGCTTGGTACAACACTTAGAGGTCCCGGAGTGGAAGTGGGATGGGATATCCATGGATTTCATGGTGGGGCTCCCACGTACTTCTAGAGGACATGACACCATCTGGGTGATCGTAGACCGACTCACCAAGTCGGCCCACTTCCTAACGATTAGAGAGCAGGGCTCAGTACAGATCCTAGGACGCCTCTACATCCAAGAGATTGTATGGATTCATGGTGTTCCATCATCTATCATCTCTGATCGAGATGATCACTTTACTTCCCGGCTTTGGAAGGGGTTACAGGAGGCTTTTGGGATGCAGCTACGCCTGAGCACTGCCTTTCACCCTCAGACGGATGGCCATACGGAGAGGACCATTCAGAAATTCGAGGACATGCTCCATGCATGTGTCCTTGACTTTGGTCGCAACTGGTAGGGTCACCTACACTTGGAGGAGTTTGTATACAACAATAGATACCACTCCACCATCGGGATGGCACCATACGAGGAACTGTACAAATGACCTTGCAGATCAACTCTGTGTTGGACTGACCCTGGGGAGTTAGCACTCGTAAGACTAGAGATGGTTCAGGCTACGATGGAGAAGGTGTAGATCATCCAGGAGCGGATGAGGACTGCATAGAGCAGACAGAAGTCTTATGCTGATAGGAGGTGGAGACCACTGAAGTTCGAAGATGGTGACCACGTTTTCGTACGGGTCTCATCTCGACGTGGATTGCAGAGATTTGGCCGAGGCGGAAAGTTATCTATGCGCTTCATCGGACCATTCCAGGTCCTTACTAGGGTAGGCATGGTGGCTTACCGCCTGGCCCTTCCACCTCAGTTGCACCGGGTGCATGACGTCTTCCACGTATCTCAGCTAAGGAGATATCTGCACGACCCGACACATATAACCGACCACAGGGAGCTGGAAATTGATGACGGGGTGAATTTTACGGAGGTCATGGTTGAGATCGAGGATCAACAAGAGTGGGTCCTACGTGGACAGTCAATTCCTCTAGTGCGCATTCATTGGTAGCACGAGAACCTCCAGGAGAGCGCATGGGAGCAGGAGGCTCAGATGCGTGCTCAGTACCCTCATTTGTTCCCCTAGTTTATGTTGTAGTTTTAAGGGGACGCAAACCCCTGAGGTGGGAGTAATTTAAAGACCCATAAATTTCAAGGAATTTTTTTAAATAATTTGGAATTTTACGAGTCTGTGGCTTCTGACGGAACTTGATTCCGAGGCCCGGTGTGCCTGGAATCAATTTCCAAAGTTTAGCTCAAGTACGATCAGTAAACGAACGAGCGGGTTTTTATATCTTTTGAACTGATGCTAGGAATTAAAGTCTGAGGTAACCAATTAATTCAAAACACCGGTAATTTCTTAACACGATCCTTACTGTAGTTGCGTTCGCAATGGAGGATAAGATAATTTTGGGGGTTTATTTAAGAAGTAAATAAAAAAAAATTTGGAACACTTTTTTTATAAGGAGGTTATTCCCTCCCATGGGTAGTTAAGGGTGGGGCCCACAACCACCTAACTACCCAAGTGTGGATGTTAGAGATGTGGGTCCCACACGAGCCCCACCATTTAATTTCCTCTAAACTCATTAAAAACCCCTCTTAAATTTGGAATCCCCCTTTTTTTTCCAACGTGTATAATTAACGGGGATATTCCCTCTCCCTTCCTTTAATCAGTGGTCAACACGTTATTAAATGTGGTGATTTAATTTTAGAAGTTTATTTTCATGTGTAATTAAATAACAGGAGGAGCCTATTATTTAATTTTGGGGGAAGTGATTTCGTTGTGTGAGAGAGATCGGGAGAGATTTTGGGCTTTTGGAAGAACGCAGGTCTCCGACGAAAAATGAAGAAGAACGCCGGCCTCCGATGATGAATGATGAAGAACGCCGGTTCCTTGAAGATCGACGACGCGCCACCAATTCTCTTCTCCACAATAAAGAGGAGACGCTTCTACCTCCTCGGCGCACTCCGACGTCGCCTACGAACCCTTTCCCCGCGATGCCGTCCACCGCGACGCCGGCATTCGTCTTCAATTGTTGAGGTAGGGGGGTTTGTACATATTTCATTATGTGATTTATACTGTCGGAATGGCGTGTTATTGTTAGATGATGTTTTAAACCACTAACGCGGTGGGTGCGGACTAACGAACAAGTCTGAACCCACCGCTATTTTGTTCTTGATGTGTGAAATATTTGGCGAGGTCGAAGCGGGACCAAAATGGAAATTGGATGCCTTCGCAATAATGTACGGGTCCCGAGGCGACTACAGGTATAGACAGAGCAAAATCGGACCACCGGAGAGACTCCAGTGGCCTGCGGAAGCCCTGAGCGGTGCGGGTCGCTGGCGTGACGGCGCCCTGGCATGCCGCGGCTGAAGCCGCGGTGGCGAGCGCTGGATACCGCGTCCGCACGAGATCCAGGGAGGAAACCGCAGCACCAACCTGGCGTCACGTCCGCAAAACAGAGGGGAGCCGCGTCCCCCCCCCCCCCCCCCGCTCGGCTCGCTGGCCGAGCTAGCGTGCCCCCCGGCCAGGCCGCGCCCTACCGGGCCGGACCCGGACCCAGGTCGGGTCCCCCCGGTTCGGGCCGACCCAGGGGGGGTTGGGCCAGGTCGGACCGGGCCCATACCCCCACTTTGGACTGTTTTCCGTCTTTTTTCCATAAATTGAGCTACGGACCTCTGATCGATGCACCATAAGTTTCATAGGAATCCTTGGATTGGGACGATCATTTTGGTATATCACACTCGAGGTTTCAGCGATGTTGGTGTACGTCCAGGCTAGTTCGAACCTGAAACCAACCGGGCCCTTGGAGTAGAAACACTTATATCTTAAGGACCAGACGTCCGTTTTACATGTTGTCAATTGCGTTGGAATTAATTTACCATAGTTAAGGTAAGAACTAATTTTACATAGTTAAGGTAAGAACTAATTTATCTTCGTGACAGTTGATGTATCGACTCTCTTGCTCGAGGAGCGGACCCTCCCGGAATCGAGCATGCTGTGTGCGGAAACCCTAGAGCTGGCTGCGACTACGACGATGATGACTGCACTTGGATCCTCCGTGGTTTTGGCAGCAGGGATGACTGTACATGGATCTTCCGTGGGTTCGGCAGCAATAACGACCGTACTGGCATCCTCTGTTGGTTCGACGACGATGACTACAGTTCTGGTATCCTACATGGGTCCGGCAGTATTTGATCTCTGTACTTGTATCCTGAGTGGGTCTGGCAGAGTAGCTGGTCTTGTATCTTATGTGGGTCCGACATCTTAGCTGGTCTTGTATCCTATTTGGGTCCAATAGCTTAGATAATTCAGTGGATACATCTGATCATCTCTATCTCTATACGAAAGATGTATACCTGTGTGAGATGACTCTGTATTTTCAATCATTATCATCGATGTGATTGACTTGCTTTCCTATATGGATTGGGTTGTGCTTTCCTGTGTGGACTGGGTAGTGTTTTCATGTGTGGACTGGGTTGTGCTTGGGCTCAAGAGTTGGTGCCATTCATAATTGATGACTTAGGTATATGAATGGGTATATACCTAAGTAAAGTCGGTTGATACTTCGTGATTGTATCTTTCCTTTGTGGTTTATCCTTCGTGGGTTTTGAGAGACCTTCAGGGGTCTCGGGGTCCCTAGTGAGTATCGTATACTCACCCCTACACGGGCTATGCCTGCACTACATTGTGTTGGATGCAGATGACGAACAACACTGATCGAGGTGGAGGCTTGTGGAGCTGGGCAGTACCCGGAGGTGGACCACTTGGCGGGACGTACACGGAAAGGATAGCCGAACCCGAGGAGATGAGGAGACTATCTATACCCACCCTTTAGGTGGGATTTCTGGAGGACAACTCGGTATTGCTATTTTACTTACTGTTGTTGTACCTTCCTTTCAGTTGTACTATACTTTTAGTTGGGTTTTTATACTGGCCCTTTTACTTTTCAGCACTTACCTTGTACCCATTTTTACTTAGTGCTTACTTCACTTGCGTACTCTGTTGTGTTTTTGTTTACTTTATAAAAAGGAAATGCCTTCCCTTTTTTTGGGATTTACGCATTTGGTGCTAGTCGCCAGCCCCTGGCTTATGGAAGGCGGGCTTGGGGTAGTCACAGCACAGGCCCCGTGGATGGGTCGTGACAATAAGGTTTAAATAAATCTATAAAATAGGTTTTTAATTGTTTTTCTGGTCATTTTTTACCCATATCATCTTTGTTTTCCCCTAGGTAAATTAGTTCTTACCTTAACTGTGGTAATTAATTTGTTAATGATTTTAATATTCATATTGGTAAAAAATTAAGTTGAAATTATTAGATAATATAAATTATTTTTAATCCAAATATGATTTTTTTCCAAATTCGATTAAAATTTTTCAAAAAAATCCAATTTAAAATTGTACCCAATGAAGTGACAAAAAGCTGGTTTGCAAAGAGAACATTTTCGTAAGTATGCGTGGTTTTAATATCAAAATTAAATATGAAATTGATTCAAATGAAATAAATTGTACTTATTATAATATAATTGAAATAATTTTACTTTAAACCGATTTTAATATATTATTTAACTTTTTAAATAATTTAAATGAAATGATTGTTTTCAAAAACAATTAGTATATTTCTCTATTCATCAAAAAATGAAACTTTTCAAAAAAATACCAAAAAAATAACCCTAAAATATTTTTAAAATTATTATTTTAAAAATTAATTTTATTGAATCGAATTAGTTTTCTATGTTTGTAATATTTTAATTTTATAAAAACTGGGCATGATGTGATGATATTGATTTCTTTTTAATTTTTTTTTTCAAAAAAAAATTATTTTTCTATCAAATGATACTTATTTTATTTATAATCAATATATATATATATATAATTTATTTTATAAAGGTATAGACCATATAAGTTTCATAATTTAATTGGTACTATTTATTCCCCCTACTTAACAACGATGTTATAATGGTCATGTTTAAATAATATTTTAATAGGCTATTTTCATTTAAATATGGGGTTGTGTGCATCACTAGCGATCAAAGAGATTGAATTCAATTAAAAGAAAATACATATAAATGTATTAGGGCTTTATAATGGTTTTATTTTCAGAAACATCAGGCTAACATGTCCCAAAGAACATAATATATATATATATATATATATTTTCTTTATCATACAAGTTATATTTATCAATGTGTACTTTTATTTCCATTCTGATAATTATTTTTTATTATTTTTTCATTTTTTCTCTAAGGTGAATCCCTAAAACATATATTTAATTCATCTATATTGGGTTAGGTTTGTATCATTCAGAAATACCATCACCCAAAAAAATTACACTTAGATATAGTTTATTATGTTAGTTATTACTTATAATAAGTTTGAGTCATGTATATTTGATGGTGAGAATGACTTTAATTATTCTAGTGATAATATAAGAGCTCTAATTTTCCCCAATGGACATGAAAATTCTCTATTATTCTTTATTAAAACTATGTTCACCATGTTCAATGAAGGATAGTTAGTCCCTACCTTTATAAATATTTACTCTAACATTCATGAGAAAACCCATTATGTGTTTCTATTAGAATTAACAGATAAGGTGTTATGTGTGTTGTTTTTTATTAGACCTCTGTAAAGGCCATTTTTTTGAAGTTAAAACTTATATATATATTTTATCTACTTTATAGTAATTTTTATAAGAGAATTTGGATTCATAATTTTAATATGACTCTTGAATCCTTTTTCTTGGTTTACATAAAAGATTTTAATAAATAATTTTTTGATTTAGATAACATAGATATTGTGATAAGTGATAAAAACATTTTATTTTTCTACTGAAATTCATTTATGAGTTTATTATTTCGATAAAAGATTAAATTTTTTTTGGAAGGTAATACATCACATTAGAAGTGTTTATGGTATTTTTAGGGGAAATCTGTTTTGGTAAGTGATGAATAACACAAATCTATGTTTTTTTTCTACGATCCTTGGACTAGATTTGTATGGGATTTGAAGGGAAATCCTATTTTAAGAGAGGGTGAACTTTATTCTGGTGTCTGAGCAACTTGGGATTATATGGAATGTTTTTCTCAAATAATCATCCTATTTTCATTGTTACTATACGATTTCATTACTTTTCTTCTTTAATTTTTTTGTGAGATTATTATTTTATTTTAGTTTCATAGATATTTCATTGACCCGTGTGGATAGTTATCTTAGTTTTTAGGTGTTTGAGGGGTTGTTGTGAGTTTCAAATAATTCATTACACATTGTTACATAGTTATTAGAGGATAATGTCTACTAAATTTAATTTGATATATAATTTTTGTTAGTTTTGTGTCATAATTAATAGTAGATATCAGTTATTTGTTGGTATATAAATACATCTGACACAATTTTAGGTTCAACATGATAATTTTTCTAGGTTAATTATGTTTAGAATTATGGTGTACTTTTTAATGAAGATTTTTCAAACTATTATATTAGTTTTGATTGTATCGTCCTGTAATAAAATCACCTATTTGTTTATTTTTTTTATAAAGTTACCTATATCTAAAAATGGTATTTTGGTTTTACAAATAAAATAATGTCATATTCTATTAATATTATAGATTCAATGCTATTCATTTCCTATACCCAATTTCTGTTTTAAATAAAAAATATTTTTATTTTTCTTTTGTAATTTTTATTCTTATTGGGTTATTCTATTCATGTTCTTGAATTGTAATGTTGTTTCAGCCTTAATTTATTAGATTCTATTATCTATTTTGTGCATCTATTAACTCATTTATGGTCTACTCCATGTCTTGATTTATTATTCACTAGGGGGTGTGTTCTACCCATTGATTACGAAGATCCAATGGGTCCAAGCATGGTATTTTTGTTTCTTGTTTATGTATTATCACAGTAATAAATTTGGGGTGATCTATGGGACTACCTCAGTTCCCTCCATTTATACCACATATCCTTGGATTTTTTTAATATATTCCCAAGCTCTAATTCAATATTATTCCATGTTAACTCTACCAAACACATGTCTTGCACAGTGCTCAAGGCTAAAAGAACCTATTCCCTTCTTTATTTCCCCGATAATCAAGGCTTTACTTAATCAACCATGTAATGAGGGAATAATGGAATTCAACCCTTCCTATTTCTAGATGGATGTAAGAATACATTATATATAAAGATAATGAAATCCAAAGTTCATATCAGGGGATTCTACATGCCAATTCAGATGATCTGTTCTACTAGAGATATGAAAACTTGCGATCTCTATGTTGGACCTAAAAAATATTACCAGAGTTACAACCTTAGTAGTACCATTCATCTTCTCTAATTAGAATCTCTTGATTCTCAATTTAGGCATGGTTTAATAAGCCAATTTATTTTTTATTTAGTGTTTCACTGTGTCAATTTCATTTAATCATTTACTATTGGGCTATGTGAGTGGATTTGTTTTGGATGCTCATATATGATTGATTCTTCACATGGATGAAATATTGTCATGTATCTACAAGAATGTGATTCTTAGATATATTTCTTGGTCTTGTATGATTTCATTCCTTCTTTCTCTTCTCTTATATCTTTATCTTATTGTTTTTTTTCATAATATATTCATTTGTGGAGGTATTATTACCAATAATGTTAGATCAACATGGTTTGAAGAACATAAAAACCTGTTTTTCCTTTTCATTATTCATTATAATTATGAATTTATTATTCTATTTTCATTGTGCGACTTCTGTTGTTTTAATAAGTTTCTTCAAGAAGTCCATCCCAAAATATATCTTTAACTCTACCCTGTAGGGTGTGGTATTTTTCATTTAGTCTTACCTAACCCCAATACATTTCTCTCTCATATGTTTTTTATAATTTTTAATATTTATATTTATCATGTTTTAAAGATAGATATACTTATAGAAGAAAATAATATTGTCAACTCTATTGAAGGAATTATTATTTCTTGTTAAATATTATTCATTATCATTATTCTATAATTATTATTCTTGTTTGATCAATTTGGTTAAAATGTATCTAAATTTGGTTGAATATAATTTATTTTTTTGAATATTATATTTCCCTAAATTATTAAAGGATCTTTATTTAAAGACCCACATTTTTATTTGTTGTAAAATTTAGAGTAAATTCAAATTTTTAGTTCCCCGTTATATGATGTTTTTTTAATGTGGATTAGAATCAAAATTACGATTGTTAGAAAACATCAGAGAGAAGTATGATGATTTATATTGAGGCAAGGATAAGGTTCATGTACTTTGGTGAATCAATGAGTTGGTTAGGGTGGACCTTTTAATGATTTTTATGGTTAGCCTCAGAACACACTATATCCCAAGGGAATTGTGTTGTGGGTACTATTGTCGATGTTTTTAGATGGAATAAGAGTGTAAATAAATAGAGTTGAGGGATGTTACATTTAGTTTCTTACAGAAGTGTAACACACTACATTAGGTGTATTTTATTGTGGAGGAATATAGTTGGGATTCCCCTTTGAGTTTGGTTGTATTGTGGGGCCCATACGACATCATGGAGGGTGTATTTGAGGCATGCACAACGTGAAACCATGGAGTTGAACTATATTGTGTGGACTTATAGTGTGCCCCAACTATAGTCTAGGGGAGGGCCTTTGTGTCGAAACTCAATGGGTTTCATTGCAACGTAACCTAAATGATGAGGCTTCATGCATAAAAATAAGGTCCATATTATTAAGGTAGGTCACCACTTATTGTTTTAACAAGGTTAAACTGGTAATTTAAAAATAAAACCCCATAATTTTTTAGGAACAAAGGGAATCATTTAAAGGATATTTAACCTACCCTCACCCTATCTTTCTTACTTTTTATCCCACCTTGTAAAGTTGTGTGATCTTGGGTGGGTGTTCATCATATGTAAGGTATATTATTCATCTATTGTAAAATATAATTGTTTTTCCATTGGTCACATCTAATTTTAGTGTTCTTTGAATATAGTTATTGTACATATTCACTAGAGTACCTTGGAATCTGGAAAGGATTATGGGTATTTTCTCCTCATAGAATAAGGACATCCTTGGAGGAATAAAACATTTCATTGCCCATAATTTTTATTGAAGTAAGAAATTATTCAAATTTATTTATCTATTTTATAAAATTTGAAATAAATGGAAAGTAACCAGGTACTAGGTGATATGGATATCTTTTCACAGTTTTCTAAGGACATGTTGAGTGTAGAGGACATAAAAATGTGTAAGGTTTTATTACATTAACAACACTCGGAGAGTTTAAAGTAAATTTTTCCTATAATAATTAAAATGTATAATTATTTATCATTTTTTATAATATATTTTTTGAATGATGTGTCTTGTTACAGGAACATAGAAGATTATGTGGTATTAGATGAGGATGAGTAGAGATGGGTGGGTATACTAACTTTGTATGTGTTTTATAGTCCCTTGAACTTCTCCAATTGAAATATATAAATTGTTATTGGGAATGTGATATGTGGTATTTCCATTGGGTTGGGGTGAGTAATGGATAATGAATAATTTTTAAAGTGATATGTTATCTAAGAACCTTGAGAAACATTACTTACGTTGGGATAGAAGATTCAGGTGTAGGGGGAGTGTTCTACCCTTGCTAGCAAAGGAGGAACCAAATAGTTATGCTATGGGTAGTGACTAGAGATATTTTGGGTGAGTGGATCAACCTCTCATACTAAGAAGGATATGGTCATAAGGCCATACTTATATCATGGTGATTATATGGAATTTTTTATGAGTTTTATAAGATTGTGATATAATCATTGTAATGTTAAGGGATTTTATAACCTATGAGTTATAGACTTTATCCCAGGAATTTTTTATTATGATAATGTATCCTGGGAAGAATGTTTGGGAAGATATGTTTCTTAGTATACCTTATTTGGTTCACTGGTGTGATGTTGATCCAAAATATATTTAGTGCATAAGGTAGGTATTTTCAATTTTTAGTGTCACCAAAGATCTTGAGAGTTTTCAGGTGTGATCCAAGAATATATATAGGGATTATAATTGGTTGTTTGGCAGAGAGGTCAACCTAGGATTCATTATTTTCATTAATGTATGTGGACAAATAAAATAATTTTACATGATATTTAATAGGTGGAAAGTATACCATTGTGTGAGGTTTTGATAAAAGGAAACCACTCTATGAGTTTTTAGGAAATTATTTATAGTGAAATGGATTTTTATTATGTGGATATTACATCACTTTTATGAAAAAAATCATAATAATAATATAACCCAATATCGAAATATTTAGTGTCTGCAAAAAAATAGGCTCGTACATCAATATTACAAAATAAAACACAAATATTTTTAAAAAATATCCTTTATCCTCCCAAATCCCTCAAGATCATCTTATTACATGTAGTCACCTGAGGATATACATTAATGAAATGGGTGAATTAAAATCCTAGTAATTAGAGGAATAAGGGACATGAATCAATAGTTAATGGATGATCAAAATCAACATCATCATATAATATGCATGGGATAATTATAAAGATCATGAGGGAAACATTTTATAATGGTATGGAATGTTTCATATGTATAATAATGAAACATCATGTCATAGTTTTCAAATTCCACACATAGTTGTGAAAATTTATAAGAACATGTTTAATAAAAATTCCCATAAAATCAGGAAATATATCACATTTCCCAAAGAATTAGAGGTTTATATAATTATTTTCCCACCTGTCACATCATAAATGCTCATAAATAGGCATGACACATAGAACATATAACAATAAAATTCATGAAATAACTAATAGAAAGGACTGAGTTTGATAATGTTTTCATAAAGAATACAATCATGAATAAACAAGGGGGATCACAAATTACTAATTTAAAATGTATTTGGCATAAACATCATCATTCATGAGTGAAGAATATATTCCGGAATATGAGTTAAATACGTGTTTTTGAAAGGAAAATCTTTCTGAAAAATATTTGTATTTCCTTAAAAATCATTTTTCAAATGAAGAAATCCGGTATATCCCCAAAAATAAATGGTATGAATAGTGAAAGTATATTTAAGGAATTATATAGGAATATCCATACTAAAAATGAAGAGAAATATAGATGACCCAAATAGGAGGAGTTGGGATTGAGAATCCTCTTACCTTAATTCCTAGTTAATTTTTTAACTTTCCCACCTATTGAATGAAAATATTAATTTTATTAAAACATGGAAAATAATATGAATTATTCTCATGATTTAATTATCTATGAATTATAATCACTGGATTTTATTTATTAATTGCCTTGGTTTAATGGTAAATATTTTTATATCATGTTTTCATTAAAAATTTATTGAATTGAATTAATTTCATATTTTTTCAAGGCCATTTATACATTAGTATGATTAATTTTAGAAGAAAAAAATAAAAATTTATTTATAAATTTTTTTTACTATAACCATCCATAAGGTTGGTGATAATAGAAAATATTGGAAATATCTTTGTGAGTAGTTGACCAACGGTTATAGGAAACACTGTCCAATAGAGGAGAAAGAGAGGTATAAAATTTAAATACTACAAAAAATATTATTTTGGTAGGTTAAAAGACTAACATGAATTAAAAATAATTTCTAATTATTCTTAGAAGATTTAATTTTTAAATCAAATGGGGGGAAATATAATACATGATGAAAATGTGATAATAGTTGATAAAAACATACTGTTTTCTTGGTATTTCGAATCTTGTATGACACTAAATATCCTTGATGAATATCGGTGGTTGACTCTAGATTTTATATAAGGATTATATGGTCTCAAGATAGAGTATTTTTTATGATATTTGGAATTGGTAAGTGAGGGAGTAGTGGTTTTCCAAGGGGACATAGAGGGGTTATTCATACTTGAAAAGAGGGGTATTTTTAATTTAAAATATTTAATAAAATAAAATATCTAAGGTAAATCATGTAATTGTGATATTTGTGAAATTATGAATCATAAATAAATAATATATATTTTTGATGAAATTAAATCCCTTCATAATTTGAATTCAATAGTTTATTGAAAAGTAAAGTAAAAAAATAAGAATTATTTTTAAGGAATACATTTGGATTTTGACTTTGGAAAGAAATTAATAAGTTTGGAAAACATGTTTATTTTATTATAAGGAATAATTTATAACAATAAATATTTTTTGGTTGAGAAACCATTTATATAAATTATTAGATTATTATTAATTTAGTAATGATGTTATTCAAGAAACACCTGTTGTGGAAAAAACTAGAGTTTTACTATTCACTAGAAAATTGATGTATTTCAGAAAAATAAAAAAATTCACATTTGGAAAATTTCAACATGCTCCTTTCAAAAATGATATCAATTTTATCAAAATATGCTTATGAAAAAAGTAATATTAATTTTTAATATAAAAATTTTGATTTTTATGAAATTCATTAAAATAAAGTTTTTTAAAAATGGGTATATATTTTCTTTTAGTTTTTTAATAGTGATATTTTTTTGGGAAATATAAATTTTTTTATTTACTTATATTTTTCAAGATAAATATTATTTATATCAAAATTTACTATTTTGAGGTTAAATTACTATTCCAAAGGTCAAGTTACTATTCCCAATGGTCAAGTTGGTATTGCCAAAGATCAAGTTACTATTCGAATAATCTGATTACTATACCAACGGTCACATTAGCTCTTATAAATAACTCTTTATTCCATCATTCAGTTTTCATTTAATTCATCTCAATGCTCTGAATTCCCATTTTCTATAATTTACACTGGTTTACTAATATTTTATTCAATTTATATATTGTTTTTCATGGGAGGGTTGATTCAAGATGATTTGATAGATCTATATTATCCCATTATTGTTTTTTATTTTATATTTTTTATCCCCATTAAATATTAGTAATTTCAATGGGTTTAATTTCTTACTAATGTAACAATTTTCATTAATGAAATAAATTATTTTTGGTTTCTCTGTGAGTTGTGTGTATGTAATAAAATTAAATATAATATAATAAAAATGTAATTAAAGAAATTTATATTTTTTTTAAATTTTGGGATGTTATATGCTTCCCACTATCATAAAATTTATCCATGATATTTCATCTCGTATTCTTGGTTGAGAATAGGTGGGTGTACTTTGGTTTTATTATTTCCTCTACTTCATATTTCACTTAATCATACCTAAGGTTTATATGCATGAATTTTACTTGGAGAGGTTTCTATTTATGTAGGACTTTGCCTCTATGGTCCGAGATTTTCAAAAGCTACTTCTCATATGATAGGTAATTCTCCAGATGTTAAACCTTTATATTCTGTACATGTATGGGGTTTGGTATGTACTTCCTTATGAGATATTCATGGAACAAATCATGGAATTAATCCATATTTATTGGAAGTTCTAGGTGATAGGTCACTACTTATATGTGATAATAGAACTCAAAAGGGTCATTGTACCAAGGGCTAAGCTTACCTTTCTTTCAAAACTACATATACTTCTTCCCAAGTGTTATTAAAAGGAAAAAAATATCTCCAACTTCAAAATCCCAGTTCTTTTTATGGTCACCAACATAGATTTATTTCCAACTCTGAGTAGATTTTAAACATTTTTGGATGGATTAGGCCTTCTCTGCCATCTATTTCACAAGATTAGGTCCTAATATCATTTTTTACCCAACTTTATCCCAACAAGTATCAGTTCTATATCACTTTCCATACTAAACTTCATATGTTTCCATTTGAATAATTTAGTGAAAGATATTGTATTATGAGAACTCAACTAATTGGAGATGTTGATCACATCCATCTTTAAATTCCCTTTAGTAGGTTCTCAACATTTCCTCAAGTGTCTTAATAGTCATTTTAGATTTCTATTTGTTTATTGGTGATAGGTTATATTGAAATTTACTTCATTATTCAAATAATATTTATTAATTCTTCAAAATAAATATGTGAACATGGGATCATGATTAGAGAGGATTGATAAAGACACCCCATGAATCCTCACCACTTCCATTATAACATGAGAAGTTATTGAAGTGATAAATATGCATAAATAGTAATTAAGTGGTAATTTTTGGTGAGTTGATCCACTATAACCCATATCACATAGTTTACTTTATATGTCTTCTGGAAACTAGTGTTATGGTCCATGGTGAAGTTCCCCCATTTTCTTATGGATAGAGGAAATGGTTTCATCATTCCCTTGGACTTCTTCCACTCTGATTTAACTTGATGAAATACTATGAACCTTGAGATATTATCAGCAATCTCATTCTATAGGTTGTTACACCAGAAGTTCTCTCAAAGATCAAAATACATCATGGTACTTTTATAATGGATATAGAATTATGAGAAATGTTCATTATACAATAGCTCAATATTTATCTCATGTGATGATGGAACAAAATTACTAGTATGAAAATGAATCAAACCATCATCATTGTTATGAAATTCATGAATATTTCTTTCCTTGACATATTTCACCTAATTTTTAAGCCTCAGATCATCCATTTGTTCCACCTTATTATTCTCCTAGATAGATGCTTGGGAATTCATTTCGAAAAGGTATGATTATTTCCCTACTATTATTATTTCTATATTCATCCTTTGTATATCCATCAAGACAGATTTTTTCTCAATCCACAACATAGATAGAGTATTACGTTCTTTTCTTCTAATAGTATTAGAAACTTTTTTATTCTTTATATGATGGTAGTTAATAGAGAAATTAGAGTCCATGATTATCTCTAATGATATGATTTAATGAATTTTGAGTTCATTATATGTAAATATCTACTTTTTACTCTTATGATCTATATATATTTGAAAATATTCCCCATAGAATTAGTTATTCTTAATATTCAAAGCATAGTTCACAATTTTTGACTCCATATCATGCATCATGTAGTTGTTATCAAGGATCTTATATTTTAATGAGGTGTAGACTACCAATGTGTCATTATACAATTGTACACAAACCAATACTATCATTGAATCATTAGTGTATATCACAAAAACTTATCCCCTTTATAGTAGTGCGAGTACGATCCCAGTGATTATCCCATTATTTATCTCTTGAAACCATTCCTTGCATTATTCCATCCATACATAATTTACCCCATTCTTTGTTAAATTAGTTATCAGGAAATAAAAACATTAGAAAATTCTCAAAAATCATTAGTAGTACTCTAATAAGTAAATAAAAATATACATTTCTTTGAAAAAAGTGGATTTATGTCATTCCTCAATTTCTTTTGTCATTTAAGGGTCATAGAAATTAACACACTTGTGATATAATACCCCCAAAAGATGACTTGTTTCATCTGGAGGTCACAATTTTTGAATAGAGAACACTTTCCCCTTTTGTAATGTTTCCAATATAATAAATAGATTCTCTACATTTTCCTCCATGACCTTCGAGTCAATGGGAATGTAATTGAAAAATACACTAAAAAATTTATAAGGTGGTATATGAAGACTCTATTCATCAAATCCATGAAGATCACATGAGAATTATTAAGTCCAATGGGAATCACTGTGAACTCATATTTCCCATACCTGGTATTAAATTTTTTATTTTGAATACCTTCCTTATACACCTTCAAGTAATGATACCAAGAACAAATATCGACCATTGAGAAGTAGTGGTCTTCTCATAGTTGATCAAATAAGCCATCAATCCTTAGCAGGTAATAATTTTTCTTTATTATTATCATGCTAACCTCCCTATAATATAAACATAGCCGCATTTCTCTCTCCTTATTCATTATAAAGAGCGCTGGCACACCCCAATGTGATGAACTGTAACATATAAAAATTTTGTCCAAATAATCTTGCAGCTAATTATAGAACTCCTCTAGTTTGATATGGGACATACTATAAGGTAATTTGGATATAGGAGTGGCTCTAGGTATAATAATAATGAGCACTGTACCTCACGATCTGGGGGAAATTTGTGTAATTATTTGGGAAACACATATGTGTGTTCCCTCATAATGTAAATTACCTCTAGGATTATAACTTCCATCTGACTCAAACATTTGTGAAAGGTATTATTATTCATAGGGTATCATAACCCACACCATTGATGGATTTTAAAAGTAGATTTATGATCTGCCTTTCATATTTAGTGAATCATGGTATGGTTTAGAATAAATAAATATATATTATTTTCCAAAAAATTGATGTGTGTTATATATAATGAGATCCAATCCATGCCTAGTATAGAGTTAAATTATACTAGGGGAAGGATTATGAAATTCATTGGCTAATAATCCCACATATTCTAATTAAAGAAGATTCTAACACTTTGGTTTCAATGATGGAAACACTAGAAATTTTAATATATATCTATACATTAAGGTATCTAATCACTGATTCAATAGTTTTAGAAAACATACAAGATATAAAGGAATGAGTAGAACCAGATACAAATAAATTTTTTTCCATTCATGAGTGAATATTTAGTGTACCATGTATAACTTCAATTTCATGATCTAATTCAGCATTAGTGATAGTATAAGCTTTACCTTTCTTCTTTGGCATTAGTGGTTGCTGATGTTGATTACCCTAAATGACATGTGGTTTAGTGCACTGAATTACATATTCTTATTTATCCTTATTATTTAAGCATTGAACCATTGGTGGTGCATTAGGAGGTTCCATCCTTTACTCTATCATGTTGGAATTCTTATTAATGTCTCTTTTACATTCATGATCATGTTGGACTTCTCTACCACACTTGAATCATTTACCCTTCCCATTGAAGAAATTCTCATGACGATTCTTATGAATTTTTGACATGTGGATGGTTGGATCCTATTTACTCCTTTATCATTTTACCCATAATTATGGAACTCCACTCTTTTCTTCTTATCTCAATAATAATGGTCTCATTCACCAAACTCCATATCAACTTTGAGAGGAAGTTGTACTACCTCATTGTACCTCTTAAACTCTTGGATAGCTAGAGCATTTCCAAGGTGTGATTTTAAATAACTAAATAATCTATCTATTTTTATTTAATTATTGCTAACCAATATCTAGGATTATTTTTAAATCCTTGTGATGTTTTCCCCATAATCCATGATAGATTCACCTTCCTTTTTCTTTATCTATAAGAATTATCTCTATATGTGTTGGAATAGTTCTAGGGAAATTCTTATTGAGAAATATTCTCTTAAAGTATCCCAAATACATGTTTTCTATTTCATCCTTTGGCTTGGTGTTCTTTATCAACACCCAACATTGATTATCTTCTCCATTTAAATGATATAAAAACATAGTAACCTTATCATTCTCTAAATTTTGATGAATAGAAAAATATTATTTATTTAGTTAACCCTATATTTATCAACAAGTGGATCTGAATACCCATTGAATGTTGGTCTCCATCTCCACATATTTAACTAGGGATGTTCCACATATTTCAGGTATTTTTTAATATCCCGAGTGAATTGGGAAAGTATTACCACGATGTTTTCAACACCTCCTCCCACGAAATTGTGGATTTCATTCTGATAATCATTTAATTGTCCCTCACATTGGTAGTAGGCCTAGTTTTTATCATTTACCACCATTTTAAAAATTATAAAATGTTTGACGAAAACAAAACTCAATGTAGAATTAATAAATAATTTATTCTTATGTGAAATTTAACTCTAAAGGAATATCTTATGGGATCCCTATGGTTATCCTTCTTCTAAACATTTTATTCTCTCATGTTTATATATATATAGTTATACTTATGGTTTTTAGTAATATTTTTTATTCCTAATTTCAAAATTAACTGAACTATTTTGTGATACCCACTATAACTACCCAACTATTTCTTAAATTACTATTAAATCACATTAAAATAAAGAAATTAATATCGATACCATCCAAGATCAAAATGTTTAGTGTCTTGTAAAAATTTGGATCATAAATTAACTCTATATAATCAATCATAAATATTATTTAAATTCTTATAATATATCCTTTCAAATCCCTCATTATCTCTTTATTACAAGAAGTCTCCTAAGGATATCGTTTAAAGAAAGGGGAGGGCCAACATCCTTATAAGGGGATGAATAAGGGACATGAATCAATAATACATAGGTGAGAATAATAAAAATCATCATATCATAAGAATAGGATCATCATAAACATCATTAAGGAAACATTTTTAGAAGTCATTGAATTTTGGATATTTATAATAATGAAACATCATGTCATAGTGGTGAAATAGAACACATAGTTGTCAATAAAGCTAGCATCATGTTCATACATAACATATGTGTATAAAATATAAAATAATCATTGTGAAAGAATATAACATCATATTAATTCAAAATAAACAAAATATAATAAAATATATCAAATTATACAATTCATTGGAGGTCAATATAATTTTGGTCTCACCCCTTACATCGCAAATACTCGTAATCCTGCATGCCACATTGAACGTATGACAATCATAGTGAGGGAATAACCCAAGGAAAGGAATGGATTTCATAGTGGTTTTATAAAGAATAATTTCATGAATAAAATACGGGGTTCCCAAATGAATAAGGGAAAATATATCTGACATAAAAATCATCAGTCTTGAGTGAAAAATAAACAACTCAAGATAAGTTAATGATCTATTTTAAAAAGGAAAGTATTTTTTAAAAATCATTATATTTTTCATTAAAATAAATTTAGAAAGGAAGAAAACATTTATATAATAGAAAATAAAAGAGAAGAATATTTAAAGGATATTTAAGGAATATTATTGGAATATACATTCTAAAAAATATGAGAAATATTGATAACCCAAATATGAGGATTCAGGATTGAGAATCCCCTAACCTTAATTACATGTTTATTTCTTCACATTTACACCTCCAAAATTAAAAACCTATGTTTATTAAAACATGGAAATATAATTGAATTTATTTAATTTTTACCATTAATTATCAATTATAATCATTTTATTATATTTATTAATTCCCTTGGTTAATTGGTAATCATTTTTATATGAGGTTTTCCTAAAAAATTCCACGTTTTTCTTTGATTTCACATTTTTAATTAAAGTTAATTTTTACATCAGTAAGATTAATTTTAGAATCAAAAAATAAAAATATTTACACTTTTATATAAAAAAATAATTCATTATAACCATCCAAAATGTTGGTGATAATGAAAGAATTTTGAGAAGTTCTCGATGGCGGTTAATCGACCGTTATTAGTAACATTGTCCAAAAGAGGACAAAGAGAGGTATAAAATATAAATAATTCAAAGATATTAATTTTTCAGAAGGGTAAAATCATTATTATAATGTTAAAATACTTCCCGATTAATACTAGAAGATTTTATTTTGAAAACACCCGTGTTAAAAAGAGAAGAGAGGATGAATAAGAGAGAAGAGTTGATAAAAACTTACTATTTTCTTGGTGTTTATTCACTTGTATGTCACAAGATAACCATGATGATTGTAGATGACTTACTCTAGAATATACCTAAGTACTATAATGAATTAATAGGTAGGATTTGTGAATATATTGGGATTTGGTATGTGATGGAGTAGAGGTTTCCTAAGGGGAGGGAGAGGTTTTATTTATATTGAGGAGAGGGGTATTTTGTGTTAAAATTTTTAATAAATAAATATATATTAGTTGAACCTTATAATAGTAATATTTTTTACATAATGATTTATAAATAAATAAAATATAATTGTTTTATAACTTTAAACCCATTTATAAATCGAATTAACTTGTTTATTAAAAAGAAAAGTGGTAAAAATGGGAAAAATTCTTTTTTAAAGGAATACCTTTGACTTTTTAATTTGGAATGTAATTTATAGGTTTGGAAAACATGTTAATTTTATTTTAATGGAACCTTTTCCAAATTAATTTTTTTTGTTCAAGAAAATATTTCTAGAAATTATTAGTTCATTATTACGTCATGAATTATGTAATTCAAGATACACTAGTTATGGATAAACAATATTTTTAATATTCACTTGAAAATTGATGTATTGTAGAAAATTACCAAAAAATAAGCCTTTGAAAATTTAAACATTATTTTTTACAAATTTCTATTCATTGTATCAAAATAATTTTATATCATAGGTAATTTTAATTTTTAAAATAAAGATTATAATTTTTACTCAATAATTTAAATTAATGTTTATTAAAAATGATCTTATATATTATTTTATCTTTTTAATATTGATATTTATGTTTTGGAATTATAATATTTATATTTACTTAAATTACTCATGATAAATATTTTTTATATCACGATTTATTATTCAGAGTTTAAATTATTATTCTAACGGTTGGGTTACTATTCCCAAATGTTAGGTTGTTATTCCCAATATCCAAGTTACCATTCAAATAGTAAAATTACTATTAAAATAGTCACATTTTATCTAATAAATTCCTATTAATTCCACAATTAATTATTCAACTTAATTCCTCTCACCGTTATGTATTTCTATTCTCTATAATGTCAATTGCTTTTTTAATATTCTGTTTCATTTCTATAGTGTTCTGTGTAGGAGGGATGATTCTACAACATTAGGGAAATTAATATTTTCCCATTGTAGATTTTATATTTTTATCTTTTTCCCACCTATAATAGTTATAATTATAATGGATTTAATTGTAGAATATTTTAATATTTTTCATTAATGAAAGAACGTGATATTGGTTTCACTTTGAATTGTATGTGTATAATACTTTATAATATAATATAATACAAATTTACTTCAATAAAAAAACATCATTTATAATATCTGGGTTATTACATTATTCCTAATTGAGTTTATTTGTTTACTTAATTATCATTTGTTATTATTAATTATTTGAATGACGTGTCTTGTGAAAGGATATTGGTAGTTAATTTGTGCTTCATTCAGGATGAGTAAAGAAAGGAAAGGATATTAACTCTATACGAGGTTAGTGGTACTTCTTCCCTATAACATCATGTCAAATCTTATAGGTTGGTCATATACCTTAAATTATCCAATTCTCTTAACTCCATCCAATGTATTCCTTTCCATTTTTCATCATTAGACCTCTTCCCTACGTAAACCTTCAAACATGAGGTTTTCTCATTTACTAAAGTTACAGAGCCACTTGAGCAAGTTGTGTGTAAAAATTAATATGTCATCATGAATGATATACCTGACATAACTTGTAAATATAGTGTATTCACATGGGATATGCTCATATTAAACTAAATAATCTATGAAGTTATTATAAAATTACCCCCATCAACCCATAGGTTCTATTATGACATATGTTGTTGATAATACCTATAATTCCATTATTGAATGTCTCTAAGAATAAAACATAACCCTTAGGGGTGATTTCACCCACCACTGACCACCCAAACCATGTTATATATAATACATTTTGGGGGATGAGTGACCATACTTGGATTTCATAAACAAATAAATATATATAATCACTTAAGATAGAAACACCCTATCCTAATAATATCATATATATATAACCCATTCATGGGAGAATAGCATCCAAACTAGAGAAATCATATATGCAACACATGAACAAGAGAATAATATCATATCTGAGAGTCATAGGTATCAAACACATGTAATGGGGAAAAAAGGGCCACTATAAAATCATTGATTTGTAACATATGCATGGGGGAAGAGAATATGTCATGATGATCTTAGATATGTAAGACATGAATGGTTTAATTATAGCCCACTCGATGATCATATATATAATTAGAGTGAAGATGGTATAGATCCACTCATCATAGGATTTCCTACATCTCAAATGGAGTTTAGATACAAGGATGTTATAAGGTATGGGGACAGTAGTAGAGCCTCTTATGTTTTCTTGATTTATTATTGTTTTTTATATTTTATCTTCCCGATGGGAAATAAGTTGGATGGGTGATTATATTCTTACACATCATCATTTATTACAACAATGATTTGTGTTTACTAATCATGTGTACTTTGATTATTTTTATATATGTTGAGTTTTGTTTCTAATTTTTTATTTATTATGAAATTAGAGTGTAGTCTTAGCCTGATAACAACTTAGGCCCTCACTATTAGTCAACAAGCTCTCATATATAGGGAGGTGGGACTATTATTATATTGAATATTAGTTTAGTTGTTGTAGATTTAACTAGCGTGGGATGTTACATGGGGTTATCATAGATCCATTTAATTTTCATAAAATTTTGAGTGTGGTAAATACTGAATTGGGGAATTTAAGAGTTTTTGATGGACCTAAAACTGGTGGATCTTAAACACCACATTAATGGTAAGTTTGTTATACTGGGGATGTAATATTTTTTATTCGGGTTTTTCATTGTTATTATTGAGATATTTATTCATGTATAATGTGTCTATTTGGTATTTATATTTATATTTTTTTCTTTTATCATTGTCCAATGGTTAGTGTACATATGGAATTATTTTCTTATAAGGTTTAAATGAAATAAATATTATTGTATTTTATTGATATCACTAACTATATAATGTTTAATAGTTTAATGTTTCAATAGAAACATATATGTAAATTTTCTATACACATTTTTAGAAACATTTTCCTCAAATGAACAATAATATTTATTATAATTTCAATCCATGTGGATTATAGGATGAGATCTTATTTGATAATTCCTAAAAATACTCTCCATGATGTGGAGGTATAGTAACCCTCACTGTGTTACTACATGGAAAGGATTCCTTGATATTGGTCTTAAAAAGAAAAGTGGTTTGGTTAATTAATGTTTCAACAGAAATCTATATAGTGTTTTCAGGTATACATTTTTTTGTCATATATTTAAGAAAACAATGTGACTATGGTAATTATAAGTAAAAACTATCATAAGAAAATTTTATTAGATACAGAGGGATGTTACTTGATCCATAGTTGGGGTATTTTAGTACGCGTATGCTCGGTGAGGATAAGTTCCCAAAGAGGGGTGATTATTAGGTATGTGATGACTGACATGTATATTTTATAACCATATATTGGTTGTTTTTAATGCATTTTTACTCATGAATTTTGATGATAGGGTAGATATATTCGTCATGGATTATGATTTATGTGAGATATGGTTTATGGTCTTAGAGGGAGAGCCAAGTTCCCATGATTTGCGACTCATGATATTGGTTTGTCGAGTACTATGTTTTAAATTAGACGTGATATATCAATGTATCTTGAGAGAGTGATAAGACCATAAATGTTATTAAATTGGGATATGAGAATCATTGGTAGTGGTATCAAACAAATTTACCCATTTTTAGGGTTGAAGAAGTATCTTTTGTTATAGACTGGGTTATCGAACCCTCATATAGGAAATAAGAAACCAACAAACACATACATTCTATAGATTTTTTTTCTATAAAGTAGAAAAAATTAGATTGATTTGATATGTTTAAAATAAAACTAATAGACCAAGTTGAATTCCATTTTAGATAATGATTTTATCCTAGGTTATCACTTGGGGTGGTTTGGATGAATTCCTTTTTAAATTATTTCAATTTCTTTAACTCAATAGGGATTTATTCAACATAATCAATATAATCTCAATAATTACTAGTGTAAATCCTTAAAAAAATATTATAATCACCTATATACATGGAGGATAATTTAATGGTAACTCCTAGGTAATGAATATTATTAGCACATGAAATTTGTGGTGATTAAATTTAATAAGGAAGAGGAATAGAGAAAATAATTGAATGAACAACTCGAATAAAATATATAATTAAAATTTTATAAAGTGAGAAATAAAATCCAATATATACCATTTATAACTCCTTGTATAAGCCCATAAGAGGGTTATCCCTTTATTGATTCTATACTATCAATTAATGTGGGATGTATACTCATGACGATAGGATTGACAAAGTCAAAAATAATGAACTAACGAACACTCCACCATTGTTTAAAAGATTTCTCACCTCTCTGTGTGAATAAATTCAAAATTTATTGAAAGTTATCAATTTAAAATCATAAATAATATATAATTATAGTAATGATAAGTTTTATTAATAATATAATGTGATTTTAGAAACTTACAATTGAAGAAATGAGATTATAACATTAAATTGGAAGCATAACATTAAAATAAAAACATACAAAAAATCCCCTTAAATAAACCAACACCACTACCTTAAATAGTCATTTTGTATCCCTTCTGTCTATATTCGGATAGTGAAAGTAATCCCAACTAATTATGGTAGGCCTAATTGGGTGGAAATTTAATGGAGTGAATACTTTTCAACCCTTGACAAAAATATGATACAACTTGAACCCCCCAAAGATAGGTTCTTAAATGACCTTCAAGATGGCTAAATTTTGATGCTCTATAAAAGAAGAAATTTATTCCCCATATTTCCCCTAACATACTATAAAATTTAATCGAAATTATAATTTTGTTTTCTGATATAAAATTGAAATGGTGGGTTATTTTTTCTGGGCCACAGAATCTGGCCAAGAATTTAATCGTCAACACGGGTTGCCTATGACTCCCTTAAAAACTCAGCATTATCTCTGGTCACTTTTGAATGAAATTTTCCTCACGAATTATTATACCCAATTGAAAAATTTCAACATCATTTAACTTCAATAATGTCCTCTACAGTGATATTATTTGTTTATTATCGATTTTACTTTACCCAGAATTTTTTGGGATAAATTCCCAAAATGGTGGTCTTATAATGTGAATCTATAAGTTCTAAAAAATGATGAATTGTTACCAATGGAATGAGAACCCTTAAAATTAAATATCAAATAAATTATGACAATTGTGTGTTTTAGGATGTGTTATAAAATTTACCATGTAATAGTGAACTTTTAGCAAGAATTACAATCATAATGTGAAATAATGTTCTTATTATAAAATGAATTAAAAGTGGAGTTTATTAATAATGAATCACATGAAAATTATATATTATAAAAATAAATATTAACCTATTTTAGTAGAAAAAAACACCCCGACTTTAGTTTTTCTAGTATTCATAGAAAATAATCTAAAAAATTTAAAATTGAATTTCTCTTTCTTAAAAAATTTTAATATACAATCCTTTCCAAAATACCTCATAACAAACAATTATAAAACCCATCAAATATAATTTAACAAAATATAGGTTCATATTAATATACCAATACTAATACACTTACATTATTCAAATCCATCACCACATTTAATCCCATTTTAATTAATCATGATGATCTATTGTGCATCACAATAGACATGGGGGTCATTTTTATTAAAGGGGAAAATATTCAAAAGTTAGGTGGAATAAAATGTTAATATCTATATGGTAATTCATTTTTTGGGTTTGTTTTTGGGTTTTTTAATTTTTTGATGGTAATTGAAATTTCAATCAATCATGTCATCCCATGTAAAAATACTTTTCCATTGACTTCTAGGATCAATTACTATAGGGAAAAAAGTGATGTTCACATAGTCAAACATCATCTTGAGTTAAATCAATCAGAACCAAATTCAAATTACCAAAAATAGAGACAAAATTAAAAACACAGGGACAAACAACTATGAAGTCTTGATCCCCAACTATTGAAAGCCACACATCATGTCAATCCATTTCTCTACTTCAAATTTTATTTTTTTTAGTTTTTTAAATAATCATGTTAATATTAAAATGATCACCAAACCTATTCCATTTAGTATGGGACCGAAGAACTAAAACTAATACCCCACAATCCAAAGGATGTGGATTATGAATTTTTTTATTAAATGGATGAAAATATAAATTATGAAAAAAAAACAATAGAAAACCACACTTTCCAAAATTTATTCTCATTAACTTAAGCATGGATTCAAATTATAATTAAGGAATGAAAAATTATTTGATATTCAATTTAAAATATTGAAATGTGTGTTTTCTTGTTCAAGGTTAATTAAATTTATCCTTACATTAATGTGCATTTGTTTCATTTCAATTTTTTTATTTTTGTTTTTTATGCACACAAAAACATATTTTTTTATTTCATCTCCCCAACATTGAATAACAGTTTCCCCAATTTTTAATGAAATGAATATTTAAAATGGGTAAATGTATAGTAGAGTAGTTAAAAAATAAAATCTAAAAATGGGAATCATATAATGAAGTCACCTGGTGGTATATTGATGAAGGTCATGTCACACCCAATTGATACTTCAATCTCTATATCACTCATGGACTCCCCATAGTGGGTTTTATAATGGTGTGAAATATTTGGATGTTTTTGATTTCCCTAAGAGAAAAACATAAAACTCAATAGCCCCTTTTCCCATAAAAATTAAAATATGAATCCATGGAATCCTTGAGAGGTTCCCTTAAAAAAATAAAATAAAAATTTAAATGTTAAAAAAACATATCTGATTATTTAGATCTCTAAAAACTTATTCAATGTATAATTAAAAGATAGGTTGCCTTCAGGAAAGCAATTTTTTTTAATGTTTTTAGCTCAATATAGACTCTAAATTTAAAAACTTTTCTCTGCTCCATAGGATGGATTAGTTAACTCCTCATCTATTTATTGTTTATTGAGTGATTCAATTAATGTTTTTAACCTATGACCATTGACTTAAGAGAGATGGAAACTAGTGGGACCCTACATATTTATAGCCCAATGGGGGGTACACATGATGCACTATGTATGAACCTAACTATCTGGACCTTAATATTCCCATGTATAAATAAATTTTGGAACTACACATGAGCATAGATTTTCCTCATTCAAAGTGTTTTAATTTGATATTTCTATATTGGTACTCTTTAACACTAGCATTATTGATACATTAATTTTGATTAACCTCCATTCTAAGTTCATCATGTTCATTAAGGTCTAATTTTCTCATTTTTTAGCAAAATAAATGTCAAGGTTCATTTTTTATTGACAAAAAGTCCTTATGTTCACTTTTTTCAAGTAAATAGAAAGATTTTCCATAAAACAACATATATGGTGAAATTACTAGGATGGTTTTTAATGTATTACAATATAAACAAATGGAAACCAAGATTTTCTCATACAAATCTTTCATAGAAGGATTGATAATTTTTTCAAGATTTTTTTAATTTCCCTATTTTCCTACTCAACTTGACCATTATTTTCAAGATGGTAGGTAGTGTAATCTTTTTGATAAATCCCATACTTATACATTTTTGATAATAAGGTACTATTGAAGAAATGGGTTCCATGATCACTAATGACAACCCTAGGAATTCCAAATCTAGAAAAGATGTGTTTTTTCAATAATTGGATCACAACATTATGGTCATTAGACTTGGTGGGAATAGACTTTAACCATTTATATACATAATAAACCGTAAAGAAGATGTATTGATATCCCCTAGATTTTGGTAAGGGTCCCATGAAATCAATTCCCCAATAATAAAATATTCCAACAACCAGAACAGGGAGTATGGGGCATTTAATTCCTTTTTGTTATGTATTCTAATTGTTGACACTGGGGAAAAAATTGGTAAAATGTTTAGGAATACTTTATAAGGTTAGGACATATAAAAACAACTTGTATGGTCTTTTCAGTGGTTTTATTTGTGTAAAAGTATCCCCCACATGCCTCTCCATGATAGAACTTAAGAATTTAATCTTTCTCATACTCGAGAACACATATTCTAATGAATTTATCATGAATAGATATTTAATAGGTTTGAATCATCAAACATGTAGTGTTTGATATCAGAAATGAATTTCCAATTATCTTGGGTCATGAGGTATTTTGGAATTATAATAATAAACAACTAGTTTTTTTATGTAATTATACTATTGGGAAATCACTAATAAAATAGAGTTTCACATTAAGAAATTAATGAGACACATAAAGGTAATGTGATCGGTCTTTGAATTCAGTCCTAGAGAGGTGATATACTATAAATTTATCAACACACTTTTTATCCTTCATGGTTAAATCAAACTCTTAAAGAAGAAGTACACAACTAATAATTCTATCATTTCCAACTTTTTTTAGAAAAGTAATTTCATAGTTGAATGATCGAGGAAGACAATGGTGGGGGACCCTAAGTGATAGGACCTAAATTTTCATAAATAAAAGAAAAAAATAATAATCTCTTTCTTAGTGGTGGGGAAGCTTATTTGTGCATCATTTTACGATTTACATTCATATGTATTGACATAGAGAGTTTTAACACAATGTTTTCCAAAGATAGATCCTATAGAAAAGTCACACTAATTACACAATAGATCAAATTAAAGTTTATAATTGGAATATTTCATAATAGTTGGAGATATAAGAGATGAAATGAGTGTTAATAATTATTCCACACATCTTTTTTTACAAAAAAATGGTTCATATTTTACAAGAAGAGCACAAATTGGTCGAGTAATGGAGTTGAAATTTTTAATAAAAATTATATTGAAACCAATATGTCTTAATAATGACCTCACTTACATGATTTTTTTGATAGTGAAGGTGATTAATTATATCAACCTTAGCTTTATCAATGTAAATCCCTCTATTAAAGACCAAATGGTCTAGAACTAGTCCATCCCTTTCCATAAGAATGAATTTTCCCCAGTTTATGATGAGATTCTTATCCTCAAATCTACAAAAAACCGTTTCAAAAATTAAAAGGAATCATTAAAATGTATTCATGAATATGGATATGTAATCCATAATGATCACTAAACAATCCACCACCATGTTAGATAGGATTCCCACCATTCACCACAAGAAGGTTCCAGGGGCATTACATAACCCAAGTGGAATGCACTTGAAGTAAAAAGTATTGAATTGATATGTGAAGGTTTTTCCTCTTGATATTTAAAGTATAACTTGATAATATTTTAAACTAAATATCCATCTAGTAAATAGTATAATTAATGACCCACCACTCCCTTGAGGACATTATCAATGAATGGAAATAGGAAATATTCTTTCGTAGTTCGTGATTTTAGCTTTCTATATTCAATGCACACTATTTATCCACTAATTAACCTTGTGGGGAGAAGATTTACATCCTCGTTGGTAATAACATTGATTACAATATTCTTTTGAATAACTTGAATTGGTTTTACCTAATTACTCTTAGAAATGGGGTAGATGATACCTATTTTCAACAACATAAGAATTTATTTCCATACCACATCCATAACATTGGTATTGAGTCTCCACTAAGGTTGATGATAGGGTTTGGAGTCAAATTTGAGAACAATCCTATGACTTCAAATGAGTGGTTTATTCCCAGGAATATGAAATAGGCTCCATCCAATTTATTTATTATGCTTTCCTAGGACATCCAGAAGAATTATCTCTTGATTGGATTCAAGGGATTAAGAAATGAAAATAAGGAAGGTTAAAATTTACCCTAATAATTCAAACTTGAGTGATGAATATATTATATTAAATTTGAGATCAGGTTAGTTAACACTTTCAAAATAAACATGTTACTTTTCATTAAACTCGATTTCTTTTTCCAAAATTCTAAACAAAATTAGTTCCTTTTGAATAGAAGTTTTAGACACCACATTGGCCACATCAGTTCCATGAATGGGTATGGACTCTATATTTTTTATTTCTCCAATGGTATCATTTATTGGTGATCCTAAAAATCATCAAAGGAGTCATGTGAAATATATTCAATCCAGGGATAAAAATTTCCATCATGTGAACAAAGGAAATCAATATCATCTTTACTTAAACATCCATCAATAATTACATGATGTTCCTATAGTTCAATATCAACACCACCTATCCAATTGACCTTTTATATATCTTCAACATCTCCAATTTGATTGTTATTATTATAAATGTTCATATTGAGGCTCATGTTTTTTATACTTATTTTCATGTTCCCATTCTTAACTCATATGATTGAGTGGATTGTTTCTAAGAAGGTATGACCAATGATGACGAGGGATTTCACCCTTGGACTTAATATTGGGTAATTTTAAAGAATAATTAAGTGAGATAGATAAATGAAATTTTTATCTTTCACTAAAACATCCTTTAATATCTCTTTTGGAACCCTAACACAATGAAACGAAAGTTGAAGAGTGACAGATGTGGGTTATATTTCCTCAAGACCTAACTAACAATACATTTAATATAGAATTATATTCACACTAGATAAAAGATAAAAAAAGGGATTTGAAAACATTATTCCCTCCCAAATCAACTTATGTAGGGATATCCTAGATCTTTCAACTTATGGTGAGTGGTCCCTTTAATGGTGGTACTCACATTAGAAACTAAAATGAAGTTGTTTTTATGTGAAATTTTCCTTTTAAAAGTGTATAAGTCCTTATATTACTTTTAGTATGAAGGAATGGTTTTGATTTCATAAATAAGGTGTATTTTAAACTTAACTTTTGAGAATATTTCCCCCAATGATTCATTTATTTCATGTCTTTATTTACCTCTCATGTGTTGAGAAAAGGGAGTACATTTTTTGATTGTTTTTTGTGGTTGTTGATCCTTAACATTCTCATTGTATTCTTCATATTACGAGGGAATTTCATCAATATTTTCATGTGATATTAAATATTTTAATGATTTTTAGGTTTTTCATTGGATTTACCACTTCTTAAGACCATTACTATTTTCATTTGTTCATGATAGTGTTTTTTCTAACAGGATTCTCCCTTTATGGTTGAGGATGGTACTTCTAGAGTATGCATTGGTGCCATACTAGTTTTAATGGTTTGAAGTAAATTTTTATGTGATGAAACTTTAGAATTAATTCTTTCTATTTGTTAACAAAACTATTCATGTATTGGAAGAGGGAAGATTTGGGCTTGGATTTGCGTTGGTAGGTTTATACCATGTGTATTTTGAGATTTTTGAGTGGCCTATTGATTGGGTTGGTGGATGGGTCTTTGGTATTGGATAGAAATATATTGGTATTAGACCAGGTCTTTTTGAAACTGATTATGTGTTTTAAAATATTGTATAGGTTCAGGTTTTGGCCCTTTTGACTGACTGTGTTATTGAATGGGTTGTTGGATGGGTTGCTGGATATCTTTCCAATGGAATCATGGATGGTCATTGTAACTTGTATTGAAGGTGTTTTTATATTGTGGATTTTTATAGTTCAAATCATCAAACCATACTGGTGGACCTCCTAAAAGAACATCTTTAATGGAATGATTTTTTGGTTATTTTTGGGTCTTGTGATCATGTTTATCAAAAATTTTGAAAATAGGGTCAACAATTTGGATTTCATGGACCTTCCTAAGATATATCTCCTAGACCTTACTAGTGAGTGTAGAAACGTATTACCTAATAATTTTTTCATCCCTAAGAGTGTGCATTCCACCATATTTTGGTGTCTTCTTATAGTAAGGAGATGTTCCTCTTGTTTGTTATTGTTCATCCATACCTTCGAGATACTCATATGGATCATTTTTTTGTTTATCTTTGACGGATCCAGTACACATAATGTCGATGAACTTTTTTTCCTAGACCCAACCCCCTATAGTATATTAAAAAAATTTATTGGATTCAAAATATATGGTGGGGTTCCATGTTGGGTATATCTTTTAACCTTTTCCATATTTCATATCACGAATCCCCTTTTTCAAGAAAATTAACTCTAATTTTGAAGGAAATCGTTTTGTGGTAGGGGAAGTATTTTTTGTTGAATTCTATTTGAAATTGGTCCTAGGAGTGGATTGATCAAATTATCAGATTTTATAACCAATTCCTGTCTCAATACTTCAGCAAAACATTAAAGATCATCATCTTAGCTAGATCAAATAGATATCGTGGGATCATGGTTTCAACAATGTGACTGAACTACTTAACATGAAAGAATGAATTTTCCGACTCCATCCCAAGAAAGGTTGGAAGGTGGTTTAGGAATGAGGTTGGAAGAAATAGTTGGATTCTCTTAGGTAAGTATTTCTAATTGAAGATGGTTAATTTCTCCAACTATTTGTGAGTTATTAATTCATGTATTGATTGTAACGACCCAGAACCGGCCATCCACCCGAACAGTGCCAAACAGGTCGGGTGTTACTACATTAGGCGCACCTCCCCGAACGCCAAAGGCTGTCGACTAGCAGTGAGGGTCTAAATAGGCATAGTGGGGAGGCTATACCCTCTCGGAGGAAAAAGTGGTACTGGTCCGAGTATAATACTAAAATATGCAGCGGAAATAAATGACTCAGCAGACTCGAACCAGACCCACAGAGCAGAAGCATATCCAATATCAATAAACAGCGGAAGCAATATAGAAAAAAAAATGTAGCGGAAAGTAAACAGAACAACATGCCAGCAATCAACTGCAACAACTACTGTAAACAACCAAGAATGCATCCAAAGCAGGTCATACACAACTGAATATAAAAAGGGCGCCAATGGCTAACCAATAATAGCTACAACAAGTAATCATGATGATACAGAAAAGTAAACACAACAAGTTAAACCCCAGCTAGGTATGACCTAAAGGTCTGTACCATCTCCATGCAACAACTAACGTATCCCAGCTCCTGAAGCTGGCCTTTTTCCTGCATGTAAATCTATAAAGTCTGCACGCGTCCCGAAGGGCCCATGCAGGGTGTGAGACAAATCTCAGTAGGATAACACCCAACGATGCGTACCAAATATATGTGTTTAATAAGACATCATTTACAAGGAAAGAAGTAATCAGTACAATGCATAAATAAACACAAACTCCACTGGTTCTCAACAGCCACCATGGAGTGTCACCTACTTCGGCCAATGCCGGAATCTCTATCGTGTAACTCGACACCATGTGCCACCTGACACCTCGTGTCTCAAGTACCGATGTCCCGAAGGAATGCCCAAAATAGTAACCCGGCACCATGTTCCTCCTGACACCTCATGCCTCAAATACCGATATACCGAAGGCACGACCAAGAACAGTAACCCGACACCATGTGCCTCCTGACACCTCGTGTCTCATGTACCGACTTCCCGAAGGTACGCCCATCCCCTGAAGCCTCTTCACCTCCCACGTGGCTTTCTATGGAAAGCACCCCCAACCAGAACCTAACCACAACTACGGGGGCCTCTACCCACACGAGTGGTCAAAACCATCTCATCATGGAGTATCTATGTGTGCACACTACTCAAAGTCCCAGGTGAGCGGTAATCACCAAAATAGTCTTAAGCCACCAACACATCTAAAACCTCGTGTCCCTGTGACCTTGTCACTCAAGTTCGATGACATCACCATCCTAGTAACCCGGGCCATGCCCAACCTGACAGTCGTAGTGCCTCAAGCCGACATCCATGACGCCCAAAACCATGGTCAAAACCACCCAAAGTAACCCAGGAAAAGCCCAAACCTGTGATCAACATAACTCAAGCGTAACTGGACAAGCCCAACACTACCCAAAAAGGGTCCAACAGATGTAATTCAACAATTGCATATATTACATATTTAACCAAAAAACATAACCAGGAAAAACAAACTAAACAGTCGAATTGCACTATACCAGGTGTTGTCCCATACCAGCACTGAGGTCTTAAATGCCTCTAACAATTTAATAGGCTTTAAAAAATTAAACTAACAGTTTATAATAAAAAATTTCAATTAAAACCATTTTGGCGTTCTGCGGCCAAAATGCCCAGATGAGCAACGACCCCTCACCTGGCCCTGCTCACGCAAACTAGTAACCAGGCATATCCAAAAGCATCCCAGAGGTCCCTTAAGCAATACAGTAAGAAAAAGAAGACAAAACGGGTCCCACTCAAAATACCCAAAAACGCGCTGAAGGCCGCGTCACCCAAAAAACGACGAAAACACAAAAAGAAGTATGCACCACCTACCTGAGACTCGCACGATGCTACTCCTCCGGTAACACCCGCTAATTCAGTCTAAAACGCGGTACATCTAAAAAATATTCAAAAACGCTCAAAGGGATATAAATTGTTCTAGAACGAAAATCAGACAAAACAGCCAAAGAGGAATCGAGGCCTTTCCAAGGGGGTTCCAACACACTAATCAGCGATCGAATCAGACTTCGAATGAAGAACCGGGAGGAAAATGAAAGTTCGGCCGGCTTGGTTCGCGTATCCAGGCGGAGGAGGGGTGTTCTACCTCAAAAACGAGGCTACTGCCTGATTTAAGTAGAAACAGAAAGTAAACGGCGTGTACTTTAGTACTACATGCCGTGCATATTTCATTTAACTGTTCAAAAGACGGCTGATTCTGCCGACTTACTTTCCGAACCTACCGACATGAGTACATGGCATGTACCTATGGGTACACGGCATGTACTAGGTTCCTCTTCTCCTCCTAGCCGACATTTCCACACGCCATGTATATCCCTCATACACGGCTAGACTACACAGCATGTCCAAAGGGAACACGGTGTGTCCCCGATTCTTACCCGGCCAACGACCTACACGCCATGTATGGACTCACACGGTCGGGGGTCTACACAGCGTGTTCATAACTATACGCCGTGTAGTAAGAAACTACTACACGGTCATCACACGGCATGTACTCGGCGAGCACACGACCGACACTTGCTATCCACATACACGGTGTGTACTCAAACATACAAGGCATGTAATCTGGAAATTTTTGGAAACTTAGCATTTCCTCCAGTTTCCTCAGAAACCATTCAAAAATTCAAACAGGGCCAGGATTTTGACCTGTTCTAAAAACCTGGGTTCTTAAAAACTCCCCACCTTAACGTAGCTTGTCCCCTAGCAACCAAAAGAAACCAGGAGATGGCACCAAACACGCATATTCCAGTTAAACAACCCGGAATACCCCGGTCTCAAAGGTTCCGGATAAATTCCTCAAGGAGGCTCCCCACCTTAGGAATCGCCTTACCCGGTCTCAACCCAACGAAACATAAAGCAAACAGGGTTTACTAACCTATTTTCTGGAAGCAAAATCCTCCCGTGACGCATCATCACCCATGTACCTCATTGGTGCTCCTGTGTCCCTTCTGACACCCAAAGTATCCCGCAACGCATCGGTGTCCGCCTCCACAAGGTCCTGGTGCCTAGCACCTTAAGTAACCTGCATCCACGATGCCCTGATTCCCACGACACCTCAGGTAACCCGCATACACGATGCCTCGATGCCCACTGCACCTCTAGTAACCCATATCCATGATGCCCCGATGCCCACGACACCTCAAGTAACCCGCATCCACGATGCCCCGATGCCACACATCTCATATATATATATATATATATATCACACACCCGAGATGGTGCCAACCCATTGACTAGAATCTAGTCAGTCTACAAAAATCCTGTGCACCTCGGGCACTCAAAACAGACATACCTCAACAGGTCATGCCAAAAAGGATACATGGAGATCACAGTCACACCACGATGTACCTATAACTGTCATTGGCTCACCGACCTACTCAGCCTCTGGAAGCTCCACGATGTGCACCTGGCCTGACACACGGCTGCCTGACGCCTGACCTCCCTACGGTGCTGTTCCAGTCACCAGACACTGAACCCTCGGCTGGGTCCCACTGTCTCGATCACGACCTCCACGCACAACTGAACCTCTTCTAACTTCTCTGGGTAACGAACCTGAAGCAACTCCAGATGCTACAGTCTGTCCTGGTCCCTGCCTGTTGGCTATCTGAGAAGACTTCCTGCAAAACCTCTCCAGATGTCTGTCTTGTCCACACGCCCGGCACTCCTTCGGAGGCCTATCACACTGTGCCCGAACATGTACCGGCTATCCAAATTGGAAGAAAATCACTGAAGAACTCCCACGAGGTGGTCTAGCTGAATCCCTGGCCTGACTACCCTGCTGGAACTCATCAGGTCCTTGCTTACTGCTGTCCAAACCGTCACCTGAAGCTGTCATCCTGCGCAAGAGAGATATCTCTCTCTCATTTCCCTCGGCTATGAGCGCCTGATTCACCGCCTTAGAGAAAGAACCCAGCCTGAAAATGTTCACCTGGACCCGAATGGCATGTCGTAATCCATCCTCGAAGCGCCTCACCCAAGTTGCATCATCGTTCACCATACCAGGTGCAAAGCGAGACAACTCTATGAAAGTAGCCGGGTAGTCCATGACAGACATGTCCCCCTACTGAAGACTCAAGAACTCCCGAGCTCTCTCTGCCCTCAGTGTCTCCGGGTAGAAGTGCTCAAAGAACCTATCCTCGAAGTCCTTGCATGCCATTCCCTCGTGCCTACGAGCATGAACCTGTATGTCGCACCAACGCTTCACCGATCCTCTTAGCATGTACGTTTCCAGCTTGACCGTCCGCCCTGGAGGCGTCTCGAGCTGCTCAAAAATCATCTGCATACTCTCTATCCAGTTCTCGGTCGCCTGCGGACCACCCTCGCCCTGAAAAAGCGGCGGGTGCTACGACTGGAACTCCCGTGTCAGATACACCATAGAAGGCTCTGTACTCTGCGCGCCTCTGTCAATCCCCTACAAGACGCGTGCTAGGCTCACTTGGAGCAGCTCGTTGAGCCACGGCCCGAACGACGCCAAACCTGGCTGCTGTCCTGCCTGCTCTGGATTCTAAGCCTGATCCGGTCTCTGGGCCTGTACCTGCGGATCGTGCTCTACATGTACCGAATCCTGACCCTGATACTGCGGCGCAGTATCGTCTCCTGCCTGACGCTCCATCGATTCGTGAAGGAGTAACCCGCTAAATACCATAAATGGTCAGACAACCCATACATATATATAAAAATATATTCTACGTAGATAAGGAAAGTAGTAAAAGGCAGTGCATAACAACTACCCTTACTCCCCCTCACTGCAACCCATGCCCCACGGCATCCCGGCCTCATGGCCTCCTTACCCGCCCTCAACAGAGCCAAGTATCAAAGTACCTCAGGCCATGCCCATCCCGACAACTCACGTTGCCTCAAACCAATGACTGAGTCGCCCAATCCTGACAGTTACACTGTCTTAGTCATAATACCTGTCTGCTCTCATAAGAGTCAGACTCAAATACCCCACCACATGCAATTTTTTTACAAAATTTAAATAATGGAATACACATTTCACAACTATCAATTCTATCAGGAATTTCACCAATTTACATTTCAAAGTAGATAAATCATGGAAATTGATTTGTTTTATTCACATGGTATTATCACTTCACAAAGAATACGTGCAATTATGAAATTGAAATACCCTAAAAATGTGCCTATCAAAGCCAAGAAAAGTAGCCTCTCCATACCGGGCCAAGGTCTAATTCTCCTTTACCTTACCGGGTCAAGGGTCTCATATCACGATCCACAAAATCACACATCAAGTGAGCCACCAAGGTGGAAATCATATCAAATGTAATCTGAGAAAAAAGAAAACAGCAATTCCCACCCATGGTAACTTGGTCCATCCCTCGTACCTGGGGCTGCAGGCACCCAAGCACAAGCTAGAAACCCAGTTCTAGTAAAAACCTATCTCCATTCTACCATATCCCAAATAGTAAAACCAGTAGAAATAAAAAGATAAGTCTCGATCTCATTAGTAGTCAGAAAAACACTCCTACTAAATCCTTTTCAAGAACTCCTCTGATACCACTTTGTAACGACCCGGACCCGGCCAGCCACCCAAACAATTCCAAACGGGTCGGGTGTTACTACCTTAGGCGCACCTCGCCGAATGCCAAAGGCTACCAACTAGCAGCGAGGGTCTGAATAGGTATAGTGGGGAGGCTATACCCTCTCGGAGGAAAAATTGGTACTGGTCCGAGTATAATAGTAAAATACGTAGCGGAAATAAATAACTCAGCAGACTCGAACCAGACCCGCAGAGCGGAAGAATATCCAATATCAATAAACAGCAGAAGAAATATAGAAAACAACTATAGAGGAAAGTAAACAGAACAACATTCCAGCAATCAACTGCAACAACTACTGTAAACAACCAAGCATGCGTCCAAAGCAGGTCATACACAACTGAATATAAAAAGGGCCCCAATGGCTAACCAATAGTAGCTAAAACAAGTAATCATGTTGATATAGAAAAGTAAAAAAAAACAAGGTAAACCCCAGCTAGGTATGACCTCAAGGTCCGTAGCATCTCCATGCAACAACTAACGCAGCCCAGCTCCTGAAGCTGGCCTCTTTCCTGCACGTAAATCCATAAAGTCTGCACGTGTCCCGAAGGGCCCATGTAGGGTGTGAGACAAATCTCAGTAGGATACCACCCAACGGTGCGTACCAAATATCTGTGTTTAACCGGTCATGCATTTAATAGGAAATCAGTAATCAGTACAATGCACAAATAAACACAAACTCCAATGGTGCTCAACAGCCACCATGGAGTGTCACCTGCTTCGGCCAACGCCGAAATCTCTGTCATGTAACCTGACACCATGTGCCAGCTAACACATCGTGTCTCAAGTACCGACGTCCTAAAGGCACGACCAAAATAGTAACCCGGCACCATGTGCCTCCTGTCACCTCGTGCCTCAAATACCGACGTCCCGAAGGCACACCCAAGAACAGTAACCCGACACCATTTGCCTCCTGACACCTCGTGTCTCAAGTACCGATGTCCCGAACGCATGCCCATCCCTTGAAGGCTCCTCACCTCCCACCTGGCTTTCTAAAGCAAGCACCCCCAACTAGAACCTAACCGCAACAACAGGGGACTCTACCCACACGAGTGGTCAAAACCACCTCATCATGAAGTATCTCTGTGTGCACACTACTCAAAGTTCTGGGTGAGCGGTAATCACCAAAATAGTCCTAAGACACCAACACATCTGGCACCTCATGTCCCTGCGACCATGTCGCTCAAGTCCGATGGCATCGCCATCCTAGTAACCTGGGCCATGCCCAACCTGACAGTCATACTACCTCAAGCCGACGTCCATGACGCCCAAACTTGTGGTCAAACCCACCCAAAGTAACCCGGGAAAAGCCCCAACCTGTGATCAGCATCACTCAAGTGTAACCGGCCAAGCCCAACACATCCCAAAAAGGGTCCAGCAGATGTAATTCTGCAATTTCATATATAACATATTTAACCAGAAAACATAACCAGGCAAAACCAACTAAACAGTCGAATTGCACTATACCAGGTGTTGTCCCATGCTAGCACTGAAGTCTTAAATGCCTCTAACAATTTAACAGGCTTTAACAAATTAAACTAAACAGTTTATAACAATAACATTTCAATTAAAACCATTTTGGCGTTCCCCGGCCAAAATGCCACGATGACAAACAACCCCTCACCCGGCCTTGCTCACACAAACTGGTAACTGGGCATACCCAAAAGCATCCCAGAGGTCCCATAAGAAATACAGTATGAAAAAGCAGATAAAACGGGTCTCGCTCAAAATACCCGAAAATGCGCCAAAGGCCGCGTCACCTAAACAACTACAAAAACACAAAAAGAAGTATACACCACCTACCTGAGACTCGCACAATGCTACTCCTCCGGTAACACCCACCAATTTGGTCTAAAACGTGGTAAATCTACAAAAGATTCAAAACCGCTCAAATGGCTATAACTCATTCTAGATCAAAAACTAGACAAAACGACCAAAGTGGAATCGAGGCCTTACCTAGGGGGTTCCAACGCACTAATCAGTGATCGAATCGGACTTCAGAAGAAGAACCAGGAAGAAAATGAAGGTTCGGCTGGCTTGGTTTGCGTATCCGGGAAGAGGAGGGGTGTTCTGCCTTAAAACGAGGCTACTGCCCGATTTAAGTGAAAAAAAGAAAGTACACAGTGTGTACTTTAGGGCTACACACCGTTTATATTTCATTTAACTATTCAAAAGACGACTGATTCCGCCGACTTACTTTCCGAACCTACCGACATGACTTTTTATAAATATTTATTAAAATAAATGACTTTTTATAAAAATCATTATTTTTCACTATTTAGTGAAAAATAAATATTTCATGAAAAATAAAAATATTTCACCCTAAAATAAATTTTATATGATGATTTAAAATATTAAATTCCTTTTTTAAAATTAAAATTAAAAAATTTATAAATTAATCTTTTAAATATAAAACTTATAAGAAAAGAGTTTTGTTAAAGCATTTTCAAATTTTATATAAAAATTACTTAATATTTTTATAATTAAATAACTATATATTTCATGAAAATTATTCCTTTTATCATTACCTGAGTTTTTAAATTCTTCCCCCTATTATAATTTTTTTCCTCATAATTTTATTAATTTATTTATCAAGTGGTGATATCATTCCCTAATAGGATTTTCAAATTCCTGTGTTGCTTCTTCAACCATATGGTTTTCTATAAAACTATAAACTGGTGAATCACCTTATTCCTCGACACTTTATCTCTATGGTAAAGAATGTAAACAATCTATTCCTTATAAAAAAGGTTCTATTCCAACTGTACTACCTCAAAACATGACATTAATCATGAAAATATTTCATTATCATTGAGACATGAAATAAATTGGTTGTCGTGGATAAAATTTGAAGAAAATCTAATTAGTATGTAACTAATTTAACTTTCTCCATGACTTCATACAGTCCTATGAACCTTAGACTTAGCTTCCCATTTTTACCAAAATTATTTAATCTTTTCCATGTAGATAATTTCGGAAAAACATGATCACCTATCTCAAAATAAAGATTTTTCCTCTAGTTATTCTCATAACATTTATACCTATATTGAGCTATTTATAAATAAATATAAATATAATATAACTTATTAGACCCTTCTTCTGAAAAATCTGGTCCCATAAACTTTATTTATCTACTTCATCCCAAAAATATATCATTTGAAATCTTTTTCCTTATAATACCTCAAATGGTGTCAAATATATACTAGAATTAAAACTATTGTTATAATAAAACTCAACCAAAGAAAAATTTTGATCTAACTTTAAAAGTAATCTATTAAACTAGAATGAATAATATCTTCCATGGTCTAGATTTTCCACTCAAGATATCCATTATATTGGGGATAGAAAGGTATACTAAAATTTAATTCAATTCCCAATTATTTCTAAAGTCTTTTAAAAAAATTATATGTGAATCGCATGTCATAGTCTGATACAATGAAGATAGGTACTCCATGTAGTATGACTATAAAATTTATGCACATCCAAGAAAGTTAATATAGATTAATAATATCTTGAATGGGAATGGAATTTTAAAATTTAGTTAATCAATTAATAATAAACAAAATCACATTATCATATCATGATGTCTTTGGTAATCCCACCATGAAATCCACTGATATGTTTTCCCACTTCCACTCCAACACTAGAAAAGGTAGAAACATTCCCTTCAGTAATTGTAATCCTACTTTAATATGCTTATAAGAAAAAAATTTCATGGAAAGTCAAAAATATCTATTTTAACTCCATCCCCCCAATAATACTACTGAATATCATCATACATATCAGTGCTTCTTGGATGAATGGAAAATGGTGAACTATGATTTTCACCCAATAATAATTTCTTAAACTAGGAATCATAAGGTAAACTAAATCTTTTTCCAAAATCATAAAACAAATTATTAATAAATATTAAAATAAATAAACTTACCCTTCTTAATAAATTATTCATTTTCCTAAAAATAGTGATCCCCCTTCTAAGATTTATTAATTATTTTTCAAAAATTTGACTACACACAACCCTAAAAAAATAAATGATGTTCATATATCAATAAATTCCTTGAAAAAAATCATCAAAACATTAGCCAAATATTCATGTTCCAAACATAACATGGTTGATGTAGAATTATCTTTCTGAATCAAAGCTTCATCCACTATTTTTTATTTTCCTGGATGGTAATGAATCATTAAATCATAATCCTTTATAAGATTCAACCATCTTATCAGTCTCATGTTCAATTAATTCGATGTGAATATATACATAATTTTTTTTGATCAATAAATATTTCAAAATTTTCTCCATAAATAAGATGCCTCTAAATTATTAAAAGAAAATCCCAAAAACTAATTATAGATAATTTATATGGATATTTAAATAATTATGTTTCAACTAATGTAAAGTACAACCAATTACCTGATCATTCTATATTAGGACCCAACCAAGTCCGATCAATGAATAGTCACTATAGATGATGAATTCACTATTTCTAGAAGGTAGGTCCAAAATTTTATAATTCATCGATCATATTTTTATATTATGAAAGTAATCATCACATAATTTTTCCTATATAAATTTAACTCCTTTTCCAGTTAACTTAGATAACTATGCCATGTTTTCAACAAACTATCGTCAGTAGCTTGTTAATCCAAGAAAACTATGAATCTATTTGGAATTTGTTGTTCTTGGACAATATTCGACAACCTATTTTCATTAGGGTCAACATTTATGCCATGTATGGAAAAAATATGTCTATGATAAGAAATTTATTTCAACTAAACTTTAAATTTAATAAATTTCCCATATAGTTTCTTTTCATTTACGATTTACAAAATAGTCCTTAGGTTCCTCTAGTATTTTAGAATATTCCAAAATTTCATTAATAAATACAACCACAAACTTTTCCATGAATTTTTGGAAAATTATATTCATAAGCTATATAAATATAGTGGGTGAATTAGAAAACCCAAAGGGAATTACTACAGACTCATAATTTTTTTATCTAGTCTAAAATGTAATATTTTGAATAACTTATTCCTTAACTTTAAACTAATGGTACACCAACCAAATATCAATCTTCAAAAAATAATTTGTTCCCTGGAGATGATCAAACAAATCATCGATATGAGGAAATATATATTTTTCTTAATAGGTATGTTATTCAAAGCTCTATATTCAATGGAAATTTTCAATGAACCATATTTATTCTTAACCACCACATAGGATAACCCCATGGAGAAGTTCTAGGTTGAATGAATCTTTTATATATAATATCTTTAAATTTATTTTTTAATTCAAAAAGTTTAACTTGATCCATTCTATATGGGGGTTTATAAATAGTCTTAGTGTTATTAATTACTTAAATAGTAAACTCAACCTTCTAATAAGAAATAACACTAAGAAAATCATTACTAAATACATCAATGTATTCGTTCACTATGGTCACATCACTAATTTGAACTATTTATTTCTTTTCAACAATATGTGATGTGTAACATTTTCTTTCATCACTAACCAATTTATCATATTCATAGTATGTTACCAAATTCACGAAATCATTTAACATAAATTTATTATCTATATAATTAATTATAGAAAGATAAACTGAAATCCAATCTAGACCAAGAATGATATCAAACTCTACTATGTGTAGTTCCAAAATATTTTTAAGAAATATAATTCCACTAATTAAAATAGTAAGAATTATTTAAATCTTTTTTGTTTTAATACTTCCACCAAAAATTTTCACCAAAAGTTATATATTACTCTTATGAGATGATATTCCCAATTTACATGATTTTTTTTCAAAAATGAATGAATATGAATATCCAGAGTAAAACAAGGCACTGTTATAATTTTAATAAATAAGCAACATACCTATTAACACTTCATTTGATGGCCCAAAATCAACCACAGTAGTAGAAAAAAATTCCACACATTTTTTACTTCTAGTAATGATTATATCCCCCCTAGGGGACTAATTTTGGACACACATTATCATAATTCCCCAAATCATTCAAACTGAAGCATCTTACCATCAGTTTTGCATTATTTTTCTACTCATTTTCTATACATTCATAGCCTATATGTAGAAAATTAGAATATATGATTCACTTCCCATACATATTATGACTTTATAAATGATTCATTTTACTTCACTTCTCACGAAATTGGAATATGGTTTTCTGACGTATTTCATTCCATCTGGAAATTTTCTTACTCTTTTAATTTCAAGGAAAATACATATTGGAAAAATCTGTCTCTACTTTCTCACCGTAAAAAAACTTTCTAAAAGCCTTAAAATTCCCATGTGTCCAAAGATCTTTGTAAACTTGGTTTTAACCCTAACTTAAATAAATTAATTTTACTATAAATGTTATGAAAAAAATATTCCATCTACCAACCTGGTCTTGTAAAATGTTCTTCATATGCAGACAAAAAATATTCATCCTTTATCCTGAATTCATGAAAGTTTTTCTCCATCCTTAACCAAACAACCTTAAAGAAATATTTCTCAAGAACAAATATTCCTATCTTTTTTACATTCCATAGAATTAAGATCATAATTCAATCTAGTACACATAACTATATACCAAAATAGATCGACTTCAACATCAAAAAAATAAATGTAAAGAGTTTCCTTTTGAAACTATGAACATCTGATGACATAAAATATATTTTATAAGGTATTGATCTATCCTTAGGAAACTATAGGATCATATGATCTTCTAAATGATGGGGGATGTTTCCACATTAAATGATCTACTATAATCATTTTCCTTCATGGAAAACAGGGTTCCTATTTAGCATGGATACCAGAACCATCTAAATCTTCTTTCAACTAATCCATCACTACAACAAACAATTCAATTCTAATTATATCCATCTCGAGATACTGATTGAGAAGGATGTTTTCCTCTAAATTCATTCCCACTATAGCTTATTTTATTAATTTATAAAAAATTATTCTAAATTGAAATAATTTATGTGGAGAAACATTGTAATATTTAAATTCTAAAATAAATATAAAGTAAAATCATTCAATGGTATGCTATTATCATTTTCCTAAACTATAAATTTATCTAAACTGACCTTGATGTAAATTATAAGGACCCGACCTTATAAATTACAAAATATTGTGTATTAATTCAAGATTTCATTCTCTTAAATTTGAGGATTTTTTTTAGATTTTTATAGAATTAGATGATAAATCATGAATTAGAAAACTATATATATTAAATGTGGACACTTCTGATCAGTATCTATTTTCCCTTAGTATAAAACTTTCAAAAAAAACATTATTTATTTTTATGAAAAATCATTAAAACTTTTAATAATACCACTTATATTCCAATACCCATCCTTAAATCCTAGGAAAAACATTTTAAAAAGTGGGTTGAGAAAATAAATATTTTTAGGGGACAAAAAATAAGTTTTTTGGTCTAGTTAAGAAAATAAAACTCATGAAATGTTTACCATTATCTCAATGTTCTTTAAGAAAAATGAAATAAATAATTTTCACATGAAATCACAGACAATTTTTTATCAATAGTATCATTTAAAACCCATATCAATAAAATATAAGTCATGTAGGTAACTTGGGACATTATTATTCATTTAACTATTATAAATTGAATAAATGATATGGTAAAAATCCAAATCTGGAGTACACAATGCATTGGATGGAAATAATAGACACATATATCCTTGTTTTATCATAGAACCTCCCTTAATTTTTTATCAAATAACCACCCATAATTGGTTAATAATGTGACCACCAGTCCTTTGTTTATCACAGAACAACCAATCCTTGGAAAATAATGTAACCGTCCATAATCAGTTTTTAATAGAACCATTCATCATAATAAATAAGTTCCAAGAACCATAATATAACCATGAATCATGAAATATTTAATTTTCATCATAATACACATTGAAATCACTTTTAACCACATATGAAAAATATTTTTGATATTAAAATATCTATTTCTTTTAAAACCCATTTTCAAAATAAAAAACCCTTTTTATTTTAAAAAACATTTTTCAATACCAAAATACCCCAAAAAATGGAAATATGTTTTATTTTTTAAAAAACATGAAGCCTTGTAAAATAATCCAAGCATCAACTTATAGTTACAATGGAATGAAAATTCATTGCCACCGTACAAGTTAAAATAGAACATTCTTTTTTTCATTAGTAAAGAAAGTCAAACTTTTCCTAAAAAGATTACTTTTAATGAAAACATTAAAATAAATAAAAAAATTATTTTATAATTATCTCATGTACATATAAATATAATCATAAAATTATTTTTAATACATGGATATGGAAGTGAAATATAGTTTAAAGGACAACATTAAAAGTTGATATTTTTTAAATAAAATATCCCTTGGCACTTTGGAAACATTTTTATCATAATCCACATAAAATAATAACATCATGAAAAATTAAATATCATGATAATAGATTACCTCATGATATTACATGTCAAAGGGGTTGTATATACACCTCATAAAATAATATAAGTTCATAACATCAAAATATTCCTCAATGAAAGGAAATTGAGATGAACTCCCTTACCTTAATTTTGATTCGTCACATATGTTATTTATATTATTTAATAAAATGCTTATGTTAATAATTTACTTTATTAATAATTTTTTTCAATTTTCATAATAATTTTATTTCACTTAATACCTAGTTATATAAAATTACATAATCAATTAATTATATGTCAAATGTTTTGATGATATTTGGAGTATATGTCCAAAAATGATTTTGGGAGGTTGACTATGGTCAAAGGGGTCATTTATAAACATATCAAAAATATTAATAATTACATATTTATCATATTTATGCATCAATTAAACTTTTTTAAACCAAACATGAATTATGGTTATGAAAAATGAACTATGTTGCAATCATAGAGATTATAGGTCGTACGTACTTATGAGTAAAAATTCCAATTTTTAATGATCATTAGGGAAAGAAGGTACGGTTTATAATATAATTAAAAAATAATAAAAATATCATAAATACCAAATTATTTATTTTAATATACTTATATATATCATCCATGTGATTTAGTGATGAAAAAAAGTTGCATCGCTTGGTGGAGGCGATAGTCCATAAATACACACGAATGACCTTATCATTTTTCAGTATAAGAGAGAAAATGATATAATATCTTTTCAGAATGATAAATATGTCATAAATTTCATAATTATTTATGTTATATCACAAATATTCATTAATTTTATCCATATTACATTCTATGTAAACCGTTAGTGAATAAAGAACACTAATGGAAAAATCACATATACCCATAGTTTGGAACCATGGGTATAGGCTCTAAAACCGCGGGTACAGGCTATAACCACAGTTCCATGAACCATGGGAAATTCTGGGGTTAGTATAGAGCTATACCAAAAATATATTTTGAAGTAAATAATGAATGTAGATACATTTTTAATAGATGATTCATAAAAAAAAGCTATTGTTTATCCAAAAGATAATGCACCAATCATCAGAAGTAGAGGAATGAATGGAATCCAAATGAGACAACCTTGAAAAATTTCATAAGACTTTACTAGAAGATAAATTTTCTTATAAAGTGGATGCATCATGATTCGTGTTGGGTTTGTAAGATGGATTTTTTTAATTATTGATGGGGAAATATCTAAATGTTTTGAATCTAAAACATGATAAAAAACAAGTGGGATAAAGAGTTTGGAATGTGAATCTAGAAATTAAATCAATAGATGCTAAGGATTTTCATAGAACATCACATACTCGAAAGAAATTACCAAAGATAAAGTAGAAATTGAAGAGGTTGATGTGGAAGATTGGAAGTAGAAGAAGTTAGTAATGCTTCTTACTTGTGTTGATGTAAATCAGAAAGTGTTTTTGTTGAAATTTTTTTTAGACTATTTTGGATGTTGAATAATATCATGAGAATAATATTAGTATATAAAGGTTAGAAGATCAAAAGTTAAGAAAAATATAATAATTAATAAGTTAAATTATTGGAATACGTGTATAATATATGTATCCAAAATTTTGAATATTAGAAGATATTATGAAGGAATAACTCTTGAAAATCCATATTTATGAAATAATAACATCTAATTGAGTCTAAAAGGGGAATCAAGATGATAATTTTTCAATTTTGAGAATATAGGATTTTGAGGAAAATAAAATGAAAATAAGTTCATATATCAAGATGTTGATAATCATAGAATTGGGATTGAATATTTTTAAAGTTATTCTTGAAAAAAGGAATGATTTTATTACTAATGTACCTAGAGTCACATGTGAGTCACATTTTGTGGAAATCATGTTGGGTGAACCCAATAATATGCATAAATAATTTGAGGGTATAAAAATTTATAAACAAGTAGATAGTGAGTCTAACCTATATTTTCCAAATCATCTACTAAATCAAAGAAGTACTATTTGTTGATATTTTTTTATAAAAGTGGTGACATGAATTGGTCACCCAATTCATTCCCTGAATGAATTTATTAAAGAACTGGAGTAGTAGTACAAACACGAGGTGTAAAGAGCTTAATCCAGTAGGGATTTGGTGTATTAAAAACAAAAAACACCAAGAAAATCAAGAAAATATCAAATAGTAAAAAAAATAATCAAAACAACCTTCAATCAACCAGTACATGATCTATAAAGGGTTATACTGTCCACTGGGGATGTCACCAAGGGAGGAATCCATCTAGTCTGAAGGTAAGCCAAAGCCTATCTCAACAACTTTAATTCTATAGAAACTTGAGTTTTGTCTTCCACACTTCCTTTCAATTGCGATTGTAAAATGAAATGGTATGTTGAAACCTGAAAAAGACCATAAGAATTGAAACCAATGTTTGTAAATGAAAACAAATAAAAGTTTCAATCAATAAGCTATGAGTAAGAAGATCAACATTTCATGAGATATAATCAGAGCCTCTCCTTTACACGCTGGTTGAAACCAAATCCTGATCTCCCTTCCACCATAATCAAGATAATGTTTCTCAATCATTGTAGTTGTATGACCATATATAACTGATGGTGATGATACAGTAATTGAAAACTCTATCTACTCCATAGAGATTGTCTTAGAACATACACATCTGACAACTACTTTTTACCATCACTACTACAAAAAATAATAGTTTTTTGGTTCCCAATAGCTGGAGTAACTGAAAAATTTCATGTAGAAGGTAAATCACCAAAATGGTAAGCTCAATACATGTCTATATATTAGTATCTAAGACCTAGAAATCTCCCAGACCAATACATATAGTTTTCTACTAGAACGCCCTCTAAACATGTGATGATATTTTTCAACACAAAAATGAAATTCCCCTGGGCTTTCCCCAGTTGACCAATGTTTTTCTTTCATGTCATCTTCCAACGAAAATGATAGAATCACCAGATGAAAACTGAAAGGTTCTATCTTATAGATTACCACGTATGTTTTAATGTATAGAAAAACATCTATTCTATAAGGCTTCCTTGCTTCCAATTTTCAGACAGCACACCCAAACCTGGTTGTATAGTCATCCAAAAACATTATAACATGATCAACTTTTTCAAAACTAGGTTTAAAAATACAAATAACTTTATATTATCGACTAATGTCTCTAAAGGTAAAATCATGATTTTTCTTGTATTCATCAACCATTCTGATGAACATATGTTCCCGGATTTAAAGGTTTATCTCAGTTTAAATTTCATCCTTATTTTATTTCTAGAATGTAATTTCATCCTATTCATCCATCCATAAACTAATTTATTCACTCAAAAAATATGTCTCCATAATCTTATAGGCATATATATATATGAGGTCATTATTTGGATCATAATCCTCCTCCTCTAAAGCAGGGGGTGCAATAGGTTAAACAACTAATGGTTGTTTGGAAGGCTTAATGTTTTCCTTACTAGAGGAATCGATTTATCTTGTAAAAATTGTTCTTTAAAGAGTTAAATATTCCCTATGTTTTCTAGTAATTTTGGTATTTCGAGTAATGTATCAATCAACATCCACTATCGGCTTTTTCCACTTCCTAGCACACAATTTTTAATATGCTTACAAAATTTGATTAGTTTGATCATCTTCCTCCTGTAGAGAATCACTATAATAAGATAGGTCACCCTACTCCTTGTACCATGTATCACGTTATTCAACTTGTTTCTCTCCTAATCCTCCACCAGATTAGGAGGGGCAATGTTGGTGTTTGCGACAACATGATGGGTATCAACAAGGCATGAAATTCCTTAATTTTCAAAATACTAATCATTATTAACCAACATATCTTTATTAAAATAATTCTTCATCCCTTTATTTAATTTACTAGTGGGTCCAATATTAACCTTGTTACAAACATTAGCCCATCTAGATCATTATTCTACATTCTTGTTTCAACCCAAGTGGCTTTCTTGGCTTCCGTATGTGCAAACTTAAAGAAACATTCCTTATAAGCATGTCCAAGAATGAGGAAAGAAGATAAATAATCTGGAACCCTTTCATGAAAAATATCCTGAAAAAATCAATATTCACCATTTTGAATCCAGATTTCAGAGGGAACATCCTAAGAGGCGTCAATATCAACATAAATTCTAGCGAAAGATGGTCTAGAATGGATTTTCATCATTGATTCCAGCTTCAATGCATTACCAATGAGCATGGAGATTAGAAATAGGGAATCTTGATTAAATAAATATAGCTTCATTCCATTGAATTCAATCCATATATGAATATTGGGAGACTTGGTATAGGGGTCAAAATTGGGGGTCTATTTGAGGACTTTCATAGAACACCCCCAAAAAACCGTGAACGTTTTGCCTATAAATGTTAATAGTCATCCTCGAAAGAAATGTGAAGAATGACATTGAAGGAGTTCAATAGGAAGATATGAAAATCCAAGAATCCTATTGCTTCAAGAGAGGTTCTTAAGAAATTTAATGACAATATTAGATTAAAAAGAAACCCAAGAAGAACAAAACATAGATATTATTCAATTAGGGTAACATCAGTTCCTGAGAAAGATAGTTTTGGTTATCCATGGTGATGAAAATTCATAGGGTAAATGTAAATATTGTGGGCCCTGACATCATTTGAGCAAGACCCAGTGTTCTCAGTTGATATTTCGGTGACACCATATGTGATGGATCTCGAATTCAAAGTAGGGTTTCCCTTTCCCAGAGTGGGGTTTTTTGTTTTCTTCATATCAGCCTCTCCATTATTGAACTCTCTTTGGTATTGAGAATCCATTCAGTTTGTTTATTCAGAAGTTACATATTTTAATTATTCCATAATCCTTGGAAGTTGAAAACTTGAAAAAACTTATATAATATGAATTTAATCATTATAAATATTGTATAAACATGAATGATGTGCATGTGATTGAATTTTTTCAATCAATGGTATTCAAAGATCTACTATTGAGAAAAAAGTTATTATAATCGGTATAGTGACATCTGGGAGATGAATGTTGATATAGTTCATGAGTTTGGGGATGATATTAGAATACTAGAGAGATTTAGTATGCATATTTCTATACCAATTATAATTCTAAATTGATTCAAGGAGATAGATACTAGCTTGAAAAAACATTGGCACATAGATGATACATACTCATGATGAGTATTGGTGTTGAGTATAATATGATACCTAATAACCCAATTATAAACACTTTTCTACACAATTAATACAATATTTGTCTGATATTAAATATAGACACAACAAGGAGTCAATTTACATGTAGGGGATAAATCTTATTCAAATCATTAATCTTATTATAAATAATTTATTCAACACTTCACGCATGGTGGTGATTGTTGGGAATTCATATATATTATATAGTCTTCCATATCTTCTCATTATAAATTACAATTTCCTAAATCTTTATTCACGGGAATTCACAATTCATTCCTCAAAATTATTAATCTGTCCCTAATTATCGTTATTTCCTAGGACCTCCCATGGTTCAAACATAGACTCTAAAATAGGAATACTTGGATGGAATAAGGTAAATGGGATACACCCACAGGCTGTCACAAGTGTCTGGGAAAAAGGAATCACCACTCGGGAATGATTTCACCCATATAAAATTAATTAAAATAACAGTAAAAAATAAAGAAAATTTCAGCATGAATCATATGTACGTTGGACATCCACACCGAAGGAAAATAAAATAAACAAAAAACATCATAGTAAAAAGGTAGAAAAAAATTAAACACACTAATTAGTCACTCCACTACCCTAATCTCCCTTCCCTACAAAGAAAACTGCGTAGTTGCCTCCAATTCCCTTCTGGAACCCTTCGCAGAATATAACTACCCTCTATTCGTAGAATATAGTAGAAGTATTAAGTGTGTGATGAGGTAAAGAAAATAAAATAAAAACTAAACTAGAACATACGTGTATCTTGTGACTATACAACTCACCACCCCAATATAAGAACCAAAATGCCCCATGGGTCAAAATATGTTCCTGCAAGCAAGGAGGAAATATATTATATTTTAAGGACAATTTAGAAGAAAAAAATCACATCATACAAATACAATGATATTGTATACATCCTCTTATAGAATAGTGTACATATCTAGCGACATCAAGAATAAAGTTTCCAAAAGAAATAGAAAAACATTTGATGAGTAAATAAGAAGATGAATACACTTCATCTAGAAACCAATTCATGGATAAATCAACATATAAAATCAACAATTTCATTGAATATATGTAATTTAAAAAAAAACCATATATAATTTATAAGATATTGGGGAGGAATAAAATATATAATATATTCTCATGAATAAGATAGAGGCTCAAATTGAATTGAATACCAAGTTAAACAGTGAAGATATAACATAAAATAAAGATGATGGGATGAATGTTGAACCAAATGAGGAATCTCTCAACCTAGAGAGTAAAACCATTGATGTACTCAAGAAATTCATGATGAAGGTTACTGATCATGAAAATATCATTGATTATCTTGGAAGAAAACTTATGTTGAAAGTAAAAAAATGACCAAGCTAGAATCAAAACTTTATATAGGTGAATTAATGTGAAAAATGGTAAAATAAAGCCTCAAAAAAAAAATTTGAAGGAAGGATTAATTATCAACCACATATAATATTTTTAGCACATGAAGTATGGTTAATATTACACTTCAAATTATATTAAAACAATAATATTTTTCCCTAAAAATTTTGGTTTTAATATAATATCTAGACATTTATGGGGTAGAAAAAATAATAAGAAAACCTCTTCAACATGAAGTGAAGAAAAAAGAATACATGAAAGTAAAACCTCCATGAATAATAAGAAACATCAAATAATATTTAGATATTAAAGGAGTGAATCTGGAATGTAATGTTTTTTATAGAGTTATATCTTTAATTGAATATTCAAATTCAGTAGATATTTATAGTGATATTGTATTTTTGACCAAAAATGTTAAACATACTAGTACCATATATGATTACCTAAAATAAATCATTAATCAAGTTAAATGAGTCTGAAAGAGAAAAATAACCAGTCATTAAAGAATAAGGTTGTGAACTGAAGTACCACAAGTATCCCTACTCAGAATTGGCCATAAAGCATAAATTAAAATTGTGGAAGATGTGTGAGATTGAGGAATTGTGTGGATAAATGTATGAAAAATTTCCCTATATATTTTTCCTAGAAGTAAAAGTGAAAATAATTTGTAAAAATAATCAATAAGAAAAGTAATTAATAGGTAAGTGGAATCAAGGCTAAGAAAGAGAGGAAGAACTGGTATCATTGATAGTGAGTGTTATTCCCACATGAATGGAGAAACTAAAATCATGAAATATATGGAGGACCATGAAGGAGTAGAAGTTATATTTTGAAATAATAGATCCTTGTGGTTCGAAGATATTGGAACTACTGATATTGAATCAAAAGGACATAAATGGAAAAATGTTTTATTTATGTATGGAATAAAACAAAATTTCCTTTGTGCTAGAAAACTTTTGGATTAGGGAAATTATATCATATATATAGGAGAACTCTTTTATTATGATAAAATAAAAGGATGGAAAGTCATTACTATAGGATAAAGAACACATATGAATTTTTTTAAAATTGATGACCCATCTAATTCAATCTATTATTGAAAAGGATGGGGATTATATATTCCACATAATACCTATACATATTCACTAATAAAAATGAGAAATATTTTAAAATAAAAACAGGTGATATATATTCCCAAACTACAAAGGTATAAATAATTAGTTTGTGACACCTCTCTAAATGGGAAGATAGTACACAAGACAAATTAGAATGTGGATATCTATCCACTAAACCACTATAAATTTTATATACTCAATTTTTTTATTCCTATAAGGAAAAAGTCAAAAAAGTTTGTTCTTTATTTTATTACATTTATTGATGGTTATACTACTCCATATGGGTAACAAATAAAAGGCTACACAAATGCTCAACATCGTCAAAAGAAATTTTGGAAAGAGTCTTGGTGTTCAAATAAAAAGTATGAGATAAGGAAATAGAAATGAATACATATGTGATTACTTTTATATCTAATTAATAAAGAATATAATGATGAATTTATAAATCAAAATATACACTCCTTAAAAATATTATGTCACCAAGAGGAATAAATGAAGTATTGTGGACATGGGATGAACCATGGTAGCTGAAAACATGCTTCCATATGTCATTTGGACTGAATAAATGTGAACTCCTATGAAAATTTATAATATATGTTTATTGATACTAGGGAATAAAAAGACTATATGATATATTTTTTCACAGAAATCATTCTATAAAATACTTCCAAATATTATTATTCCCTTTTTAAATGATTATTAAGAATATAAATGGGTAATTTTAATGAAATATTTGAAGAAGGGATGTTTATGGGATATCTTTCCAATGGAAATGGATAAAATAAAAGAGAAAAAATAAAAAAATCCATATCAATGATTATATGTAAAAATAAATGAAAATTAGCATAAAAAATTTATGATTATTAATCCATAATATAAAATTTATAAAGATGTACTACTATAGAATTATGAAAGTAAAATTGAAGAACAACCAGGAAATTAGAAATGTGTGGTTGATTTTGACTAATATGAGACTAGTGATGAGGATGATTCTTAAAAAAATATGTAGAGGAATAAAATTTAGTTGAAATTTTTTGATATTTATAATTTCACTAGACACCATGATGTTCCTGTCCAAACCTATAGAAATTTCAGGTTCAAAATCAAAACTACGGTAGAGACAGAAGCGGAGATAGATGTTGGGAGGCAGAGGCCGAGAAGTGGACGTGGATACGGATGCAAAGGCATGAAGGCGGAGGGAGGGATGTGAGAGATGGAAGGTAGAGGCCGCAAGGTCGAGGTGGAGGTAGAATCTGGGAGGTCTAGGTGGAGGCGGAGGTAGGGAGGTCGACATGGAGGTGGAAGCTGGGAGGCCGAGGTGGATGTTGGGAGTTCAAGGTAGAGGTGGAGGTTGGGAGGGATGGGGAGACCAGATCTCATAGGAGGGAGGAGATCAGGGCTCATCGAAGTGGGAGGGGGAGGTAGATCCTGAGTGAGGTCAAATATGTTAGGGGATATACACTCAGTTTTTTAAAAAAAAGTGGTTATATGTTTGATAAAATTCTATATACCCATGTATTCTATAAACTGTGGGTATAGATCCATTTGTTTAGACCCCATTTCGAGTAGTTGAATCAGATCACTTTGTGAGGTGGTAGTATAATGTACACAAGAACAATGTTATAGTATCCCCTATGAAGTGGAAAATATAATGTATATGTGATATAATAACTCTATAAGTATAAATATTTTACAAAAATCATATTTATAATTTAAATACATCATTATAACAATCCATGAGAGGTAATGACTTAAAATTAATGAAATCGATTCACGAGTCGGTAGTTTTCCATTCACATGAATCATGATTTCAAATCCCATTTAATGGAAGAGGTGATTAATTTAGGTTATATGATTAAAGTAATAACATATCAGTGTATGTTATACATTGGTTTTATTATATCAAAATAATATAATAATATTTAAAAGAGGTGGAATAAAATATAAAATAAAAATGTATGGTTAAACACGATACATCTTCTTCAAACAACCTCATTATGTAAGCACCAAAGGTATTTTTTGGATGGATTTATGATAAAAATAAGTGATATATTTACTAGGGAGATAATATAGGAAAATATTTGGGAATTGATTGTTTGATTCAAAAGGGATTTTAAGTTATAACGAGGACAGGACCGCAGGTGGCCTTCTATAAATTATTAGAGTGGCACACTTGTAATTTTAGAACATAAAAGGTTTACCCACATTTTTCACAAGCCACATGGCTCCAAAATAGTCCATTATAAAGCCTTAGGCATGTTAAGATATAATTATTTCCATAAAAAATAATTTAGAAAAGTTTTTATATCAATTTAACCCTTTTCATTTTAGTTTAACAACCTGGTAAATCTTTTTTTACAATAACCATGGTAATTAATTTTTACTCTTTCCAGTATTCATTATGGCCAAAAATTAATTAGATATTTTTATATAATAGAAATTATTATTATTAAAAATATTTAATCCATTTTACCAAATTAAATTCACATATGTGGAAAATTTTAATATAAAATCAAACATGTTGATGTGATGAAAAGTGGGTTTTCAAGAAGTATATTTTCCAAGGAAATATTGATTTTATATTAAATATATGACTAATAATAATCATTGTATGAATATATATATATATATATATATATATAAATTTATTTTTATATATTATATAATTTTAATTTAAAACATTTCTCAGTAAGGATTATCTTAAATAATTAATATGTAGAAACATTATTCCCTTTAAAAATGTTTTTAGAAAAAACCCCATTTTAAAACCCAAAATAAATTTATAATAAAATCCAATATAAATTTGATTCAAAATTAATTTATTGGAAAATATATAGTTAAATTATAATTATGTTAAATCAAATTATATTAAAAAATAATGTGTATTTAAAATTAATAATTTTATTGAAAATAAATGACTTACAAAAATTGGAATTTTTCAGTATTCATCGAAAAAATCAATTTTTTTTAAAAAACCCAATATTTCACCCAAAAATAATTTTTATATGATGATTAAAAAAATGAAATTAATTTTTTATAAATAAAATTATTAGATATATAAATTATGAATTAAAACAAAACCATTATAATAAATCTTTTTAATTTAAACAATTTCCTTTTTGATGAAAAAATTATATAATATTTTTGTAATGAATATAACTATCTAATTCATGAAAATGAATCATTATATAATTACCTAGGTTATTACATAAATAATGTAAATATTATTATATCTTTAAATAATTTCTATTATATTATTTATATTGTTTTATTTCTTTAAATACACTTATATGTATCGTACATGTGATTGGCCAGGGATAATGAATCACTTCACTTCATAGAGGTGGAAGTTCATATATACACATGAAAGACTTTATCATTTTTCAGTGAATATATAGGTGAGAAGATATATGATATCATATCATTACAAAAAATTAATTATTTCAGGATTATCATTTATATTCATTAAATGAATCCTTATAAGTGGCCATGAGAGGCAGTGATGGAAGACAAATTACATCGGTTCGTGAGGAGGTAGTCCACCATACACACAAATGATGGTTTCGATTCCCATTTGATTGAAAAAGACATGGATATATGTTATTAAATTAACTTAATTCAAAATTATAATATTTAATATTATATTATTAATATTTTAACACTATTTAATAACATTTTATTGAATAAGAATAAGAAAAAAAACAAAAAACACTTGGTTAAGAACATTACCACTTATTAAGAAAACCTTTTTTTGTTTTATACCAAAATCCATTATAGATTGGTTTTATGATCAAAGCAAGGCCTCTAGAATATAAATGTGAATATAATGAAGGAATTATAGTAGGTATTGAAAAAAACAATTTTGTGTTTTAAGAAAAGAGGATATGACGTGACATTTTATAAGTGATGGGTGAAGAAATCATGGAATTACATAAAGTATTAAACTGATATAAATTAATTTTCATAAAAAATGGATCCAAAATGATATTTTTAGAATTTATTATAATTATGTGTCAAAATAATCTCATCCAATAAAATCTAGACATGTTTATCGGATTTTTTCACCCTTCTCTCTTTATTTTAACCCCTATTAACCCTATCTTACATTTACAGTCATATCAATGTTTCTTATTATTTAGGGGTCAAGAAATTAAATATAAAAAGATCATTGAACCATAAATGAAATAAGTTTCGTATTTTGAAACCATTTCCAAATTAATTTCATATATATACAATTTTTATGAATTTAAACTCATCTAATACAATATTATTTATCAAAAAATATGATTTTTTTCATTTTTTGAACTCTTTATTTTATTTGTATTTGAAAACAACATAAAAACTATTTAATTTTAATTTAATCTATTAAAACACACCAAATATGTTATATTTATATATAAAATATTTGGGGCACTATAACTCATCCAAAAAATTACTTTCAATGTTTTTAAAAATTATTTACCTGATTTTTCTACTGCTTTCACAAGCATTATGTTAGTGTTGCGTAAAAATTTAAGGTAATTATTTCATCAATAAAATTTTAAAATAAATTAACATGAAAAAATTAATTTACTAATATTTAAAATAAACACTTATATATAAATATAAGTTTGTTTACACATTTTAGAAAATATTATAGATATTAAAAGAAGGAGAGTGATTTTTTTGAGTTTATATTTACTTAAAGTTATATATATTCCATTTTCAAAGAAAAAAGGTAAAAAATTTCAATAAATTATAATAATAGATTAGGATTGTTGAAAATAAATAATAAAATATATTAAAGTAATGTTTTGGGTTTTTTAATAATTTTTGTTTTATTTCTAACCTTGAAGATAATTTTTTTAATCTGTAAAAAAATTTAGGGAATAGCGATAACTAATACACTATCAGATAAGAAAAATCAAGATCTATATAAGATGTATGACACATTAAAATCTAATTTAATCATATTAGAAACATTCTCCTTATAAAATTTCCAAAGGATACTAATTACCTATGTGTCTCGATCATCCTTGATAAGATAATCAAACTAGTCATCTATCTTGTCCTATGTTTGAATGTTCTCCTCCATTTTTATTTTCCCTAAATTAAATGATATTACTAGAATACAGTCTTTCATATTGATCCACTCTATCTATTAATAATTTTATTCAATACATATTATTCTCTTAGCCATCTTATCATCATCCATTCACGAGGCATTAAACAGGAGCGAATCCTCCAAAATATCTTCCTCAGAGTGTATGATCAACTCCCTTGTTTAGACACTGAATGGAACCTCCTTGTTTTCCTCCAAATACTGGTTGGTAGGAACTCAAAAAGTGGTATCAACCCAATAAAAGGATATCTAATTATAGAAATATTCAACCCCCACTGACGTCTCCTATAACTTATTTGATTCTCCCATCAAATCAGTAACATTATCTTGATCTTTTGAGACATTAGTGTTAGACACTTGGTTTTCATACTGAACATTTACACGCACCTTCTGGTCCATCTCCATATGATTAGGATCAATTTTCATCACATTTAGCCTCGTTTTCTTGGAAGATGTTGTCTCCATTAATCTAGGTAGCTATTTCTAACCCATAATTACCTGATTTTCTGTTACTAAGGTGACACATATTTTATATATTTACAATTCATAACGAAAAACATGAAAAGGGTAATATTTACCCAATTTGAACATCATATTTCTAAATATCAAATAAATTTTTTAATATTCAATTTTAATAAGTTATATTAATTAATTTTTAATTAAAATAGAAAATGAAATGAAAATTATTTTTTAAGAAAATGTGTTTTAAGCCTAAAAATAACCTTAAACCAAAATCACGAATAATATTGATTACATTTTAATTAATTAGATTATTTATAATCAAAGGATAAATTATCTTACCCTAAGAATATATAAGACTTTAAATTAATTTATTTAATAAAAATATATGATTATTTTACAAAACAAACTCTACTTTTAACTATTCATGGAAGAATCCATTTTTTCCAGAAAAATACCAAAATTTCTCCTTAAACTAATTTTCATATGATTATTTCAAAAATGATGTTAATTTATTAAAATTTAAATTCTAAAATTTGGAATAAAATACATTATTTAAAATCATATAACATATGTACATAAATTTCGTAAGAATTAAAATATTTTAATTTTTTACTTGAAAATTACTTAAAATTATTATAATGAATATACATCAATAAAATTTAATTAGTAGATATTAATAAGACATGAAAATGATTCCTTCTAGAATTACTTTAGTAGTTAAATTATTCACCTTTTTTGAAATTTTTTCCTTATATTTTTATTCATTACTTATACAAATGAGGATACTTTTCATTCAAAGGATTTTTTATTCCCGTATTTCTTCTTTAATCATATGGTTTCCCTCAAAACCTTGACCTATTGAATCAAAATTTTCAATAATACCTTCTCTCTTTGTTTAATAATTTAAGTATTATTTCCCTTATATGAATGTTTTACTTCTAACTATAATATTTTAAGGCTAAAAACATGATATCTATCTGAAATATAATTTCATAACACTGAAACATGAAATATGTCATGTATCTGAGATAAACATAGAGGAAAGTCCACTCAATAAGAAACAGGCCTAAATTTTATCAGGATTTTATAAAATTCAATGAAAAATTTACTTAACATTCCCCTTTTACCAAAACACATCACACATTTCCATGATGAAACTTTAAGAAAATCATGATCACCTTTCTCAAAATAAAGATCTTTCTTTTTGTTATCTGTGTATATTTTCATCATGAGAGTAGTTTTCCTCCAATATTACTGAATAATCAATTAATTCTCAACCATTTATTTTAAAATTTTATTTCCCAACAACATCCTTTCCCCTAAATCATCCCAATAAGTGGGATTCTAACATCGCTTTCCATATAATTCTTCACAAAGATCAATCTGTATACTGGAAGGATGAATTTTCTTATAAAAAGACTCAACCAATTTCAGATGTTGATCATAACTTCCCAAATATACCATTGAAAAATATCAACGTACATCTTCCAAATATTGAATCATTCTCTCTTATTTTCCAATAGATTAAGGATGTAAATTGGTACTGAAATTTAATTCAATTCCCAATGACATCTGAAGACATTCCAAAAATATAGAGGTAAACCTAGGATCACTATCACATAATATAGATAGATATGATCCATTAAATCTTATTATATATTTAACATAATTTAAATAAATTTGATCTAAAGAAATATTTTCCTAAATGGGATGAAAAAACATATTTAGTTAGTTGATCAAAAATTACCCAAATTTCATTATTACCTAGTGATTTATTTGGTAATACCACAAAGAAATCCATGGTTATTTTCTGACATTTACCTTTTGGAACTAAAAATGGGTGAATTAACACCTTTAGTAATTGTTATTCATCTTCATCCTATAAAAAATTCAAACATTTCATAGTAAAATCAGTTAAATATTTCATCATTCCTTACCACCAGAAATTTTCCTGATGGTCTCTATATATTTTTATTCTATAAGGATTAAAAAAAATATAGTAATATAAGCCTCACTCTATAGTTATTTGTTAAATTGTGTGTCACATGAAACACAAAACCTTTTTATGAATTTTAAAACATCTTCTCGTTCAATATTAAATTCTGGAAACATTATTATCTTAACTAATTCAACCTTTTCTTGTAACTCACTATCTTGCTTTTGAGTTTTATTAATTCTATCTAACAGAAACAATTATAATAACACAAAAGATAATATAGAAGGATTTATGGCATGCCCTACTTCTAATCCAAAATTCATAAAATCATTAACCAGATGATTATGTTCTAGATATAGAATATATAATGATTCATTATCATTTTTTCTGAATGCATAAGCTACCCTATTTTATTTATCCAAATTGTAATGAATTTTGTTTTCATAATTCATTATTAATTACATCCATCTTCTCTATCTCTTTTTCAACAATTTATGAATGAATATATAGTTAAAATTAATATTATCATCATATATTTATCCCTTTACTCAATATAAATGATTTCTCAAAATTTTTATTTCAAATACAATAGACACCAGTCCTATTTCATGTGTAGGATAATTTTTCTCATGGGGTTTTAATTTACATGAAGCATAAGAAATTATCAGATCATTTTTCCTTAAATCACAACCCATTCCATGCAATAAAGAATTTATATAAATAATAAAGCCTCCATTTCTACTTCGTCATTAATTGCATAATAAACCTTCAAAACTATGAATTTATTTAATATTTATAGGTCTTGTACACAAATATTACACTTTAGTGTTAAAATAATTGGCTGTTATGGAATCATTAATTGTGATATATCCAAGGAATCAAATCATTTATAACCAAAAATTGCATTTTCTAAATTTTCCATATAACTTATTCTCTTTTAGGGTTTGAAGAACAATCCATAAATTTTTTTATGCTTCTCAAAACATATTGACTAAACCAAATTATCATTAATATACACAACCTCAAATTTATCCAAATATTCAAGGAAGACTATATTAATAAGATCCATTAATATAGCTCAGGAATATTTCAACCTAGCTTCCATAACCATAAACTCAAAATTCCCAAACCTAGTATGAAATGTTCTTTTTATAATTTTATCCTCCTTCACCATCAGCTGATGGTACCAAAACCATATATCAACCATAAAAAAACATTGAGCTCCTAGGATCTGATTGATCAATTCATCAATATGAGGAAACATTTACATATTCTGATAGAAATCGTTTTCAAGGAACTATAATCAATAAAAATCATAAAAAAATCTTCTTTGTAACAAAAAAATAGGTTCACCCCATGGTGAAATTCTAGGATGAATGAAACATTTGACAGGTAATTCATTAAATTCTATAATTTCTACATGATAAATTCATTATGGGGGTATTGAAATTGTCTTACCATGAGACACTAAATCAACAGTAAATTTAACTTCCCGATTGGGTATAACACTGTGAAACTCAATATAACAAACAAAATTTTATTATATTACTACAAATACATTATTAATCTAAATATTTCCCTTATTTGAAATAATAAGATCATTGTAACATTAATTTCCATCTCATAAAATATTGTGAACATATTGATATGTTATCCAAGGTATGAATTAATTATTATATACAAATAGAAACTTATTTAGGGAAAAAATATTTTGGCTCTGGAATATATCATAGCATGATAAACTAAAATAAAATAAATTCCTAGAACAACATAAAATCCTAAAATTGGAATGAAATCATGGATTGTTGGGAAAACCCTTCCATAAGTGTTAATAATAATATCTTCCTAAATTCATGTTTCTTTAATATTTCCTCGTATTTTCTTTACCAAAATTACTAACTTCTTTTCATAGGGTGAAATTTTAATTTTACCCATAATGTTTTTAGAAATGGAAGAATATATAGACGTTGAATAGAAAACATTAGAATAATATTAACATACAAGTAATGTACCTATCACCACTTCATTTGATAGTCAAACATCATCTGATATAGATGAAAAGGATTCCATCACACCCTTTTACTTATATTCATGTTGGTTCCCGTCATTCATTTTATTCCTCAAACAGTCATCCATGTAATGACCCATCTCATTAAATATAAAACACCTCAACACATTTTTCTCAATGTTTTTCATATGAAAAACATGATTTTGTTTTTTACAATGAAAAGACATATTACCAAGACTACCACATCATAATCACTTACCAAATTTCCAAATACATTCTCAAAGATATTTTTTTCTACACATATCACAAATTAAAATAATTATTTTCTTACCTTTAGATTTATTTGATGGATTTTTCCAACTTTCCTGCCACCTGGACCACTTTTTATACTTGTTATCATAAAACACATGATAATCATCAGACTCTATTTCTACTTTATTCACACATCAATCATGTGTATCATATATTTGAAATTCATGAGACGATTATGAAATTATATATTATATCTTAAATCCATATAAAAATTGATTAATTTTACTATCATGATACTAGATAAAAAATTTATTTACCATGATAATTATGTGAAGTTTTATTCATACACAACCATTAAATCTTCACCCTTTTCCCAAATTACAATTATTATTTTTCTATCCTATCTAAAATATCCTTACAAAGATATTTATCAATAAAAATATTCTTCTATTCATCCCATTCTAAGGAATCATTCTCTTCTGCTTCTCTGATATTTTTAACCATTAACCACCATTAATCAGCTTCACTTTAAAAATAGAAAATACACATGTTTCCATTTTATTATCTGAATAGCATAGGTATTTCAATATATTTTATATGGATTTATTCCATTCCTTTTCTATCACTGGTTCATAATATCCATTGAATATGGCAGTGTGTTGTTTCATAAAATTATATTCTATCTATATTTTTCACTATAGTAGATCATGATTCCCTATATCATCGATACCACCACAATCTATAGCCTATATCAATTTATTCATCATAGAAAAAAAACTTCACAGATCTAATTTCAACCATTAAATGTTTTTTATTATGAAAGATATTGTCCTCTTGGTGCCTTCCAACTCCATATTCCCTATTTACTCTATGGAAACTCATTCTTAACAAACATAGTTTATATGAATCAACATAGTAATAATTAAATTCAATATCATGAAAACCAAAAATTATAATCTGTTAAGGGTATTGGATTATATTATCCTAACCTCTAAAATTATCTAAACCTTCAATATGATACCAGCTATAAGATCCTGACCTTAAATAATCTATAAAATTTATACTTAAGGATGAATTGATTTTCTTTCAATCCTAAAGATCATTTAGTTTTTTAGTTTTAGAGTGTCACACGTCATTTTTTATTTTCTTATTTAACTTGGTTTGGTCATTTTTTCATTGGTTTTTTCTTGTGGGTTTTATAGGGTTTGGATCAAAATTTTGATTTCCAAATTTTTTTCCTTTTGTTACAAAGTTTAGGTGCATAGTTTAGGGAAACTATGTGGCCTCCTATAGCTAGGTCTCTTTTCAGTTCATTATGAAGATGCATGGTTTGATTTGAATGTGTTGCACATGGTTTGATTTGAATCGTACAAATCCCTGGATAAACTGTGCGGATATTGGGTGTCTCTAATAATTGGATCACATCTAGAGCACAGTTATCCCAAAACAGGTGGAAGGAGTGTGCATGGATCTAAATTTTTTAACCAAACCATGTCGCAAGGTTGGCTTACAGTTCTCCAAACCATGCAGCTAAATTGTGAAAGTTTCCATTTTCTTCAGTGAGGGGTGCACAGTTAGCATACTATTTCTTAAATCATGCTACTAAACTATGCACAGTTTCAATATTCATAAAAAATGTGAAATTACACATTTTACCATCCTTGATTTTAACCCAAAACCACCTCTTTTCCTCCCCTAATGTCTTTTGTAACCCATAGAGAGCTCCTCCCTTCTTCCCCACGCCTCCCTCCTTCTCCAAGGGTGAATAAAAGTGTATTTATTACTGTTTTGGGTGATTTCTCAAGGTAATTCCTTCTTCTATTCCTCCTCTACATTTTCCTCTCTTTTTCTTTTTGATTACTCTTCCCCATTGGTTCTGTCAGTCTAACTTTCAAGTCTATTTGGGTTTAAATTGGGGGTTTTTGTTGTTAAGGTTCCTCTTGGATATTCTTTCCTTCTTAGACCATTGTGGATTTGTTTCATGTTTATGTTTTCTATGTGCTTATGGATTGAGGTGGGTTTTCATTTATATTTGCCCTTTAAATGGAAGAAAAACTGATTTCTTTCAATTCAAAATGCTATTTAATGTTAAATAGTGATTTATGATTTTTAAAATAATATTTTGATACAAAATGAAGTGTTTTACTCCCTGTATTTCTTTTTATCAAATTACTTTATGAAACACTATGCACCAAATGCTTGTAAAAATGCCTAGTTGGAATTTATAAGTGATTGTGGGTTATAAAATGATGATTTTGACTTGGTAAATGGGTGTTGGATTACAAAATATTTATTTTTGAGTCTCAAATGGATTTTTCAAACGATTTTTATATACTTTGAAAAATTTTTGTTACTCAAATATTGGAAGAGGCATTATTTGTCATTTTAAATTAAAGGTTATTCTTGGAAAACACCTCTTGGGGTGTGGATCTATCCTTTTTTGATTCTAATAGGAATGGTAGGTAATTATAATGGTATTTACCTCATGTTTTGATGGTTGAGTTTTAAGAGGATACTTTTGGGGTGATTCAAGGACGATTCTTAGTTTTGTAGCTCATGGGGTGGCTAAAGCTTGTGATTTGTTGATGGTTGATTTGTTTGGGTCACCCTCACTTTAGACATGACATGAGAACCTGTCATAGATAATGGATTTTCTGATAATTTTTGATTCACTAGTTTATATTATACACTTTCTAGTTGACCTTAGTACAAACCATGTTGGGATTTGTAATTTCCCCCCTCAATTAGGTCAGAAATGGTAGGACTGAGAAAACAGGACGGTTTATGGCACCATGTTAGGCATTCATATAGGATGTATGATAGATTTTTATATACTCGAATATCTAATGAGCTTATTGGTACTCCCATTTTCCAATCACTTATTTTTCTATGGTGGATAATATAGGTGTCATGTTTGGTTTAGTTACCTATGGATACTAATTACCATTTCCCTTATTGTGTGATTATTGCTTCATCTTCTTTTTTTGGTGTAACCCTTTTCTAAATATGAAAAGTGGGTTTTCAAAGGATCTTGTAAATGTTTTAATAATATTTTTTAATATATTCCCCTTATTAAAAAAATATCTCTTCCAACTCTCCCTGTGCTTCTTCAAAAATTTTAAAGCCTCCCTCTCTTGGAAAGTACCCAGTTTAAAATAAAAAGGTAAATGTAATGTGAATTAATTTAAAGAGAAAATGTGTGAAAAACCTGATTCTATATATTTTATTTCAAACATGAAATTTATTTATCTTTTGTTTAAAATAAATACAAATTGAATAGATTATATTGGGCACACATACTATGTTTCAAAATTCATACCTATAATCCATTATTTCTTTTAGTCTCAGCTATAGGTTCCATATTGGTTTTCTCTCAATGGAGTGATATTGGGTTTTTGGTTTAGTGAGTGACATGTGGGGTCACATAGAGATTTTTATGGTTTTCATGTTTTTATTTAATTTATTTTTAGTTTATATTTAGTTTTTTGGTTGGGATCTTTCATTTAGTTTGGGATGAAATTTTATTATTTTCATTGATTTATTTTACCTATATTGGGTGAAATATTTTCCATCGTCTCTCTATGTGATGCCCCAAAACTAGTTTTCATCCGAGGAATATCGAGAACACATCTTAGGCCATATCACAGGAAGGCACAAGTGAATGGTTCGGGGATGAACTGAGTTAGTTCATTAAAGAATGGTATCAGAGGATATGTTCTTTAGAGGAACTAGCATTCAGAGTTACCTTCGTTATTTGGGTTTTCAAGGTAGAAGGAGTATGACTATCAAGACTTGGTGTGGAGGTATGAGGTAGTTTCTAACAAATACTATCTATGTCGCACTTAGGGTTTTCATGGGAAGTTGGGTTTCGTTCAGTTTATTTGTTTCTTATGGGTTTTTTTGTTTAGGGATGTGAAATGAGATTTTTTATACTACTCTTAGTGAGGTCTTAGGGCCTAGAAAGCCATGTGGAGCCAATGTCATGGCCCTGAAATACTTTTTGTGATGGTTTTGTGATTCAAATATAGCCGCCAAACATATATCTAAGTCACACATCAAAACTAGTCTGCCCTTCATGTGATTTTTTTTGAGATTTATTGACTTTGAGATGGTTTTGGAAACCTTGTTTTGAAATTGTGAAAACCTGATTTCAAGAAGAAATTTTTTCATTTTTGAAAATGATAAATGAGTTTTAATTTTTTTCAATGAATTTTTTGGAAAAAAATTAAATAAAATTATTTTTGATGAATTGGGTTTTTAATTAAATTATTTTGATGAAATGATGTTTTTTAAAGATTAGGGAAATGGTTTGAATTAGAGGAATTAGATTTTTAAAGGAATTAATGCGATATATGGGTGGAATAAAGTGGATTGGAATGTGGGGTTTGAAAAAAAAATTTAGAGGGGTTTTTAGTGGGATTTTAAAAAAAGGTTTTTTTTTACATTAGTGAGTAGGTTCCCTTTTGTTTTTGATATTTTCATGTGGTGAGTTTTGGTTGGTGAGTTGGTTTTGATTAAGTTATTGGTTTTATTCTTTTTTAGTGTGCACCCCCACCAAAGATTTGATGGATCTTAGAGGTTCATATATGGGTGGTTCACCATTAGAAGACCCACAAGTTGATCAATATAAAGAATTCCTCCATGATATTTGGAAGTTTAATCCTCTTATCTTTTATGGTTAGGCAGATCCTTTTAAAGTAGAATATTGGATATGAAATATAGAAAGGATTTTTTGATTCCTTGAGTTTCCTGAGTCTCAAAAATTTAATTTTTCTACCTTTATACTTGATGGTCTGAGTTAAAAGTGGTGTAATTTATTCATTTGGACTATGTTTATGGAACACCTTTCCTAGGATCTTTTTTAGGCCTAATTCATCCATCAGTTCCTTTCTATGGTTGTGAAGGTAAAGAAGAAAATGGATATATGCTTCCTTCAACATATTTATTGACCAGTGTTGGATTTCATTATTCATTTTTTGGATCTAGTTCATTATTTTCAAGTGTTGGTTTAGGAAGATTCCTTGAAATCTAATCAGATTCAGAATAGGCTTCATCCTGTCCTCCAGTCAAGGGTATCATAGTTTAGTCTAACCTCATATATTGATATTGTGAGGAAATTTTTTCACGATGAAGTCTTGATGGAACGAGTTTTTGAGATAACTAATCTTCCTCCAGTATCTGTATGTAGTGAATGAAATTCTAGTATGGATATAAGAAAGTGGCCTGAAGTTTGTAATGTTGGTAGTGGAATTAACAGGCCTCCAGATCATTCATCTTCTTCTTCAAGGCACAAAACCCTGGTGTTTCATCAATGTGGAAGGTCGGGTCAGCAGAAGCCATCATTTTCAAATGATCCAAAGGCCTTCTATACCTATGGATTCTTTGGTCACAAGTGATAGTTTTTTCAAGTTGTTTCCAGGAAGTGACATTGAGCCCAATACACCCCTTCAGAAGACACCCCAAACTATTTGCAGGAGTAGGGAGCTAGTACGTGTTCATCTTAAAGCCCCATTTTAGATATAAAGATTCATTTTTTTCCAATGGTTATGTCTTGTTGTGTTTATTTTTTTGGAATGATATAATATTATTAACCTTCTGGGAACCCCAACCTTAATGAAATGATATTTTGGGAATTTTTAAATCTTCTTACTTTAGTGTAAAGTGTGTTTCATTTTGTTTCTCATTCTTATAGTATAGTTTCTTCCAGGATTGTGTGTGGTTTCTCATGTTAAATGGTTTGGTGTTTAAAGGGTGGTGTTGGTTGGGAATCTGACTAGAGTTATAAAATGGTGGGGAGTCTACCATGCCCCCATGTTTTTATCGATATAATCTCGTGTTCCTTCCCCGATCCTTCCCATTTTCTCCATTATGGAGTTGTTAGTGGGTTATCTCTTTCCTCCTAGGATTTCAAGATTTGAGTTTTCATTCCCATAGTAAACGTTGATCCATTTAAGTAGACCAGGTTGTTTCGATCATGGTAATATGTTGGGTTGGATTCTTGGGGTTTTCATCATTCTATTATGATTATTTAGAGTCATATGATTTTTTTGTGTGTGGAAGTGCGTTTCTTTGTCTTTGTCGGGGTTTAGGTTCCTTTTAGTTGGAATATTTGAATCATGTGTTTGCTTGAACCTTTATATTTTGACTGATCAACTGGAAACTTTGAGGCTTTCTAGGAGAAAAAAGAAAAATTGCATTGAGAATTTTCACACTCTTTCTTTCATCTTCATAATTTACTTTTTTTGATCATTTTTTATATGGTTGTTCTCATTTGTTTTGGATGTTTCAGATAAAAAAAATTAGATTTAATATATTTTTCTTCTATTTCATTGTTTTGGTGCACGGTCGAGGGGAAATTGTCTGGCATCTTATAGCTGAGTCTCTTTTCAATTCATTTTGAACTTTCACTATTTGAGTTACATGTAGTTTTAGGTTCCGGGAATTTCGGAACCACGTGTATGGGTGTACCCAAATCTAAATTTACCTTTAACATCGATCACTATAAGATCCACCATGATAATAAAACGCTAGATCTTTATAATATAATGAATAAATAAAGGGATAGAGAGAAATCATAGAACCTTATAGAGGATCATCATAAGTTAGTTATGATTAATTTAATTAAAATACAAGAATTACCTTGATGGAATTATCTCTCCGTTGATTTTTCTAGTAATGATCTAGTGTGATTCATCATTGCATCGTAGAATCCAAGTGTAGGATTCCTCTAGCGGTGATCTACATGTGATCTACATATCTCTTGATATTTCTGAAGGGATCTCTAAGTCCTAGCACGGAAGAGCCTTCGCTTGGGATGTCTTCCTTTGATCACCTTGAGAGACAATTCCAAAGCGCTCTCCTTGATCTGGTGGAGGAGGATCTTTATCGTAACAGGAGAGCATTCTTGGAGGAAAGGAATTCTCTCCAATCTTGATAACTTTCTCAAGATCCCTTGTGCACAACCACAAAATAATGGCTAGGCTTAATGAGAATAATGTAATTGTGATTTATATTACATAGAATAAAGAAATGAATTAATTATGCAAAGGAATTTATTCATTTTATTTACTTCAAAGTAAGAACCCATCCTCTAATAATAAAATTTGACTATTATTATAACATGACATGAACCTATCAAATTACACCTATTTTTATTTAAATAAATAAATAATATTATTTCTCACAAATACCCATAAAAACTACACGGCATGTATATATTAATATACACAGCATGTAATTTGTTTTTTTATTTTCTTTATTTCCTCCACCACATTTATTAGACATTGAATAATGACTATTTATTTTTTAAATAAATATCACTACATTACTGGCTAATAAATATATTATTTCACTGACAATATATTCTCTTGAATAACTAGTTTCTAAATAAATGCAATCCAGTATCCTTGAATAATTATTAAACCAAAATTAGGAATAATATTTATTCAACTTGTTAAATGAATATTTAACTGGGATTCTTGGACACACATAGTATGTGACCCTCTAGGACTCTTTCTTAGTGGCATTAGGAGGAGCCTGCCTAAAGTCCAAGGTCAGCATCTTGCAACACACCAAGGCACCCATAGAGAAAGAAGTTAACACCGCAATAACATGTCACCCCCTATGAATGCTTACCATATAATGTAATCCTTTTATCTCAATATCTCAAATCAAGTGGGTTGTATGCTATATCCATCAACCCATGTGATCGATTATTCTTTCTCTGACTTCCCAGAATTGAACTCACCCATTCCTCACTAGGGCCATGGATTTATTTAGGCTATATCAGTTCCATTAAAGTTCCTGAGATATCAACTTTCATTATGGAATAGAAGGTAAAAATCCATTATCACATTATCTATTAATGTAGTATTACTTTTATTGAACCCAATATATCCTACCACATTGCGAACATTGTTTCATCATAGTTTTTTTCAATATATCTAAGTGTGTGAGTTGTAATACCCATTAATAATAATCTTAAAGTCTAAGGACCAATAAACACGTCTGCATATAGGAACATCGTATGATACTATGAAATGTAGATTTCTACTGGAGGGTCTCGTTTTCATAATATCCTCCCAGATATTACCAAGGGTGCACACAATGAGAAAGTACATCAATGTTTTATGATTACTCAACCCTAATTCCCTGTATTATTAGTGTCCCTAAAATAACATCATCTAGACATATAACATATATTCAAGAATAGTGTTATGGAACTTTAGGGTTCTCATTATAGTAGGGATCCACTATGGCCCTTCAGTGAAATAGATATCCTTAAGAAATTATCACATGCATTGTTATGCAGAAGAAAAATCAAGATGTGATAAGGTATTTATTAATATTCAAATCCATCAATACACGTTTATCAAAAAGTAAAAAGTAGTTGGTTCTATGCCACCAACTCCTACTTGGGCTAGAGCCAACTGCTAACAACCTTTAACCTGCTATCTCTCACATGATATTCATGATTTTGTTAAGATAGGCCTTTAGTCATGGGGTCCTCCATGTTCTCTTATGTGGACACTCTTCTCACTACAAATTCACCCCATTGATAGAAATCCCTCAAGAGGTGATACTTCAAGAGATTGTTCTTTGTCTGTTGATGTGACCTTGGTTATTTTTCAAGAGCCACCACTGCAGTATTTATCACAACACAATGTCATAGGGTCTCCACTGCTAGGATCCACATTAAGAACCTAAAAAAATCCCGAATCTAGACAACTTCCTTGGCTGTATCATAAGCTTCTACATATTCAGGCCCCACTGTAGAATCAACGACAACTAGCTGCTTTGAACTCTTACATCTCACAACTCCTTTATTTAGACATAAAACATATCCAAATTACGACTTTAGATCATTTTAATCTATTTGAAAACCAGCATCATCACACCCTATGATGACAAGTTCCTTATCTCCTCCATACACCAAGAACATATCCTTAGTTCTTCTCAGATACTTAAGTATAGTCTTAATAGCAGTCTAATGTTGTTCTCGTAGATGTTCTTGATATTTTCCTAACATTCTTATTGCATAGGAAAAATCAAACCTGGTACATATAATGGTATACATGATGGATCCTATAGCGGAAGCATATGGGATCTTACAAATCCTATATTTCTCCTATTGTGTATGAGGACACATTCTCTTAGAAATATGTACGCCATGTGACACTGGTACCAATCCCCTCTTGTATTCTTTCATACTAAATGTCATTAGTGTCTAGTCAATTTATGTACCCTCACTCAGTCCAAGCAACCTCTTGGATCTATCATGAATGATATTGATCCCAAGAATGTAGTCTGCTTCACCTAATTCCTTCATGCAGAAGCACTTGTTCAACCAATCATTAACTGATTGTAAAACTTCTGTATCATTTCCAATAAGTAATATTTCATCAACATATACTATTAATTAAGTGACTCCATTCCCATGAAATCATTTATAAACACATGGATCATGTTCTTTCTTAATGATAACAAATTCCTTTATGGATTCATCAAATCAAATGTTCCCTCACATTGAAGCTTAATTTAATCCAAAAATGGATTTCCACAACTTGAAAACCCATTTGGCTTCTCCTGGTGTCACAAACCCTTAATATTGTGTCATATAGACATCTTTCTAAAGGTTCCCATTAAGGAATTCTGTTTTGACATCCATTTTCCAAATCTCATAGTCATGGTAAGATGCTATGGAAAGTGTGATTCTTATGGATTTAAACATGGAAACTAGAGAGAAGGTTTCAACATAGCCAATTCATTGACAATGTCTGAATCCTTTTGCCACTATCCTTTATTTATAGGTGATAACTTGACCTTCCATGTCCAGATTTCTCTTGGACACCCATTTGCATCTAACATGCTTTACATTAACTGGCTCATCAACTAGATCCTAGACATGGTTTTGATACATGGAATACATCTCATAATTCATAGCTTCTATCCATCTTGTAGATTCTGATCACTCTACTTCATTATTTTAGTAGAGATGTTCATCATTTTCCAAAAATAATGATTCCCCATCCATGGTGACTAGAGAACCAAATATCTCTGGTTTCCATACCTCTCTTGAGCTTCTAAATAGTACTTGTGTTTAGGTAACCTCTTCCATGGGGACCTATGGGTCTTTTTCCTAAACCAACTAATGTGTATCTTGAGCATCAAATTCATTTAATTACATCTTTCTCCCACTATCCTTTTTGAGGATATGTTCCTTCTCAAGAAAGACGTCTTGTCTGGAGACAATCACTTTATTCTAAGAAGGGTTATATAACTAATATCCTTTAGTTCCCCTATGATGTTTTATAAAGATACACCTCATGAACTAGGGTGATAGTTTGTTTCCTGAGAAGGCCTTAACAAACCCCTTGCATCCCCATACACATGTGTGTGAAAAAATGGGTTTCCTTCCACTCCATAACTCAGAGGGAATTCCATTTTCCACCTCTGTTGGTACTCGGTTTAATGTGTATGATATAGTTTGTAAGGAATATCCCTAAAAGGATAATAGAAGATCTTTATGACTCATCATTTTACTCACTATGTCCAACAAGGTGCGGTTCCTCATTTCACTAAAACCATTCCACTGTGGTGTATAAGGAGGAGTGAGTTGAGAAAGAATCCCAAACTCCTGTAAAAGGTTTATGAACTCTTAGTTCAAATATTCTCCACCTCGATCTGATTTAAGATTCTTTATCATATTACCAAGCTGATTTTATACTTCATTCTTGAATTCCTTAAATTTCTACAAGGTCTATGACTTATACATCATTAATTAGATATATCCATATGTACTAAAATCATTAGTAAAAGTAGTGATGATAGAATATCCACCTCTATCTTCTACTGGAAATGGTCCACAGACAACTATGTGTACAAATCCTAGAAGCTCTATGACCATTTCACCATGTCCACCAAAAGGTGGATTGGTCATTTTACCTTGTAAAAAAGTATGACATCTATCAAGTGGTTTTAGATTAGTAGAGTCTAAATAACCGTCTTGTGAGATGTTTTTGAAGCACTTATCATTTACATGTCTGATACAGTGATGCCACAACTGGGTGTTGTATGAGTCATGTGAGTTTTTTTCATTATCAATTTCCAATTCTCAGTTTTTTTAATTTAATACATACAAACTATTATTTAAATTTGTCATACTATAACATACATTGTTCTTATTAAAGAAAAAACTATTATTTCCAAACATGGAAATAAATCCATCCATATCTAAACATGATAAATAAATTATGTTTTTGGTAACCCTAGGTACATATTAATAGTTATGTAAAACCAAAATCATCCCAGTTGGAAATGATAGATGGCAATCTCCAATGGCCAATATAGCCAGCCTTGCGCCATTGGCAGCTCAAAGATCCACCTCTCATTTATCTTCCCTATGCTTCTGGGGGAAGTTCCTCTTCAGTGGCCCAGCATTCCATATGAAAATCATACCTCCTCCCATTCCTTTCCCTGCATCTAGATATTACCCTTCTTGGAGGGATGGTACTCAGGGGCTTCATACTATTTATAAACCCATGGTCCCTTTGCCTTGTCCTTCCTCTTCTTATTCACTATAAGGAATGTAATATTGTCACGCCCTATATCCTTATCTACCTGGAGAATCAAGGTCAGAAGTTCTGATAGAATATTCTCATTATTTATCATGTTGTAGTTGAAAATGAAGCTTGAGATGGTCTTAGGAAGTGATGATAGGATGATATCTGTATGCAACTCATCCATGAAATTAATCCCTAAGATGTCTAGGCATTAAATATAGCCAATAATCTTGACTAAATGAGGCCCAGCTGACAAAAACTCTCCAAGAATAGTTGTGAACAAAGCACTGGATATCCCATATCTCTCATGTTTCTCCTTCTCTTGATAGATATCCTTAAGGTGAGACATCATACTATATGCGTCTATGTTTTCATCTTTCTTCAAGAGTTCACTATACATGGACGATAGCATGATACATTGGAAATTTATGGAATCATTCAAATGTTTTATATAGAGATATATTTCCTCATCACTGGACTCATTTCTAGGTGCAACTGGAATAGGATCATCTAGCACATACAATTTTCTCTCGTGGTGAAGGATGACACGTAAACGCCTCTTCCACTCTAGGAAATTAGTGCCGGTGAGATGTTTTTTACTTGTCGAGTATGATTTGCAATGATAATGTTTGATTTAATTTTTCTTTCCATTTATAAATATTAATATGTGAAAATATTTCATACTTTATCATGATGAAACTGAGACAAATAAATAAATTAATACTTATTAGTCTCCCATTATTTTATCGAAATCCAATATCCATCACCATTGACATTAGAATATTCTCTTACCTAAATATTCCAGTGGTATGGATCCATATTTACCTTAACATAACCTCAACTAGGGATGTTCATGAAAATTTAAAGGTTTTAGATTGGGATTCCAAATTCCAACTACATTATCTCACAGCTCCTTGATCCGCTAAGTGGACCCTCTAATCCTGAAATCCTTCTATTTTGGATTTCATATACCTTTTCCTCTTGGTCACACCAAGTACTATTGTGGAATTAAAACCTTGATGTGATCCAAGACAAGTCAATCCAAAACCTCAAATTAGAATTCTACGATAATTGAAAGCACCCCAACTAGGTTTGGTCAAGCACTTTGAACTATGGTTTGATTCTAACCATGATTTTGGAAGGCTATACTGACTTAATATTTCCTTGAGGGATTTTATTCATACACATAAATTTCCATTATTATTATATTTCTTAAATTTTTATTAATATTAAGTGGGATATACTTAAGTGATTAACGATGTATATAATAATATTTACACATAAGCAATTCTTATTTTAGTTCCATCTTGCGTGCTTGTTTATTTCATTAATTGTGTTATCGTGACAACAGACCCAAAATTAATAAACCATGAAACTAAAAATAAAAATAAAATAAAATGGCATGATCATGAGCTTGTTCTATTGTTTATTTTATCTAGCAGTTGATAAACTAACCCAATACCTAGGGGAGAAAACACATTGAACCTTTTTGTTTTGTGTTTACAACTTTTCACATGCCCACCTTTGTATCTCCTTGGATTGGTTTCACCTTGGCTCCTAACTTGAGCTACCTCCAAAAGCTTGGGAGATCCATCCATTACATATTCTTTTATCTCACCCATATTTGGGGGGTAAAATAGGGTTTTACCTAAAAGAAACCTTTGGCACACAAGACCTATATATTAATGAGGAGAAGGTTTGCAGGCCAAATATTTTAATTTAAATAAATTAAAAAAGAAAACATCCACATACAAAGGTCTTGGTCTAGTTCATGATCATCTATACATTCAATGATATTTACGCATAAATAAAACTATCATTGAAATCATTAATCATTATTGTTTATGATAAATCATGCTCAAATAAATTAATTATTATCTTTAATTAATCAATCCTTTTATCTTACAACCTTTTCGGAATTTCATTGAGATTATCATATATCAAAATTTAAAACAAATAAATTAATTTAAAATTATCTTTTTATGTACCTTGTACCTTGGAGTGAACCCGGTGAATTCCCATTCATAACTACCGAATGAGTGGAAATGAACATTATGAAAATATTAAATTAAACACATATATATAAAACACCTATCACATGTTGTGACCTAGCTTTACACCCACACCATGGTACAAGTCTTAATTGTTTTTATAATATAATAATAAATTTTAATAAATCTATACAATTTGGATGAGTACACAGTGTGTGGTTCCTATTACACAACATGTACTATCATTCACCTTCCATCCAAAGTACACACCCGGGGATACGTCGTGTAGATGTACTTCAGAAATCTTCAGAGTACAGAGTGTGTCATGTGGTCCATATGTCGTGTAGTATCCACGTTACACGGTCTCCAGTCAGGAAATCCATGAATAGGGTACAAAGTCCAACCCTGACCTGAAGGGACTACACACCATTTCTAGTGGGCCACATAGTGAGTAATTCAGAAACTATGTGCCACATGTTCTTGGTCAACATTAGAAGTCATTAAGACTTATAAAAACTCCAATCACATGACTTGGTTTGGAAAACCAGTCCTGGTGCATTGAACCTTGACTAAATGGCATATACTACTGAATACACACCGTGTGTTCTGGTGTTGTACGTCCAGGAACGTTTGGAACCTCTGAATGAGATCCTCTATTTTTTTAATAAAAATAAAAATAAAAATATTGTTTTGTTAAGGTTAACGAGAAACAAAATAAGAGGAACATATCTTAAGATTCACATTTACCTAACGATTAACTTGAATTGAAACAACTGAATTATTAAATGCATAAATCATCAACGAAAAAACGAAATAATTTTAATCAATGATATGACCCCTATGATACCACATTTAGGTTCCGGGCATAGTGAAAGTGCATGGATAGATGTGCCCATCTTTAATTTTACTCTTAACAATAATCAATCTGAGATCTATCATGATAATAAAAAATAGTATCTTTAGAATAGAATGAAGAATGAAAAGGAATGAGGGAAGTCCCAGAACCATAGATAAGATCATCATATATTGGTTATAATTAATTTAATTAAAATAAAAGAATTACCTTAGTGGAATTCTTTCTCCATTGATGTTTCTGATCATGATCCAATGTGATCTGTCGTTGCATCATAGAAGCCAAGTGTAGGCTTCCGATCATGGTGATTTGCACATGCTCTATGTATCTTTGGACATCACTAAAGGGATCTCCAGGTGATAGCATGGAAGAGCCTTCAATTTCGATGTCTTCCATATATCACCTTGAGAGATGCTTCCAAAGTGCTCTCCTTGATCTGGTGGAGGATGATCTCTCTCGTAACTTAAGAACGTTCTTGGAGGAAATGAACTCTCTCTTGGATTGAGAGCTTTCTCCAGATCCATTATGCATAACCACAATGAATGGCTAGGCTTAATGAGAATAATGTAATTGGGATTTATATTTCTTAGAATAATAAAATGAATTAATTTCCCAAAGGAATTTATTCATTTCATTTAATTCTTAGTAAGACCCCATGTATAATAATAAAATATGTCTATTATTATCACTTTACATGTGCCCAGAAAATTACACCTACTATTATTTAATTAAATAAATTATATTATTTATCACAAATAAATAGAAAAACTACATGGCATGAGTATATTAATATACATGTCATGCACTTTTGTTTTTACATTTTCTTTATTTCCTCCACCACATTTATTAGACCTTGAATAACGACTATTTATTTCATTAATAAATATCACTACATTACTCGCTAATAAATATATTATTTCCCCCAAAATATATTCTCTCGAATAACTAGTGTCGAAATAAATTTGATCGGGCATCCTTGAATAATTAGTAAACCACAATCTAGAATACTCTTTATTCAACTTTTTAAATTAATATTTAACTGAGATACTTGGACACACTTAGTGTGTGACCCACTAGGACTCTTTATCAGTGGAATTAGGTGGAGCCTACCTAAATTCCAAGTTTACCATCTAGAAACAAGCCAAGGTACCCATATAAAAGGAAGTTAATGCCACAATGAGGTGTCACCTCCTACGAATGCTTACCATGTAATGTAATCCCTTTGTCTTGATATCTTGAATCAAGCGGGTTAAATGCTAGTTCCATCAACCCATGGGCTTGATTATTCTTTATTTGACTTCCTGAAATTGAACTCTCCCATTCCTCATCCTAGACATGGATTTATTTAGGCTATTTTAATTCAATAAAAGGGCCTAAGATGTCAAATTATTTTATAGAATATAAGGGAAAATCCTTTCTCACAATATTTATTAATGAATTATTACTCATGATGCACCCAACATATCATACCTTTCTATGAACAGAGTGTCATCACCATTTTCATCAATATATCTTAGTGCACGAGTTGTAATACCTATTAATAATAATCTTAAAGTCCAAGGACCAATATACACGTCCAGGGATGAGAACATCCAATGAAATTATGAAATGTGGATCTCTTACTGGAAGGTCTCATTCTCAAAATATCCTTCTGCATATTACCAAGGGAACACACCATGAGAAGGTGCCTCAAAGTTTTATGTGTCATCATCCCTAATGGCTTGTATTATTTTTGTCCCTCAAATAAAATCATCTATCCATTGAACATATATTCATGTAGATTGAGGTAGGTTACCCTTTACATTAGTCCTTTAAATTGAAGAAATTTTGATTTCTTTCTTTACACACATATTTTTAATGATAAATTGTGATATAATATTTTTAGAATAATTGTTGGATGCAAAATTAATGGGAAATGAAGTGTTTTCTTCCTTGTATTTCTTTGTATCAATTTTTTTTATGAAACGTTGCATACCAATTGTTTGCGAAAATGCCTGGTTGGATTTATAATTGATTTGTTGTTCTTAAAAATGTTTTTGACTTGGTAAATGGTTTTTGTTTATAAATACGGATTTGAGAATCTGAAATCAATTTCCAAGTGATTTTTGGATACTCTGATAATGGTTTGTCACTCAAATATTTGAAGGGTCATGATTCACACTTTTTAATTAAGGGTTATTATTGTAAAACTATTATTACGGTGTTCATATTTCATTGTTTAATAATAAAGGGATTGAGAGGTATTTAGAATGTTATTTACCATGTGTGTTGATGGTTTAAAGTAAAAGGGAATATTATTAGGGTGATTCAAGGGTAAATCTTGGTTATGTCACTCATGTGATGGCTTATGATTTTCATTTTTTATGATTTATTTGTCTACGTCACCCCCAATTTAGACCTAACATGGGAACACAACATATCTAGAATATTTTACAATAACTTTTGACTCACTAGTTTATATTATGCACTAGCTAGTGGTCCTTAGTGTGAGCCTTACTCTACTTTGGGAATTTTCCCCTTGGTTAAACTAGGAATGGTAGGACCAAGCATATGGGTTAGTTGATGGAATTGGGTTATGCATGCCTATAGGATGAATTAAGTATTAGTATGTTCTATAATTTCCCCTAAGTTACTAGTTACGCCCATGTTCCCTGCACTTATTTTTCTATGTTGGATAATTTAGGTGCCTTGTTTTGTTGAGTTACTTATTCATACAACATACTAAGAAAATAAACATATCTTCTAAAATATTTTCATAAAAAATAATAATAAATCTTAATGTAAAAACAAAACACTAAAGGGTTACTATACAGTTATAGAAAACTCATGAATTTTTTTTCAAAAAGTTATACATTTTACTCGTAATAAGTAGCATATATTTTTCTTCAATCATAATCCCAGTATCTTACCTTGTGAAATCATACAATTTCTATATAAACGCATATAATGCATAGATAACTACTATTGGTAACATGTGATATAATTTACATATCACTCTTATAATCAATCCTATATATTAAATAACCAACCTAGCATATTCCAATAGTCTTTTATGAGAAACCTAATCGGTTATGTATGTCCATTTATATAATGCATTATAGAGCTATATTGGGATCACTAGTACTTGGTCTATAATAAAACCACATATCCGTGGTTAACAATAGATACACCCATACATGGATTATAATACAACCAACCATCATAATAAATAATTTCTAAGAACCATAACATAGTCACATAATGTTAATTATTGCATAAAATATTATTTTCAACCATAACAAATCCTTTTCTAGGATGTCAAAATTTCAATTCAATTTAAAAACTTTTAAAAAAATAACTAGAACCAAGGAAAATAGGGTTATTAAGAAAAAATAAATATTATAAAGGAATTTAAGCATAAAATAATTGTTTAATTAGTGGGAAAACCCATTTACAATGTCTAAATTAAAATAATACATTCCTTTTTGATTTTTATAACAAAATTCAAAACATTCCCCAGAAAATATGTAAAAATATTCCATTAGAAAACCTTTTTAGAAGTTAAAAAAGCCATATAATGTCATTTATAATACATTCATGTCCATATAAATACATAGATATAATAATTATATGAATAATATTTAGGACTAAAAATATTAAGAAAATAAATCTTTAAAACATTTAAAACCATATTTTAAATAAAAGTATACATTTTCAAGAGTTAGACTCGTTACATGTGTTCCTTATCTCTAAAAGTAATAAAAATATATTAATTATTTTATTTATTAATATCATTTTTAATTTTTATTATGCCTTGTATTTTATTTTTTACAATTTTATATACAATTATTTAATCAACTAAGTTCACATTAGAGTTTTTGATTATATTCAGCTCAAATGTCCAAATTGACTTTAGTAGTTTGACTATTGTCATAGAATTCACTATTAAATATTCTAAAAAATAATAATGGTGAATTAATTTTAATTTTATTACATTAATTATAATTTTAAAACCAATAATGAAATATGGTTATGAAAAATTAATTATGTTACAATCCTGGAGATGTTAGGACATATGTATGAATGAATAATTCTTCCATTTTTAGTGACCAGGATGGAAAGAAGGTATGTTAAATAATATCTTTATATATTTATGAATATATCCTAAAAACCAAATTTTCCATTAAATTATATATATATAATATCCAATTAATATTGTCATGAAGAATGAATTATTTCACCTTATAGTGGTGGTAATTTAAACTTAGATAGGAATGACATTTTCATTTATAATTGGATAGAAACGTGAGAAAATATATGACATATTATTTTAATATATTTCTAATTATTTCATAAATATAATAAGTATATATACTATTAATCCATCATTATAACCATCTATGAAAGGCAGTTAGGGGAAATAAATTACATCGGCTCGTGAGACAGTAGTCATATATACATGTGAATGATGGTTTTGTTTATCACTGATAGAAGGGGGTATGTGTATAGGTTATACCATTAAAATAATTATATAATAGTATATTTTAAAATTTCTATGATTTAAAAATGGCTAATGAATATTTGATTTAAAATTAAGATGAAATAAAATGAAAATGTCGAGTCAATGTCTTTACCTCTTTTTCAGAAAACATATTTAGCGTTATATATAATGCCTTCCTAGATTGGTTGTGTGGTAAAAAAAGGTCATCTAGGTCATAAGGATAGATTTAATGATAGTATTTTTCATAGATATTCTAAACCAAAAGTATTTTTATGTATGAATAAAATAAAAGGGGAGGTTCCCTTTTATATGTGAGGTGAGGGGCACTCTTAGAATTAAAAAATTTATTAAATTAATATAAATTGATTTTCATATAAAAATGGCTCACAATGATATATTTAAATTAATGGATTATAATTAGTCTAAATATATTCATATAATAAAATTTTTACAAGTTATGGTGATTTTATCAAAATAATTTATTTATTTTAAACACTTATAAAACAATTTTTACAATTACTGGGATGTCAATATGTTTTACTTTTTATAGAATGGAAAATTTATTATAAATGTTAAAGTGACAAAAAAATTACAATTATATTATATTATAAACGATATCCCATTATTTTTTCTAAATATATTATTTTTAGAAATATTTAATAATTTAATAAAATATTAGTTATTATAAAATATAATTAATGTAATTTTGTAACTACTCATTGAATTTGACATTGAAAACAATATGAAAACTATAGAATTCGAACATAATCCATTAAAAAACCAATAATATGTTATATTTATATTTAAAACTTTTGATACACTTTTACTAATCCAAAAAATATTGCTCTTAGATATTTTTAAAATCTTTTACTTGATTTCACTACTGCTTGCACAAAGACTATATCAATGTTACGCAAGCATTTAAGGTAATTATTTAATCGATCAAAATTAATAAAATTAAAATTATAAAAAATTCATTAATATTTTTAATAAGAATATATATAATTTATTAGTTATTGTCACCCATTTCACAAAATATTGTAGACATTAAAATCAACATAGTGACATTTTTGACTTTATATTTACATATTGTAATATATAATTCATTTTCAAAGATAAATGAAACAAAATTGAAATAAATTATAATAATAAATGAGTATGGTCAAAGAACACTCATAAATATAGATTACCATAATGTATAAGGGGTTTTTTATACATTATCATATTATTTATAACCCTTAATCACTCGATTTACACTTACTGAGGTGAAAACTATTTACTATGGTTACTAATAATAATTATCAATAATAAGAGGGATCTATTTACAAAACTTGAACTTAATGATTACAAATATAAAATAAATTTTTTAATAATAGAGTAATATAAGTGGAACAGATTAAATAACGTTTAAACTGAAAAATTGAATGAAAAATAGTATTTTAGAAAGATTCTTTTTAAGCCAAAAAATAAACTTATACCCAAATCAGGTATAATTATCCTCCAATGGCCCGAGGGCCTTAATTGTTTATTGATTTTGTAATACACCTTAAAAGGGGTGAGGTGGAACCCTTACAAGGCTCATAGGCATAAGTATTACATGGCCCATAGGCCTTAGAGGAATTCATTTCCCGTAGGCTTCAAACATTACATACATCCCAGACTAACTACTTAGAACTTATCCTCTCTAGCATCTTCATCGTGAAATCATATCTCCACCTCCACATGGATATTCAGCTAGGCTTTCCCATGCATGCATAGGATTTTTCCGATGGCAGGTGCTATACCCTCTCATTCTTGCAATCTGTTTAGCATCTGCTATGGTGAAAGTTCCTAGCTCCTCCTCCTTCTGAAGTTTGTTCCATGGTAGGTTGTTTGGATTTCATCTAAACTAAAGGTGGCCTGAAGGCCTTGAGGTGTCTCGAAGGCCTTACTGACCCGAAGGCCTGGGTGGCCCAAAGGCCTTAAAGGACCCGAGGACCAAATCAGTGGCCCGAAGGCCCAAACAGGGGAATATTCCTGGCTGCTATAGTGCCAAACAGTGCCTGCTATAGTTCCCACTACAGTACCTACTACATTCCTGCATAGTTCCTACTGTAGTACCATCTACAGTCTACTACAGTACCTGCTACAGTACCCAGAAATTAGCCTCCACCTAGATTTGAGCCCCGGTCTCATGGATGCACTTAAGGAGTCCTCACCAACTCGGTTGAGGTTCACATGATTTTTTTATTTTTAATTACTAATTTATACATGACCATCAAATCATACAGTACGATGAGGTTTACATTATTTTATATAATATGACTACTATATTGTACAATATTGGGCATAAATCCAATAACACTAATACTAATTTTGTTTCCTCTTCAGTCATATGTAGCACTGTAACAGCATCTCCCACCATTCTTACTTCTTCAGCACATTGTATAAATATACAGTGATTCCTAAGATTATAATCAATAGAATAATATTAATGCAAAAATTCCAAGTTGACCGTATATGGTTCAGGGTATCCTTCAACCTAACATTAGTATTCTTAATAAGAATAGAACTATTTTCTTTTTTATTGGAAAATTGCATAATATTTTTATAGTGAATATATCCCTATAAAATCTAATTAATTAATTGAAATAATACATAAAAATAATTTATTCTAAAATTAACTTTTTTTACTCCTATAAAATACCATAGAGGGTATATTATATGTGGTTTTATTAGGAAACCTTGGTGGTTGACTACATGAGGGGGCCTTACACTGCATTATTGTGGGCGTCAAAGGGAAGAATTTGTGCCATAAACTAAATGGTTATTCCACAATGTAACCAATGTGGAGGGGTCATATCATCCTATCATTGATTAATTTTTCATAATTAGGTTCCCAATTTGTATTTTTTGTCCAGGTCAACTAATAATATACCAGTCATCCCCAATTTTATTTTAAGGAACTAATAGTGTCATGGAAAGGAAATTTGGCGGGAACTCCTCCTTTATTTCCTCCCACACAATTACCTTATGAATTGGGTGGGTGTGTGGTAGTTTTATGGTTTATTTAAGTTAAATTAATCTTCCATTATCCTCCATACATTCTTCCCCTTTTATTTCCTTTTTATTTCATGGAAATTTAACTAGGGTTACTATACCAATTTCACTCGATCATTGTGGAAACTGGTCAGATTGGTGGGAATTTCACTTGACATGGATATGAAATCCGTAAAGGATGATAATATGTCATTTATCTTCATTTTTTTTAATTTTTACACTTCCATAATATATTTATGGGATTTTATTATATTTGAAAAAATTTACAGGTAACCAGAATCCTGGTTATTGGGATTTTTTTCATTAGCATGCCCAAGGAGTGCCATATGTGGTCATCATATTAATCCACGAGATTTCAGTAAGTGGATTACTCTCGGTGGGTTTTTAAGAAATTATTACAATTTTAATTAAATATTTTAGTTAATTATAATTTGTAATAATTAACTATTTCAATTATGTGTCTTGATAAAGGGGCTTGGGATTTGATTTGGGATTAGTCGAGGATGATGGGATTTGGGTGATGATTCCAACTTCATGTGAGCTAGGTGGTTCATTGAACATATTAATTTGATATATGCATATTTTTATGTGTAATTTGATATGTTTTCTCACCTATTATGGGTGATATACCTTATATATAAAATTAATAGTTTCCCTTTAACTTCCCCAAATAGGACGAGACTTCTATGTACCACATTGGACCCATTACACTATTGTAATGCCTAAATCACTAATGGATGAGGTAATGAATATAAATTTGTACCTTAAGTCATTGGGACTATGGAGGAGTATAAATGGAATGAAATTATTATAATTTAGTGGTCTTGAGATAGGTTTCATTTGATCCATTTAAGTAGGGGTGAGTAATATACAAGGAATTGTTGTCCTAGGGATATGATATATATGTGCCTTAAGATATCATAGTTCTTTTAGACTATATGAGATAGGTGTGGTCTGAGTATCCTCTCCCATTATAATTAGAGGACCCAAGAATATTTCCTTTGGTAGGAAATATAGAGAGGATTGGTGAAGCAGATTGACATTGTAGGCTTGAAAGTGATATGAGATTAAGGCCATTCATCTATAAAGGAGGTGGTATGGAATTTATTATGAATTTTATGAGTCTATGATACTATAAGGATGATATAAAGGGATTTTATTCCCTTTGAGGGATGGGATTCATCCTTAAGTTTTGGAAAGAGAGAACAGAGCCTGAGGATGCTGTTAGGGAAGAGATATGAGGTAAGGGTCCTCATGGATTCTTCAATGTGATGTTGATTCTATAGAGAGTTGGTATAGGGAGTTAGGTGTTATTTATTTTGGGTTTCACCAATCGACGGTGTGTTCCTAGTATGATTTTAGTGATGGGGGTTGGCTTCCTTCTTGGGAGGCTATCTTGGATTCATGTGTTGGGTTCATGCGTACGACCAACCTGTATGATCTGAAATGAGGTTTCAGGGTGTAGGTACACATTGGTATATGTGATTTATGTTTATATATATATATATATATATGATATATTATATTCATGGGTGGGATAACCCCCCGTCATATTATTCTATGAGATATAAGGTAGGAATTTATTTTTCTTAATTATATATGAGATCCCTTGTTAGGAAACTCTTCTTCCATACATGTGTAACATATCTTGGATCACTTGGTGAGCCATTCTTCCCCCTTGGATTTGATACATATTTTAGATCACATAGTGATCCTATATTCCCCATGAATGTCCTATAAATTGTGGTTATCTGATCTTCCATAATGAATTTGTTATATATTTGAGATCGTTGGGTGGGATTATTTACCCCCATGCAGGTGTTACATATCTAAGATCATCTGGTGGGATTCTTTACTCCTATACATGTGATACATATCTAAGATATCCAGATCTCATACATGTATTACACATTTGAGATCGTCGAGAGGGATACTATTTCCCAATGTATGTATTATACATATGATATTATCTAGGCATTGTGCTTTTCCCCTAGAGTGATTGTATATATTTATTGATATATGATTTATAAAGGGTCCACAATCCCCCTAACTGTTATATATATTATATAATATTTATGGGATTATTTACCCTCAATTTATTATTTATAAATGAGAATCCATGGTAGGTATAATCTTCCTTGTTGGGAATGATTTATACTTAGAGATATCTAACTCTAACTGAAGTAGCTATGGTTGAACATAGGTGTCACCTTATAACCTGATGGTTAATGATTATTATTTTATTTAACTTCCAAAATGTATTACATTTATTCTAGGAATATCACATGTACATATAATCTATTTATTTATTATATTAAGGATACCATTTGTGTTTACATAACGAGTTATACTCACACCCTACTCGGGAGACCTATGTACATTAGTACATAAGCAAGCCTCAAGCTAAAAAGTTTAGAAAGTATAGAGGTGTAGTGTTTCATGATCAAGTGATATAAATTAGATTTATTATGGTTAATAACATGTTATGTGGGACTATTATAGATGCATATACTCTTCTATTTTATAATTTTACATTTTATTTTCATCATCTCAATGAGAGATCCATTGGATATATGATTGTATTCTTCCATATTTTCATTTTTTATGTAATGATTACTTTTAATTAATTGTGTGTACTATGATTTTTGTTATGGATGTTTTATAATATTTAAATTTTTTATTTGATATGTGGGTACAATATCCTCATAGAAGTACCTTTGACCCTCACTATAGTCAGAAGAATCCGACCTATAAGGAGCTATGCCTGATGTCACATGAAGAAGTGATCTGGTAACCATAGAGTGAACTAGGGTGGGGTCTTTAAAAGAGGTATTAGATCATAATTTATTTTTCTTACTATTTAGGGTATGGTATATAAGAATTATATACATATGAGAGCCTGTTATTTCCATCATACCAGTGTTTAAAAAATTCCTTTTTGTTAGAAATCCGGGTTATTAGTGATATGGGATTACATTTATTGGTTTTCATTATTATGATTGAGATATGCATTCAAGTATGATGCTTGTATTTGAGATTTATTTTCATGGATTTGGAATATAATCCATTGGTTAGAATATGGTGTATATTCAAAATTCTTATCATTTATTTTTTAAATGACCTACATATTCTTGTTTGTGATTGTTATCAATAACAATAGAGAAATAACCAACTAAACATTTCAAAAAAAAAAACATTTATGAAATTTTCTAATATAACGTATTTTTTCATTTTACTCAACTAAACAATAATATTTCTTCTGATGAAAAGTCTTGTGGAACATTAAGCTTTATATTCTTTGTTGATAGATATGCATTCACTTTATGTGAGAGATATATACGGACCCCTAATGGATCAGTACAAGAATTGGATTCCATGATTCTGGTTCCAAAAATAAAATATTATTGGATATTTGAGGTGTTAATAACAACCTACATATTTTCAATATATATATATATATATATATCATTATGGTGGCATTATAAGTCACTAAACCATGTGAATATGATTTTACTTATAATTTTTCTTCATAATATGAAATATGTTTAGTCATTGGGATACTACTTGATCTCTGGTTGGTGGTAGTTTGGTTTGAGAAGGCCGAATAGTGATGGGTGACTAAAGAGGGGTGGTGATTTGGATAGTGATGTCTAATATGTATATGTGATAACCCTAGAGTGGGTATTTTAGAATGTGAGTTTCCATTTGATATTTTATATGATAAAAAATATGTGTGATGTGGGTTGAGATTTATGGGATTCATGTTATATTAGATAGGGGGTATGCCCTATTTCTCTTAAGATGTGGCTCAAGATATTGGTGAGTTGAGTAATATAATTGAGATGAGATTCAATACATAATGGTAACCCAAGATAGGGGTTAGCTCAGGTTTAATACTCCCTTTAAATCTGATAAGAATGAGTAAATGACTCAAATAATGAAATTAGTGAACTATAGGTTCTACAATGTATGTGTTATATGTAAGGATATTCATTAAGATTTGGGATGTAAATCACATGATGTTATTTGGTATTGAGGATTTATTATAGAGGGAAGATCAGTTGGGTTCTTAGGCTTATTGATTTTATCTTTGGTTCTTGATGAGGTTTCATCTCATGATCATAGATGGTTGGGTCAAGGATGGGTACATAATTGGTAGATATTTCTCAATTGGGAATGAATCACAAGTGGTGGGTGATCACTAAATATTCCTTGGTATGAATTAGATTCCATTAACCATGTTAGAAATAAATCATTGAGGTGATTTTGGTTAGATGAAATTGAATTGCATTGGAGAAATTTAATTTATTTAAACAAATTATCCATGATTTAATTATGTGTAACCCATTATATTGTTATTTAGGTTCTATTATCTAGTGGTATGGGAGAATACACATGTTGGGTTAGGATGAGATAGAGTTGATTGTGGGATAGAACCTACATGGAGGGTTATTGGTGATTCACCTTGACTTTTTATAGCATAGTGAGGATTTGAATTATTTTTTTGGAAAATAATTGATGTATAATTGAATTTTACTGGTAAGTGTGGTTTCTGTTTGATTAGGGATTGGTGGGTTGTAAGGTATGGTATGAGTTCTAATGACTTTGATGAGTGTTTATGGGCATGGATGAAGATAAAGATAGGTTTTTCCCCAATAATGTATTCATAAATCAATGATGGATGATTTCATGTGTTGATGGGATGGGTAAGAATGTAATAAATTAAGTGAAATGATTGTTATATCATAATCTATTAGGTTTTGTGCTCAATTATTCGTATAAGAGGAGTTATATTGTATGGTTCATATAACTGGTTTTGGTAGGGTGTGACACTCATTATGGATGGAATTTTCAATGGTTACTGAGAATTCACTTCCAAGTGATCCCATAGATAGTAATGATCAATTGTTTTCTTTATTAATCATGTATGAGTGGTATAGTCATGCCCAATCATTATGTGTGGTCATTAACAAATCATGGGTCATGGAAATTATAATTTTCGTTTAGTATAGCGGTGATGATGATGATGATATGATGGGGGTAGAATCTTATCAGTCATGGATGTATAAAACTCATGATTGTAGGTCTAATAATGTGATATTATTTGTAGTAAAGACGTTATCATATAGATTGGGATTGATTTGGGAATGATCTAATAGTGAGTCAGATCGGGGGAGCACTCTGAAATAGCATCAGGGTATGATGATTGGTTTGGTTGGTTGGTGATCCAATCATATAAGTTCACCTAGTCTCGATTTCATACTATTATATAAATGTTATAAAAATATGTGTATGTCTCTATGGATTTAGGCATCATGTTCAGGATTCTCCTATTTTCTATAAAACAATCTATTGGAGAACTAACCAATTTTTTTATGTAATAGGTTGAAATGACACAGAAACCGAATTGAGCTTGTATTTGGACCCCAAATATTAATTACAGTAGGTGATTTCTGAGAGGGGTGTACCACGGTTCGAGAATGATCATTTTGAGTAGGGTATTTTTGTGGGGAGTGAAATAATATTGAGGATGAATCATTCAATGATAGTTTGGTGATAAGATGAATTCATTTACATCTTTTGGATATATTTATTTAATATTTATTCATGATTTATTTGATAATACACTAGTTTTTGATGTGTTATTGCAAGGAATAGTTACTCAAGACTCAAAGGAGGAGTTGATGGAAAAATAAAAAAAATGATAATTACGCATTGTGAATCTAAAATAAAAAACATGTATCCCTTGAGAAGAAAACCAATCAACCAAAGGATAGACCATGATTCCAAAGTACATGGCGTGAACCAAGTACACCATATGAATCCATATTACACATCGTGAAAGACTCAAATTTCAAACCTAATGAGATACATGATGTGAGATCAGTTCATGACATGAAAAGTTTGAATTGTGAATCCCAATGAAGATACAGAAATTGAAATCCATGAGATCTAAATTATTCAGATAACTTTCTAGATTTCAGGTACATTGTGTAAAAGACAATTACACATTGTCAAAGACTCAACATAGAAGTTACTTAATGCATGTTCATGATGTGAATTAGTTACATTTCATGAACCACTCAAGATATATAAATATGTTGTAAACCATGATGCACAGGATGTGCTATGATGCCAAAATTTATTTCCTCCTTTATTATTCGATTATTTCTCATTTCCTTTCCAATTAGTTTATATATCCTTATTTTATTAATTTAAGCATTATTTTTCCACTAATTATCGATTACAAGACTCGTTCTTGGTAGTTTTGTAGTCAAATTCATGAATCTAATTTTGTTTTTCATTAAATATAAATCAGTTTCTACATTCTTCATTGTTTCTTCATTAAATATAATATTTAATAGATTTTTGATGATTTTGATTGTGTGTTTGTTTGATATAAGTTGTTTATTTTTCATTTTGATTATGTGTCGATCTTATTCCATACTTTTATTAAATATATTAATGTGCGGCTAATACTATTAGGGTTTGGGGTTGAGTGTAAAAGAAAATTTTAAATTAATGAATATCTGAATCAAAACTTTGTAACCTTAGGGCTAGTAATTAGGTTAAAAATAATTTTTCATCCCTTTATTTTTCATCTACCCTTACCATATGAGATTAAATTTAAGGACCATGGCCTAATTGGAATTGAGCGATCTAGAACTAATAGCCTCTGATACTTTCTACAAAGAAGTTAAGCATCCTACACATAGGTTGTCAAATTTATATGGAACAAGAAGTAGTTTCCAATATAGGTATATTCAATTGGTTAGACCAATAATAATTGGTGACTTTTTCACTACTTTTTATCCTGATTCACATGTCTATCCCAAGTTAGATTTAGGATCATACTTTTTCCTAAACCCTGAAATAGTCCTTGAACCCTCCATTTCATCTGATTTAAAACTCAAGATACATAGTTTTAGAAAACCCAAACCTGAGAGAGATCATGAGGAATCCTACTAAAAGTTTCTTTCCACTATTTTTCTGTCCTACAAGTTGTCCTTGCAGGTTCGACCCTGCATTTAGATGGTGTTATGCCTTAATATATGAGTGTAATTTTGGAAATATAAATTATAATATGGTTAACACCCTTTCTTAATCAATAACACTATGTGTATTGATCAAATTATAGCACTGGTTATGAGGAAAATCATGCCTCAGAACAATGAAATATGATGAGAACCTTGGAATACATCATCCCCCCATCCTTTTCACCTTTTATTTTTACACATTTTTATTTACAAACAATAATTCATATATTCTATTTTCCTCGGCCTATTTCATGTTCCAGGGTTGTTGGACTCATTCGAGGATAATTGATACTCATGAGCCACTTACATTAGATATCAAGATTGATAGATTTTTAGTTGTATACTGATGATTTACTATGGATGAACATAATAATTTTGTGCTACAATACTACAAAAATATCCAATATGAACCCCCTAAAAATTTGGGAGAGTAACCAACCCTATAGGAGTGCACCGTCATAGATTATAGCCTATCATACCTTAGTGTTGAAACACCCATCATTGTGTATCCACTTATTGAGGTAGACTCATTGGAGATAAAACATGGACTCATTCATATGTTCCAAAACATGGGATAGTTTAGTGTATTTCAATGAAAGGACCCCCATGATCACATTTATAATTTTCTAGAGGCCCGTGGAACCTTACAAAACCTAGGAATATCTTATGAACCCATCAAACTATGTTTCTTTACTTTATCCTAACATGATAGATCTTAAAATTTGAGCACCCAAGTCCATCGTGAATAAGGATGATTTAGAAAATAAATTCTTAGATAAATATTTCCCAAAAATCTAAACCTAGAAACTCATAAATGAGATCCATAATTTTAACTAGGTTTATAGATAATTATCTAGGGAATATTGGGGAAATTTTAAGGAAATAACTCATATGTTCCCATATCAGGGACTTAAAGTGTGGCTACAATTGAAAATATTCTATTTGGGACTCCAACTGGCTATATGGATAGTTGTGGATGCCTCCATTGATGGTGGGAACATTCTCAATACATATAAAGTTATTAGAGAATTATTAGATGATATTTCCCATCATTTCATTCTATGGTAGAGTGATAGAGGATTTCCCCATCATGAAATCCATTACCTGGAAGAGAATACCAACCTAACATCCTAAGTTTATGCCCTAATGAAAAAATAAAAAAGTTTTAAGATTATTTCCCCACTGTCACCACCTATAACCCTTATTATTAAGATCAAATATTGTGAAATTTATTGAGGATCACACCCATATCGGGTATATAGAGCATGTATAGAACAACCTCAAATCCAAGATTATAGTTATGTTAATTACAATCATCAAAATAAGTAGTATCAGCAGCCCCAACAGTACTTGAAAAAGTGCTACCAGCAAATACTATCTCAATATCCACAAAAACCCAACCAAGATTATTATAAATAGAGGATTAGTCAAGAAATACCATAGAATATGGGAATACCTAGGTATCGACAAAAAAATCTAGATCCTCAAACACAATAATAATATTAAAAATAACATTTTCCCACATATCTTAGTAGTTTCAACCTACTTGACAATAGTAGTATCAACAAGATCTTCCAAGAATGAAATATTCATCCCCACCAACACAATAAAATTTTGAAAACATGCTCTCTATATTCATGTAGAAATCATTTTAGGGGGTGATTACCTATGAAACTAAAATGAATAATCAAAGGGTTACCTTATGAAACCTTGGGCATCATGTTGGGAAAATATCCAACACCCTCTCAGATTGATTACCAGGTATTATACCCAGTAATACCGAGACTCATCTAAGAGAGGAGGAAATAGATATCATTATTAGGAGTCGAATAATTCTGTACTTATAGCATCGATGTAAAGATAAGGAAAATAATCTTAATGAACCTTAAAAACATGTGACAAGAATTAGTAATAATAATAATGATAGCAAAAATAATGATGGTTAGGGAAAAAATCATGAATTTGAACCAACTGAAAACACTCCAATTCAATAATATCCAGAAAAACAAGAAATCTATGTGGCACTTACACTAATGAAACCCCTCTCCCATTTCTATAGATAAGGATAAGTAAAAATTGAGGTGTAGTACAAAACAATTATATGTGTTTAAACAATTATACCTCAGCAGCCCCATTGTAGAAGTGATCACACAGATGACTTCTTATATCATGTTTTTAATGGATTTAATCTCAAATAAATGGAATATATAAAATCTATAAGTTATATCCTTAAATAAATAATTACCCATAGTGGTTAAATAGAAACTTTCTCGTATGATACTAGACCCTAGAAGTTTCACTATTCCCTGCACTATAGGGACATACAATTTCAGAAGAGCTTTGTGTGATCTTGGAAAAAGTATAGATCTATTTAATTTGACTGTTTCATAATGTTTGGTTGTTAAGAATTGATACCAATGAGATTATCACTTCAAATGGCTGATTGATTTGTCAATTACCCTCAAGGACTTAAGGTGATTTCTTTGTTAAAGTTAAAAAATTAATCATTCCTGTAGACTTCCTTATCTTGGACATGGAGGAATAGGTAGACATTCTTATAATACTAGGGAGACCATTTATCTCCACTTTAAAGGATTCAATTAATGTGAACCAATGACAGTTGATATTTAGAGTTTGAAAATAAAAAGTTATATTCGACTTAGTATAAGATTCTAAACAATGTGGTGAGTAATTGTATTGTCAAACCATCTTTCTTACTAATAATGAAGATGGTTATATGAATAGTGAGGATGACAAATTAAACCATTCTTTAGATGATTATGAATATAGTGACTATTAGTGTGTAAATAACATTGAACCTCTTATAAGATATATTTTCCCACTATTCATTCCCCCACTCATTAGACAGTTGATGCTGGAATTGAAACCTATATCAAGAATAAAAAATTATTCATTCTTAGAAACAAAAGTTTCACAGGTAGTCATTATCAATCCCGAAGTAAATAAAATACAAGAATACAAACTCACTGAAGTCTTGAAAATACACAAGATTTCAATTTCTTGGGTAGTGGCTGACATTAGATGGATCATCCCTATAATATGAAGCAAGAATATTTTATTGGAGGAAGGTGTTAAAACCAAACCTCAACAATAATGACAACTAACCCCACCGATGATAGAGTTATTAATAAATGAATTTATAAATCTTCTTAAAACTATTATAATATTTTATATCTTTAACAACGAATAGGTGAGCCTGATTTAAGTCATACTGAAGAATGGAATCTTGAAATTTGTTAAAAATGATGAAGATGAGTTAATCTCAACTTGAACTGTCACTGTGTAGGGAGTATTTATTGATCATTTAAATCACAACATGGTGACTTGGAATGATATTTTTTCTTCCATTCATGGATAAAATGATGGAGAGACTAGCCGAGAATAAATTCTATTATTTTCTGGATGGATATTCTGGATTCAAAAAAATTACAGTCGACATAGAATATATATCAAAATCATATTCACATTCCCTCTTGGAACCTCTTCTTATAGAAGGATGTAATTTGGAATGTGAAATGCACTAATGAAATTTTAAATGTGTATAAGATATATCTTTCATGATAGGGTGGATGGGTTCCTAGATATTTTTAATGAAAATTTCTCAATGTATGGATGATCCATTGAAGATTTCTTAAATAATATGAACTTAGTTTTCTAGCACTAAGAAGAGAAGTTCCAAGTGATTAAATGGGAGAAGTTTCATTTTATGGTCCAAGGAGGTATAGTCCTTGGGAATGATATATTAGATAATGGAATAGAGGTTGATCCTGTAAATATAAAGTTGATTTATGACTTACCTTAACCCAGGACGGTGAAAGGAATCAATAGTTTTCAAGGCCACATGGGATTTTATCACTTCTTTATCCAAGAATTTAAAAAAATATCAAACTAACTAATAAACCATTAATAAAAGAATGTTCCTTTCGACTTCACTAAATATTATTAGTATGAATTCAACAATATAATGAATATCCTAGTGGAAGTTACTATTATAATATCACATGGTTATGATAAGGATTTTGAATTAATTTATGACGCCAAAGATTTTTCTATAGGTGTTGTGTTAGTATGGTGAGTTGGAAACTTATTTAGTCCTATTTTTTATACAAGACACACACTAAATTATGATTCTGTCAATTAAACTTCCATAGAAAAATATTTTAAAAAATTCATCGATACTTTTAAAAAAATTTGTTCATACCATGTCCTTTCAAATGTAGTGGTCTATATAGATCATACAACACTGAAATACCTACCGAGAAAAAAGGATTGAAATCCGAGATTAATACTATGAATCATATTGTAGAAATAGTTTAATATTTTTATTAAGAACACAAAAGGGACTGAAATTTCCATTTTTGATCATTTATCTAGACTTCCACTACAGATCATTGAAGATTAAAAAAATATGAGCATTGAGTATGAATTTCTTAATAATACATCTCTAAATATAAATACACAATACCCACCTTGGTTTCTCTATATTGAAAACTACCTTTCCATGGGAACACTTCACCCCCACTTCTCATACCAACAAATGAAAATATTCTTGTTTGAGTCCACACACAATTACTAGGTTGAGCCACTACTATGTAAGCATCATGTTGTTGGATTATTGGGGTGTTGCATCCTATATGATGATGGTAAAATCATACTCAATATCTGTCACACATCTCTAGCTGGAGGAAATTGTGGTCCTTAATGAAGTTTTGATAAAATCCAACAAAGTGGAATATTCTGGCCCACACACCATTTGGATGCAAGGAGTTTCATTCATAACTATGATTGGCACCAGAAAATAGGCACTATTGGAAATTGAAAAGAAAATACCTTGAATTCCATTATTAAAGTCAAAGTATTTGAAATATGAGGAATCAATTTTATGGGTCCATTTCTGAATTCTCATGTGAAATTTTATATCTTGGTCGATGTGGAATATTTTTTGAAGTGGGTAGAAGTTGAGGCCACCACCCATGAAATAATTGTAGTGGTCATGAAATTATTAAGGAAAATTTTCTTTTCATGAATTCAATTTCCCTGATTTCTCATTAGTTATTAGAAAATTAACTTTGAAAATAATTCCATGAAATGATTTTTGGGAAAATATGGAATCTTTTAAAACCCCATAACTCCCTACCACCCTCTAAAAAGTGGGAAACATGAATTGTATAATTAGAAGATTAAACATGTTCTAGAAAAGGTAGTGGAAATAATTAAAAAGGTTTTGAGTCTCAAACTGGAAGGAACACTTTGGGAATATCACATATCATATAAAACAACCATTAACATAACTTTATTATTTATTGATTATGGGAATCCATTTTACTTTATGATTGAATTAGATAATCATTCTTATTGGAAAACTGAGAATCTAAACATCGATTCTAAAAAATATAGGGATGTCAGAATGCTATAAATTGATTATATGGAAGAGATCATAAGGAATGATTATTAAAATGGTTATATTTATAAATAAAAAAAATTAAACATAATGACCTATGCATTTCATGATGAATCTTTACACCATGGCATAATGTTCTACTTTTAATTCACCATTGAAACTATTCTATAAGAAGTATAAATCCTAATGGTTGGGTTCCTTTAAATTTTTCAAAGTGTTCCCCTATAGGTAAATTGAAATTTAATAAGGAAAATGATCACTCTTTAAGGTCAATGGATAGAGACTAAAAATTTATCAGGAACTATATCCTGAAGGATGTTTCCTTTATTTAAAGTTTATCTAATTATTTTTTCTATGTTTCTATAAACAACATCCATGTTATTACCTTATGGGAGGAAATACATATTTTTTTGATATTTCCTTTATGTGCTTAGGAAATTTTTATCCTTTTTATAACTTTATATTCCTCGGTCATCCAAAACATAATTATAGTCATTTCATTCATTTATCTGAGGTTCATTTTCATACTACTCATTATGTGAACCTACCCTTTTTTCTTCATTCATATTGATTAACCCCTATGTATCAAAGGTTTATCTAGTGAGGGTATTTTGTTTCAAGCAATTTTTTTAGGTAGCACAATTCCTCATCACTATCCAATAACTTCCCCCATGGCATGAATTTAAATATAGGGAAATATTCATTAATTATTTTAAATTCTTAATTTCTATTACATTTCAATTTATGCTTCAACTTATCTCTCTCCCACATCACTTTCTAGAATAGTTTATACACTATATAATTTTTTGTGTGGGGGTATTAATAGAGGTTTATTAATAATAAACTTGGATTTTTTTGTTTTTTCATTAGTCTAGTATACATTTTCATTCAAATCATGCTTTAATTTTAAATCACATTGAATCCATTTAAATAAAATATAAACTTTTTGAAGATAGTTGAAATCCCTTTTTATTCATATTTATAATTTTTTCATGATTTCTGATTTGAGTAATTTAATTTTATCTATGTATTCATTCAATTTAATTTGATTGAATTTTTAGTTGATATTATTCCCATAGTGATTGCCAGATATTTTTAATACTCCCATTCATAAGAGGATTCTATACCTACATTGTTATATTCTTTACTGAGCATATTTATTGGGGGAGAAATGTGGTATTTAAACCTACTATAACTTTCATTGGGATCTTATGGAGGATATGATTGAACAAATTCACTGTTAAAATGATTGTGGAAATCATTGTTGAGCCAACTATCTTGAGACCCCCATGTGCATCTATACTTATTTTTCCCGTAGTATCTATGAATAAAATTGTTATTATAGATCCATTTCAAGACTATAATCCCTTCCTACCCTACTCTTGGAACTATGAATTATTTTATTTTGAATAATTATTAGGTATTTTTTATCTCTTCCATACATGGGATGTTGTACTGAGGAGATGTGTGGTGGAATTTTCACCAGATTAATATGACACGATTCACAATGACCTTCAACATTTGTTATGAATACCTTATTCCTTTGTAAAATATATATATATATATGGTTTGTGTATTAGGAATTTCAAAAATAACCATTAACAAAATATTGAATCTCATGATGGATCCTATATGTTTAGGTGATAAATGTGATATCTGGCCAAGACATGTTTTTTTGAAAAATAAATAAAATGAAAAAAATAAAGTAACATGGAACATTTTTTATGATTTGATGACATATTCATGGAACCCCTTTGAGATATTGGGAGAAATAATATATTTTTATTAAGGATGAGATTTGGTACTGAACTTTTTTCAATTATAATGCATTATAATTTAGATTTATCCCCCGCCTTGAGTTTTATTTTTACTATCTTCCTACCTATCCCAAACCTCAGAGACATTTTAACCTTATTTATTAATCCCTCAAGATTAATTTTTTATTTTTATTTAAGTAGTGTAGATGCTACAACCAATTCAAGCATATGGTTTGGAATATGTATTGAGGGTATGATCATAAATCCATTTTTATTTTACCTTTAGTTATGTGAAAATATTTATAGTCAATTAAATTAAAAAATTGGTATAGCTTCAGTGGAACCATTTAAAATTGTAATTAAAATAAGAAAGAATATGAATAGAGAACTGAACTATGAGTAATGACTAATTTTTTCATTAGGAATGAATTTTGAGGACTTCCCTTTTCCTCTTGCACTTAGTTTTATTTACCTAGTTGTAATGCATGTTTTCTATTTAAAAATTGTTTGATTTGGAATCCAAATTGAGATGTATTTTTATTGAGGACAATAAATGTTTCATGGCGCGAGAACTACAATATTTGGAGAATGTTTTAGATCTTAAGTTAATGGAATGAAATAAAATTACACACCATGAAATACTCAATATATAAGTCAAATAAATCATGTTGACAATGTGAATCAGTTATATGTCATAAACCACTTAGGCTCAATAAATATGTGTTGACCCATAATGCAAAGGAAGAGCTCTGATGCATGAGTTGTTTTCCTCTTTTCTTCTTAATTTACTTCCCATTTTTTCCACTTTGTTTCAATTTCTTTCTTTTATTGTTTTAAGATTTTTTTGTTACCACTTAATGATTCCTAGACTTGTTCTTTGCACGATGTTTATAATGCTTGAATCCAATTCTATTTTTTGTTCAATATAAATCTAACACTATAGTATTAATTTTTTCTCCCTTAAATTAAGCATTTAGTTTATTTTAGATGATTTAAAGTGTTGATTTCTTTGATTTAATTTGTTTTTATCATTTCAAGTATGTTTCCTCCTATTTCACTACTTTTATTCAATATTTTCATGTGTATAAAGTCTTCTTAAGGTTAGGGGTATCGAGTAAGGGTTTATTTGAACATAATGAATATCTTAATCAAGACATGGTAACACTATTTTTACTAATTATAATAAAAACAATTTTTAATCCCATTTTTTCATCTACCGTGTCTATTGAAGATGTAATTGAAAAACCCTGACCTAATTGTATTTGAGCTATCTTGGAGAAATATCTCATGATACGTTATTCATAGAATCTAGGATTATTGTACTTAGGTTTTTTAATATCTCTAGAACAAGGATTTTTGTCCATATTATGTAGATCCAATTGGTTGGACCATGACAAATAGGTGTCTTTTACAGCACTTTATAGCCTAAGACATGGGTCTATCCCGAGTAAGATTTAGAATTACTCTTTTTCCAAAACCGTGTATTTGATCCTAAAACCTTCTTTTAAACTATTTTAAAACATAAGATATATAGATTTAGAAAACCCAAACTCGAGATAAATCAAGAGGAATCTGACCAAAATGTTCTTACCATTAGGTTTCCTACCTACAATCTTTTCCTATGGGTTTGACCCCATAATACCCCTATGATATGCCTTCGTGTCTAATAGGGGTTGAATTGAAATTTACCAATTTCCCGACCCTAAATTTTAGGGGATCATGGGTCTATTAGATATTCTATTTTGACAGATCTACCAATCTCCTTCTCCATGTTGCACACCCCTAGTAAAGTAGTGGGATTTATATTGGTTTCATATAAGATTTAATGTATGGTATTAATTTTTTATTCTCCATTCTTGTTTCCTCTTTGATAGCCTTTGATTCTAATGTGATTTTTCTAGATTCCTAGTACTAATTCCATAAGAGTATAATGGAATTTGGTGCATATGGTGGTCATATCTCTTAGAATAGATATAGGACATTCTAGGAGGTTGATCACATATTTTTCTCTCCATTTAAATTAATGTAATACAAAACCCTAATTTATTTAGTATTTTTTATTAGATTTAATAAAATTGGTGAGTAACAAAGGGTTGTGTGATAAGGAAATTATTCTCAGTTCTGATGGGGTTTTATTTATTGTGGATAGTGTATCATTGAATGATTTATCATCAAGTGGATGTCACTCAGGGAGATTTTTAGTAAACTATTACTATTTGAATTAAATTTTATAAATAATTAATTTTTTTTTATTACTCATTAATTGGATTATGTGTCTAGATATAGGAGCTCATGAGTTGATGTAGGTTTGGTTGAGTTTGAGTAGCACTAGGAGAGGATTTTAACTCCATACAGGGTAAGTGGTACCTTGAAAATCTCCCATTATTATATGAATTTTTTTAAAAGGGAAATCATTAAAGCTTCGTAATATGAGAAAACAGTATTAGAAGAGTTGGAAGGAAGGTAATTTAAATTTATCTCATTGAAGAATAGTGAGAAGATCACCTGTAGTGATGGAGAGGTGAGTGAAAGTGTCTTATGTGATTCCAATGTTTGCATGGTAGTCAGAAATATGGTTGGGTTTTTGATAGACATGTGTTATAACATAATTCATTGAATCCAAACTGTCAAGAAATTTTATACATTTCGATGTTAGATTCCAAGATAAATGAATCTAACCAATTCTCACTGCTTTCAAAATAGTGTATGAGTCACTTCTTAACTATATTTGATTACTATTACTTTGATAAGAAACTTCCACTACCTTGATGAGAGCCGTCATTTCAGCTTCAAGACCAGTAGAATGTCTGCATGAGCCATGAATTCCTTCTAAGAAGTCACCATTATAATCTATGAAGAAAATTTCATAGCCATCTGGTCCTAGATTCCCTTTCAATGCGATGTCTGAATTGCATTTAATCCAGACTACGAATGGTGGTGTACAGAAAAAATTGATGGTGCCCAGGGGTTTAGGGTAATTACCATGTAATTTCAGCTTGTAAAAGACAACAATATCTTTGATTGAATTATCACAATGTTCATCGTGTAACTTTTTTTCCAGTTGAGTTCCTAAAAGAATTTCAGATAGATTAGAGTTATATTTGAATATTTTATTTTCATGTCGACTCTTATTCCTGCTCCTCCAAATAGTATATATTATTTTAGCACATGATAGTAAGAGAAAAATTTGGACATGTTTTGACAGCCTCCCCGCTAAAATATGAATAGAAAAAATACACTATGCTAGAGACATGAGAAGGAGGAATTTACAATAGGTCAGAGATTGAGTTCCATAGATAGGAAGTGGTCTTGTAGGAGAAGAACAGATGGTTAAGATCATAACGATGTAGATGAAACATATCACACCTGGAGCACATGGAGAAACCAACCCTTTGTAGGTTACAATCCACTGGAATTTTATTTTAGTAGAGGTGGAAAAGTAGCATGAACCGTGAAGGCTGCAACCACTTTTTATTAAAATTCATAAAGCTAGTATTGTTTCTCTGCATTAAATGATTTTAAAAATTCTTGGATTCAAGAATACAATTGTTACTTGGTTCCCAGATTAGAATATCTTATGAATTCACAAAGTCATAAGAAGATACTTTAAGAGAAAATTGAGGTGGCAGTGTATTCACTTTCTCTTGCTGTTCTTTAATGGTAACATTGTAATCAATATACAGATCCTGAGTTCTGACTTATCAAATAAAGGAAAACCTTCCCAGCTAATCGTCCATAATTTTAGAGAGGATTTAGCACTAACCAGCCAATGAGAGTGCATATCAATCTTCTGGAAAATCTTTTTGAGGCCTATACACAATGAGGATTGCATGTAATCTTTCTTCCCTTCAATCAATCTATTGAGGAATTTGGCTCTAAGAAATTCAGGGGAATGATATTTTTCATTAATAAGTCTCCAGATAAATTGAGTTTGAAGAGATTGATTAAAGAGATCAATGATTTTAATACCGAGCCCACCCATTGTATATGATAGACATCATTTCTCCAAAGGATTCATAATAACACTACGTTCAAGAATGCTACCACTCAACATAAAGATGCTCATGAGGGAATTGATAGACATGATGGTGGAGGAGGGCCAGGAGTACACCATGAAGGAGTAAACCATTTTAGAGACAATAAAATGTTTAATTAAACAATATCTTCCAAATATTGAAAGAGATTTTCCCTTCCAGGTAGAGAGGGTTCTTCTAAATTGACTCACCACATCAAAAAAATAAGAGGAGCAAAGCCTACCAAGAATCATGGGGACCCCAAGGTAGGTGAATGGTAGGGACCCCTCCCTTATACCAAGGTCATGTATGATGCTATGCTTCCTGGATAATGAAACATGTTTCCCAAAGAATATAAATGACTTGCTCCATTTGAATTCCTAACTAGAGACCCTTCCATAATAGGGAAGGGTACTCTTAATGTGTTGAATGTTGTTCCTGTCTCCCTATGTAAATAGAATAATGTCACTAGAAAAAAGAAGTTGAGAGGAGGAATAAGTACCTACGGCTTCTCAAATTTCATTTCATTTCCCCTTTGATTTCATGTGGCGTGCGATATATTGTCTCACCATAAATTGGAGATCAACCTTAAATTTAAAATAAATTATTTCTCTAGAACTCTTGTAAGTATGATTCGAGTTCCTTACGGCTTGATGGACCCTTAACACTCATGTGTCACATTGTTTTTCAACGGTGGAGGTATTTATTATAAATTTGTATCTTATAACATAGGGACCCTACTGTGGTATAATTTAGATGAAATGAATAGAATGTAATGGGTCTGACATAGGTTCCCTTATATCTCTTTGAGTTAGAGTTTCTGATGGGAAATGTATTATTAACCTAGGGATAGGGTATATAAGAACTTTGAGATATTGTATTGAATTTTATATTTATGAGATAGTTGTGGGGAGAGTGTTCTCCCCCCACCGAGTATCGTAGTAGGACCATGGGAGAAATATTTTGGGTAGTGTCTAAAGTGAGTTATGTTGAGTAGATCGACCTAGAAAACTGAGAAATAGAGACAAACATGATGCAAACCATATAGTGTGGTAATTTTTTGGAATTTCATATGATGTTTATGATACTATGATATGATAATTATGATGTTAAGGTATTTTATTCCCCTTGAGTGGTGGGATTCATCCTTGATGTTTTGGAATGAAATAGTAAATCCCAAGGAGGGTGTCCAGAATGAGATGTGACCAAGGGGATCTTAATGGGTTCCCCAGTGGAATGTTTTCCCCAGATTGGTTCAGTACATAGAGGTATGTATTGATGATTTTAGGTGTCACATTATAACCCTCGATTCAACTTTTCATGATTATTTTGACTATAGTGGTCAGTATGGGTTGTCTTCTAGGGAGTCCAATTAACGATTCATGTGTCGTGATCATGGATGTGTCTTACTTATGTGATTTTTCCAGAGGTTATATATAGGGATTTCAATTGGGTATTTGTGATGTATGTTTTTATATATACACATATTTAATATGAGATTCCTTGGTAGATTAATTCTCCCTTCAAGATAATTACATGAGATCCAAGGTGGGTCGCTCTTTCCCTCAATTATATCTATGTTTTCTGAGAGGGGTGACCTTCCCCCAAATATATGTCACATATATACAATCTTTTGGTGATAAAATCATTCTACACGCATGGGTTACATATCTTAGATCATTAGGTGGTTTATTTTTCCACTTTGTATGTGTTACATATCCAAGATCTCAATGTGGTCCACTCTTCCCCCATTCAGGTATTATGTATCAGAGATCGTTGGGTAAGGCACTCTTCCTATGTGCATGTGCCGTATATCTAAGATCATCGAGTGGTATACTCTTTCATAATGTATTTTTTTCATAACTAAGATTTTTGTGTGGGCCACTATAACCCCTTACATGAATTACATATCTAATATCATTATGTGAGATTATCTTCCTTCGTGCATGTGTTTTACTTATATATATATATATATAATATTATCAAGGGGTACAACATTACTTCTAAATGAATATATATATATATATATATATTATATAGGTGTTTCCACACTTCCCATAGAGTGATATATATATATATATATGTGAATATATGAGATGATCTGGGGGATCTCCACCCTAAGTAATTCTATAGATATATATCTAAGACTCAAGGGTGGTTTACACATCCATATATGGGAATCCTTTATGCTCAAGGAAATCCAGTACTAATTGATGTAGGTATGCTCAACATCATGTGTTTCCTTAGTTACTGAGGGTTATCTGTATTTAGTTTATTATTCTGTTATAATTTATTATATTTACTCTAATCATATCACACATGCATGAATTGTATTTTCTAGTTATAATAAGGATCCCATTGGGGGCGGCCTATAATGTTTTACTCACACCCTACTCAAAAACTAGAAGAAATTTCATACCAGACCAAACCGCATGTGTGTAGGTTCATGTATGGTAGAGTCCTATTATTTCATGATCGGGTGGGATAGCTCATATAGAGTCCAAAGACTGGGATGTGATGAGGCACTAGGATACTAGTAGCGCTCACTACATTTTTATTTTTTTTTTATTTTTTATAAGCTATTATCCTAGTGGGAGATCTATGGGATTTATTATTATATTAATTCATATTTTCATTTCTTACAATGTGGTTCTTTTTATTGATTATATGAACTCTAATTTCTATTATAGATATTGTATTATATCTTCATTATTGTTTCACTTTGATATGAGGGTATTTTCTCCCCATGGTAAAACCTTAGATTCGTACTTCTAGAAGATAGACTCTGTCATATAGGGAGGCAAGACCAATGTCAGGTTGAAAATAGTTCTAGTTACTATAAAGTGCAAGGGGTTGGTTTTTACGCTTTAAATATTGAGTTTCATGATATTTTTTTAAGACCATTATCTTATCTATTTTATGAACATAGAATAAAATTTTATGCATAAATATTGGTGATATTGTTTCTTTGTAAAATTTATTTTTATGATGATTTATGAATTCTACCTAACTCAAAGATATTATGAATCATCTAAATATAATAAATATATTATATATTTATAATTTCAAATAAAAATTATGAATTAGAGTTATGGATCTTATGTATTTTATGAACCGTGTTACATATCTAAAATTTGATAATGTCCAAAACATTATACATATAGGGAAATAAATTAAATTGTTTGGAATTATATTATTCATCTATAGGATGTTTTGAAAATTTTACTTATCCACGTGAAGATTGAAATTAGTATGTATTTAGAAATTAGATAAGGAGAAGAACTTTTGTATCTACAATTGGGTTGGGAAAATATTATATGAATTTATTTGGAGTAAGAAATATCTTATGTAGTGTTCTAATTTAAGTTATTTGGGATTCAATTGAAATGTTTCTCACACCTATAGGGAAGATCACTATGTCATGGTGAGACTTTATTACATTTGAATGTTTCTTTTAATATAGAGATTCAAATTCATTAATAAAGTAATCACATAGTGATCATGTAGTCTTGGAAGAGTAGAATAAAATAGTTATATTTTGTGTCAATCATTACACCATCAAAAAAAATCGATATTGAGTATCATTTTTGAATCATACTCTAGGAAACTTATGAAACTTAAATTCAAACAGTTGTATTTTCAAAGGAATGTTATTATAGAGATTATTTTTGGGTTGTTAAATAGTTCTAATGATATTGATAAAAATTTAGTCAACGTTAAACTATATATTTAATAAAGAATATGATTTTTGAGTGTTTATTGAGTACTTATGATTGATAATAAGTATGTTTTTATAATTCTGATAATTATGGGTAATGTTATTATTCCTTTTTGTTTGAATTATTATAACACCTATAGTCGTCATGGATTCTAGAGATTTATCTATTAAAGGTGGTTAATAAAATATGAAATATACAAGAGATATATGATATACATGTGTACTATACAAAATATAAAATTCAGAAGGATATGAATCATTGTGAAGAAAACAATTTACAAACTGTTGTTCCTGTTTTCTAAATCATTGTTGGTTTTCTGGAAGTTACATCAAACCACGACTTCACTAAAGGTTTTGGATCAATGTTTCTTAACCAACACATCACCTATAATATACTGTGGTTTAATTTTTTTATTATTTATTTAACATGGATTTATTTACACATTAACATCATTCAAACTTGGTTATAACACTATTAAAAGTTATATCATGGTAATGTTAAATGACCGAAAAATCAGGTTGTTGTTGAACACGATAAAAATGTACTAGATTAGGTTCTCTCTTTATGATGACATTGTTCTGTAAACATCCTTGTAAAAAAGAAGTTTTAGTTTTGGTAAACCCTTATAATAGGATTTTTTTGCCTACACACATAAAATTCATTATTAAGTTGAATATTCAATCTTTTGGGGTTAAGATTGTGAAGAGTATATAATGGATTATTTGGATCCAAACGATAATAAATCACTTGTTCTTTCCCTTTTTATCTTTACTAATTTCACTCTTTACTTTTAAATGGAACCTTGTTTATTCTTGAATTGTAGATATGTATTACCCATATAATTCAATATTATAACTTAAGTTAATTGAGATATTTATGGTTTATAATTCACCCCTATTATAATTCCAATCTACCTAGTTTGAACATAATAATAAGTATATCCATAAAGTGGGACCCCTCATGTTGTTGTGTTAAATATATAGTGATATTAAAATTATGTTTTTATTAATAATAAGAATAGGATTCTTCAATGAGGGGTTATTGGAGGTGATATAAGAGAGAAATTTATATTCTTTTTTATATTTTATGTTCTTGATTTAGAAATAGATATTTATCACCTATATTTGATTAATCATGGGAACCTTGGGAAGTTAGATATGACATAAGAAATGTATCATTTTGGAATTTATGATAATATACCTAGATTTGGATTATATTGGTAGTTATAGTGTTACTCTAACTAGGATGTGATTTTAGCAACTAGAAATTGATAAAGATATACCAATAGAAGGATGTAACTTTACTACTAGGCATTGATTATTCTCTCTCTAGTAGTATGCACATAGTTGGATATAACAAAGATATCCGTTTATCCACAGGGAATTGGATATTGTATCCCTAATGGGATTTCATATAGTTGGATATGATTGGTTTGGAATATAAGTTATTATAAGGATCTAAGTATTTCTTGACCATGGTTTCCTAGCATTACACCCATGATGTTGGGTTGTATTTCCATTAATTTAGTGGATGAAATTTATATTTCATTCTATTTAATATAGCAATTTATTCCCAATTATGTATGTTATGATACTATTGGATTCACAATTATTATTTTGTTATATTTCATCATAGGGAATTTACATTAAAATTATAATGGTATATATGTCGTTAATTCATTCTAGAATTTCAAAATAATATTGAATATTGGGTTATTATCCTCTACTCCTTTAATGTGGGAATTTCATAAGTTTGGGTTGTAAACTATTTATTTCACTAAAAATTCTATCTCCTTATAAATTTATTTAATGGTTCATTACTTTTAAATGGGTGATGTGGTTACCTTTAATATAATGAATCTAAGTGTTGGCATCATGTGACTTGTTTTATTTAAAATGAATAGTTAATTTTATAATTTTATTTTAATCAATTGTAAAATTTATTTTCATTTTAAGGTTAAACATTGGTTGTGGGGATTATACATACTTGGGATTGTTTTTCATTACTATATAAATTTGTGTTTCATTAAAGGTTCTACCAAGATGTAGATGATGGTAATTGGATTCTGGTTTGAGTATAGTTGTGGGGAAAGGAAAGGAACATTTGTTTACTCAAGGAGATGTATGGTTTTGGTAATTGTTTTATTTTGGTATTTTATTAATCTTATATATTATTCCATTTCAAAATTGTCTCTTTATTCTTTGTTGGTTTATATTGGTTCCCTTAATAAAATTTTATTTTAGTTATATAGATATATTTCATTTATATTGTCGGGTTATATTTTTTAATGAATAGTTTTTTATTTTCTATTCCTAGTTTAGTCTCACTTGATATTGAAACAAAATATCATATATATGTGGTCATATAACCTATGGTGATTTTATGCGAGGCTTCTAGGTGGATGTTTTTTTATTACTATTTCATCAGGATAAATCTATCCTAATTATATATATTTGATTTCTAAGAACTAGTTGTTATCCTGTAAGGATCGAGAATACCCTTTGAGAGGTGCACCTGAAAACTAGCAAGGATGTTAAGAAGGATTTGCAGGTGGTTTTACTCAATGCAGCAAGGGTGAATGAGGATGTTGGCATGGAGATAGACTTGGGTGATCTTCCCTGTAGTCTGGCCTTAAGAGATCATCAGATTCAATACATGGGACATGGCTTCGATCAATCAAGTGGATCGGATTTTACTGCGCAAGACTTCCAGATCAAGCCTTCCTATTCTGAGAAGGTTAAATCTGGAGGGAGTGTTTACAATTCTCATAACAAGTTTGCGGTGCTGGATGAAGTTGAGGTACATGAGATTGCCAGAGATACTGGTACGGAAGAGGTGGCTAGCCAAGTGGATTCAGAGTCAGCTCTGTAATCCCCTATTGAACCAAAGGAAGTGGACATTGAAGAGGATTTTTTCATAATTGCTTCATAGAAGGGAAAAAATTTCACAGTGGATGCTGGAGGTTTTTTCAAACATACAAGGAGGCCACGACAATGGAAAGACTACTCAAACTTACAAAGTCTCCCTGTGACAAGGTCCTCTAGTAAATCTAAACTCCTCTCAAAGGTGTGTGAAGGCGCTGGCAAGAAGGTGGGGGTTACCTCTAAGGTGTCTAGAGCTCAGGTCAGTGGGGGTGCTGACCCCCTACTTTCGGAAGAGGTAACATCTCCTCAAGGGGAGGAAGAAGAGAAATCTAAGGACTGGCAAGAGGCATGGATTATAAATTCTGAGGAAGTGATTTGGGTGGAGGCAGAACTTTCTCCAGGGCAGCAACGCGAGGTGGGAGTCCATGCTGACCCTCAACATCAGATAGCATCGGTGCTGCATCACATGGACCTTCTTTTGCACTCGGATGAAGAGATGGTGGAGAAAGTGCTGGATATCAACGCACTGAATGAAGTGATCAAAAAAATGTTGGGAATATCCCATCGTATGGAAACTTCAAAAGGGAATGGTCAATATATTGATAGGCATAACCGTATTTTGAAGAGAGGCTTCAACATGGGAAATCTAAACATGGAGGAATTCATGCAATCCTGGGACATCTTGGCTAAACATTATGAAGACATCTTGAAGGACGATCCGGAGTCCCAGGTAAACTCTATTCCCAGGATACTATTCAGGGAAATTGATTCCAATCTTCTCAATTTTTCTTCAAAAAAAATGTAGTATCTTTTGTTGGTTAAACTGTTTTGATGTTAGGGTTCTCACTTTACCCCTTAAAAGTTTTTTGATAAATAAAAATTTCAATAGGAGGATATAAGACTTTATCTATTCCTCTTATTATTTTAGTTTATACTAATACATTTACAATACAAGTGACACAAAAATTATCAAGACTTATTTAATAGTGTATACAAAATATATTTTCAACACCAAATGAGAAATCCCTTTCTCTACATATTATAATGTGTGGGAATGTCTTATATAGACAACACATTTTATTAGTCACCTTTTAAAATATTTAATATTGTTCCAACAAGTTATAGTGATTATGATGACTTTTATAATAATGGTAGTGAAAAAATCAGAAAGAATATTTATTAGGATGTGTAACTAGGAAGATTATATGTTCTTATTCTACTTCATTGAGGTTTAATTGATTTTTAATAATTGATTTCACACATTCCCCAACTCTTCCAACATCCTTCACATAAACAAAGTTCCTTACACACCCCTTTTCCTTTATTTTTTTTCAAATATAGATGGTGAATCTATGTAACACCTTGAGATTTTAAGGGAAGAACATTGTGATAGATAGTGTATACAACATGAAACATCGAGATTAAAAAACTTGTGACCGTATTATTTAAATATGACTATTATAATCTAGATTTTAAATTTCTAGGTATGAATAGGCCTATGTAAATTATGAAAATTAAATGGTTTAAACATGTATTAAAAAAATTATTAGTTATCAATTTATAAGAACTGAATATAAACAAATTATTTGAAATTAAAAGAAATGTTTTCCTAATAACTTATTTTTATGTGCGTAGTGTGTTTTTATTTTAATAAATTAAACTAATAACTATTTTTTAACAATTTCAATAAAATTTATTTATTATATATTCAAAAAAATGTTTTATCATTAATCTAATATTTTTTTTCTATTTATGAGATAAAATATTTCTAATCTTATACTTAAAAACAATAATTTCTATGAAAAGCTATTTCACCCCATTTTTAACAATTATTTTAAAATTAATTTTTAAAAAATATATAACATTTATTTAAAAATAATAATTAATCATTTACAAATTACATAGTATGTTATTTCAAATTTTTTGAAGACTTTAATTTTTTTGATGAATAATGAAAATTATTGAATTTTATTGAAAATTACTTTTCATTTAAAGGATGTGAAAAAGTAAAATTTTGTTTCAAAATTATTTTAAGAAATTAAATTAGTTCAAATATATTATAATTAATCAAATTTAACTTATTTTAAACAATTTTATGTTGATTTATTTGTGAAAAAATGTTAATAATTAATAAAACTTTTCCTTTAGAAAACCATTTTCCTAACACTCTTACATGATTAATTTTAAATTATTCTCTACAATTTATAGGATTTTAATTTTGGAAAATTTATTAAATGTTTTAAATCATAATAATTAATATTATTTAATAATTTCATATTAATATTCTATTATAATGAATTGTAAAAACCGTAAAAATCAACTATCACGGTTATGGTTAGAAGGGGTTTACCATGTGTTAAACTAAAAAAATAAGAGTTAAAATGACCTAAAAACATGTTCAATTCCTATTTTAAAGCCATATTTCAACCTTATATCTTCTTTTATTTGATAATTATCTATTTTGGATCATTTTGGAAAATGTAAAATGTTAGTACATCTTTTCTATTTACCATATTCCAAGTGTGTCCTCTCCCCCTCTTATAAAATGACACTCCTATCCTCACATCTTCACACTTAAATAGACTTTTGGTTAATTCAATAACTATCGAAATCTATTACATGCATTAATATTCATGAAATTAATTCATTTTTTGATCATAAAACCAATTTCAAAAGGTTTTAGGTATGAATATAAAGGGGTTTTCTGAATAAGTGGTATAGTTCTCAACCATTCATTGCATTTTATTTATTCTTTTAACTCCTTGAAATATCCATAAAAAATTATAAAATAATAACACAAATATATCCCTTATAAATATATTTTGTTATTATAATTGAATAACCTACGTTCATCTCCTCTTCCATCAAATGGGAAAAAAATCATTGATCATGTGTATTCTGGACTACCGCCTTGTGAACCGATGTAATTCATTTTCCATCACCACAACTCATGGTGGGATATAAATATAGATTTAAATTATATATTTTACATTTAATACAAAATTAAACTTATATAATTATAATATCACATCTAACTTCTAAACTTTAAACCCATTAACATCGCTCATGTGTACGTGTGGACTAGCGCCTCCACAAAATGATTTGATTTATATTTCATTTTTTTTAAATGGATGGTAATAAAGATGGATTTTATGAAAATAATGATTAATATTATAAAATAATTATTTTATAAATGTTAATTATTATTTAAATTTCTTTCATTCAATTATTTAAAAAGATGAAAACATTGTTCAAGCTTATGTACAACCTTCCGTCTCCATGAAAACTATAACTCGTTTTTATTTATTTAACATTTATATACTATTATAAATACATATATAATTAATATATATTATATTTATATCATTTTTACATTTTGTATATTATGGAACCAAAATAAATATAAAAGGACCTAAACTACTAAACAAAAACTAAAATAAAAAACTAAACAATTATTACATAGAATAGTTATTTTAGTAATGAAATTTTAATAAACGGGTGATAAAAGGTTATAAGTAAATAATATAAAGTATAATATATATATATATATATTATTATTTAATAGAAATATAATAAATATATATTAATTTTACATGAGTTTCAGACGCATTCGGAGTTGGTCAAACCTGATGTAAGGGTTTCTCAACTCACTTTTTATTTTGAGATACATATATCATATTCACCACTTATTTATTGGTGTATATAATACCCCTTTGATATATTATATAGTGAATATATTTATCTTCATGGTATTTAATGTTTCGTTTGATGTTATAGGGGAAATAATTACAATGTTACCAAAGTAAAAATAGTTTATTTCAAAATCCAGTTATTATATGGGATTATTTATGGAAAAGTATCTGTTGGAGAATTATTAGATCTTTTTATCTTAAAAAGACATACTCATTTATAATATATTTTTTTATATAAATTATATTTTATTCCTATAAATTTTACCTTTTTAATAACTCATGATACTAAATGGGGTTTTATGGAAAATCGACTTCATTTATCACTCTGATCGAAAATCCTTTCTCTTATATGTTCATGTTTTTTAAAAATATTTTCAGTTTTTTTGAAATTATAAAATTATTTTAAGAAGTCATTTTTATTGATTATTTAAATTTTACCTAATTTTAAACAATTATACTTCATGTTGTTTTTTAAATAATTTAATTTTGGAATTTTTATAAAAGTGTGAAAGAAATGTTTTCTTTTAACTTATTTGGCATGAATGCTATTTAACGCCATAATAACCAATCAAGGATTTGGTGATTCATTTAAAATTTTCAATGTTTATTTTCAAAGAAAATGTTTCCCTAATATGATAAAAATTTCTAGTCTTTAAAATTTATTTTCAAAGTGAAATGTTTTTTCCCTCAAGAGTGTTTTTAATGACATTTTTATTGTATTTATATTCATCAATGAAAACAAACCTTAATATAAATATGGTTCAATGGGGATATGATGTAATGTTACCATCATTTTTATTTATCTATATGGTTTATTCTTAGTTTTGTTATGGATGTACTATTTTGATACAATTCACAATAATACTCTGTATTGTTTATGAATATTTTTATTGATTGGGGAAAACATCATTTTTATGCTAGTTATTAAGTATGAATGTTTATGTTGATTATATTTCTCACTATTCATATATGGAGTAAAATTGAATTAGTAAGTGATGAGTGAGGCCTGCTCTAACCCCTTGATGCTTCAATATGTATGATGAGACAATCAAGCTTGGGTATATGGATGCGATCTCACCAATTTATATAGGATATCTTGAATTAAGGCCTTATTGATATTTTTATGATGTCTAGTATTATGAATTAACTCATTAGGATATTAGTTATCGATGTCCATATGATAATTTGATTAGTTATGATTTCTATTGATAAGTTTCAAGCTCATGTGATTATTTGTATTGAATTATATTATCATCATTTATTCCAATCATATTATTATTCATTTTATTGTTATTGATTAAATGTAATGTGTTTTTAGTTACTTAATTTTCCATATTTATTATGACTTAGGTGTTCACGATATATTTCACTGTACATGTACCCTTAAAGATCATATGAGATCGCCCCTTTTTTATTCTTCCACTCCTCATGATTCTAGGAAATGTGTTATGATTAAAAATAGAAGATATGCTAAAGGGAATAATCTTGTTTTTGAAAAAAAAATCTATGTTGAATTTTATTTTCTCAATTGTAATATTAATTCAAGTATGCATCTAGTATTCCAATACTACAAAACAATTTGGTCCTCTGGGATGTATTTTATTATATATATCCTCAATTTATAAAATTAATCTTTGAATCTAGGCTACAAGGTTTGGGGTATTTAAAGTCAGTTTCTAATAATTTTTAGTAAAAACCTTGGAAACTAGAATTATGAAAAAATGTAAGAGGGGATTAATCCCAATGAGTTAATTTTAGGATAAGTCTATGCATAGGATAATATCCTAATATTTAGGGGATTTAGATATTATGTTATTTTCACATAAATACATCCTTATCAAGATACTATAAGTGGATGTGGCTCGAGAACAAATTTACCTAGGGGTAATAACTCCAAAAAGTGTGTACTGGGCTTCGACTCAATTGAAAAATGGTACAAGTCAATGAGATTTATTGCATACCTAGTTTGTCACACCTAGGGGATATATTATGGTTAATTCATATTTTATTTTTTAATCATCATGAAATATTTTAATAGATTATGATCATGGGTGACCTATATTAAACCCAAGTTGTTATGTATTGAAAATAAGGTTTCCTGATTTCGACATCCTATAAATGATTTTTCATAATTATTATTATTTTTTCTCCCACCATGATGTTTGGTTTTAGTCAATGGAATAAAAAATGAGTAATAAAGTTAACATTGAAAGTGATGGACAATATATTGATTTTGAGAAACAAAATTGGGTGATGACTGAAGTTAAAGATATTATGATTATGTATAGTTAGTTATCCTAATATATGATTAAAAAACTATTCATTTACTAACTCTTGGACTCTCCAAATAAGAGAAATATATAGTTATGTAATAGTTTGAGTATTGTATACATTTGAGAAATGAAGGATAAATTTCCTTCACATTATAAATATGTAAATTTCAACCCAATATAATGTCTCAATGTGATAGAAAAATGTTTTATGTGTGGAAAAGAAGTTCATAGAACAACGAATTGAAGGGGATAAGTAAGGATTTCAATTGAGAGGAATAAATTTCATTCTATAGATCCATTTATAGTTTGTTGTATTAAATTTGTGGAACCTTGTAATTATTCATGTAAACTCCCTCTTTTAATGGTTAACTCCTAGACTGAGGATAAACCAATGTTATACCAATAATTGAAGTAAAAGGGTTGAAGTATTTATGTTTTATGATACATGAATAGTTTTTTATACGAATTATTATTAATGTTATTATGGTTAATTTTTGGAAGAATATATCTCTTAATATAATATAAACATAAGATTTATGAATATAGTTATGGATTTTTAAGTTTAAGGATGATCATACGTTCAAAGTCTTAGACACCCCTTTTTATATTTTAAATGATGAAAGTATAATATTATTAAGAGTATTTTGGGTGAAATTTATGGTAACATAAACATTGGTATTAATATTATTTTCAGTGAGAAAAACTACTTGAGGTACAATGACTTTACATTTTGTGGAACTATGTTTAAAATTAGTGATAATATTTTTGGATAATATGATCATAGATGTTAAGGTAATAATAGTCAATTAATTTTATCTAATTTTTTGTAAAAAATAATTCAAATATAAAATATTTTTTTGTTGAAAAATGATTTTATTAATTATTTTATTTTGAGTATATTTATCATATTCATGGGAAAATTATTATAATTATATTAAAATAGTTTTAGAAAATGGAAATCCCATATACTGGTTTATAACATGTCACATTCTACAAGGATATGGGACTTGAACCCACAACCAGATAGAAATTGGAGTACAAGGACTAAAATTGTCCTATATGGTGTATTAGTTAATATAATATTATTTCTCTCTAAAGGTTTAATGGAAAAATACAATATTGATCAAATAATTTTGTAATTTTTGTGATTTTAAGGTGAATAATTATATCTTTGGGGACATTTTTTTGGTTGAGATATATATAACCATTAGGTTTAAAATAAATTATTATTTGTGATGAATGTTATAACATTTATATAGATGTAAGATAAAGTGTTTTAGGGATAAATACTTATAGAATGGATTAATTTTAACTTTGGTTGTAACTATTATGGGTTAAAGATTAATATATTATATTACATAAATTTTCCTATACATTTCAGTTTTATAAATTTTTAGATACTAACAGAAGGAATTTTCACTATTTTATAGATATTATGATCTATTAAAAGTTATTTTTGTAATTAAAATTTAAAAATAAAAAAACATCTTTTATATACATTTATTTGAGTAATAAATGAAGTGTAAATTCCTTAATGAACAACCAAAGGACAAAATTATGTTTATGAAATAAAAAGATATCACGTAAGTATATTTTATATTGTTCACTATATTTATAGAAAAACAATCCCTCAATTTTATAAAAATGAAATTTAAATAATAATTTATTATAATTACATTCATTTCTGATGAATCAAACGGCCTTTTTCACACCACATTAGTTTTTGGTTTTCTGGTCATTAACTTTTTCTTGATTATTAAATTTCTTGTGATCAATCATCTCAATCACTATAAAAATTTATTTATGTGTTTTTTCCATGTCCATATTTTCACTTTACCCCAATTGTTTTTTAATTGGAAACCTATTTATGTGTTATTTATATTATCTTCGTACTTCCATTTCTATCTAATTAAGATAAGGTTTTATTAGCCTTTTTTGGTATGGGATTTCAAAAAAGGTTATTTCATATAGATAACCCTTGTTTAGAACAAGTTAAAATTATGAATATGTAATTTATTATATGGTGGGAGAATGAAAACTCCAAAATTTTAATGTAATAAATTTGTTTTTAGTAGCATATATGATACGCAACACTGAGCTTAAATGACCCAAGAAATATATTATTTAAATATGAAAATTATAAACTAGTAATTAAATTTCAGAGTATAAATTAGTATAACTAAATTATGAAAATTATATGGATTAAAAATGTTGTAAGTATATTCATTAGTCTCTGTTTATTAGAAATTAAAATATAAAATCATTTGATAGTAAAAGAAATTTTTCTAAAACACTATTTTTATGTGCGCAATGTGTTTTTATCTTAATAAATTAAATTAATCACTATTGGAGACTTATATTTTTGATATTTTTATATTATATATTCAATAAATTATTTTATCATCCATATAATATTTTTTCTAGGTATGATAGTAGAATTAACATAGTTTTTTTCATAAAAACTATGTTTTATACAAAAACTGGTTTCGTCAAGTATAGTGCATTTATTTTAAAATTAATTTTAATCGAATTTGTAAGTGTTATTGGTAAAAATTAAATTTATATTTTATATTTTCATGTATAAATTATCTTATATTTAATTTTTGATAATTATCTTAAAAGATTAATGCTTTTATGAATAGTGAAAAAATACAGATTTTTATTTAAAACTGAATTTTCATTTAATGAATTTAAATTTTGTTTTGAAACTATTTTAAAAATAAAATTAGTCTATCTCAATTATAATTGATCCTATTTTTTTCATTTTAATCAATTTTATGTTTATTTTTTATATGAAAACTTTTTATACTTAAGAAAACATTTACATTGGAAAACCGTTTTTCCAATTCGCAGTAGGTTTAATTTTAAATTAGATTATGACACTTATGTGATTTGAATTTTCAAAACTATATTAAATATTTTTAATTATAATAATTAATATTAGGTAATAATTTAAAATTAAATTTTCATCATAATAAAAAGTAAAAATAGTAAAAATTAATTAATGTTATTATGGATAAAACATATTGACTGGGGGTTAAACGAAAGTGATAAGGGTTAAAATGACCTAAAAACATGTACGATTTATATTGGATAACCATATTTCAACATTATATCATATGAAGTTAAATAAGGATCTATTTATTATCCTTTTTGAATGTGAAATATGTGGGTATATAATTTTTTCCCCAAAATGGTTCATGTGTGTCCTCTCCCCCACTTATAAAAGGACACACCAACTCCCTTTTATCCACTCTTAATGATCCTTTTAGTTCACCGAATACCTACAAATATAAATTAATTACATATATCCTCATGAAATATAGTAATTTTTGTGGATCAAAAAAAATCTATGAAGGCTTTAGGTATAAACATAATGATACTGTCTGATGAAGAGGTATAGTTCTTAACCATGTATTTTCATTTTATTTCTTCTTACAACTTCTTAAAATATCCATAAACAATAATAAAATAATAAAACCACTATATCTCATATAATAATATTTTATTATGTTAATGTAATAATTTATACCCATCCACTCTCCCATTAAATGGGAAACACAACTATCGATCATATGTACGACGAACTACCACCTCACGAACCAATGTAATTTGTTTTCCATAACCAGCTCTCACGGATGGATATAATGTTTCATATAATATATATATATATATATATTATTCATGAAATAATTAATTTTTTTTAATTATAATATCACATATATCTTCTTACCTTCCAATCTGTTCGAAAAATAAAATGTCTCTTCTGGGTACATGTGAACTACTTCCTCCACTGATTGATGTGACTCGCTTTTAATTTTATTTTTTACATGGACAGTAATAAATTTGTTTTTTATGAAAAAATATGTTATTTATATTATATAATATTTTAATTAAAAGTTAATTATTATTTACATTTAATTCACTACATCCATCAAAAAAATGAAAAAAATATGCATGAGTACATACAACCTACAGTCTCCATGAATAGTGTCACTCATTTTCAAATCTCTGATTTTTATGGAATATAATAAATACATGTATAATTAATATATATTATATTAATATCATGGTTAACCTTATTGAAATTATGGATCCATCATCAATGTATAAGTACTGAAACTACCAAAACAAAACATACATGAAAAATAAGGATCATATCACCATGAATAATGATTTTAATAAGGAATTGTTAATAAATAGAGATAAAAGGTTATAATTAAATAATATATAGTTTTATATATATTATTATGGTCATTTAATATATTTATAAAAAATATATATTTATTATATAGGAGGTTCAGACACATATGAAAGGAGTCAGAATTTAGGTACGAGTTTCTTGTCTCACTTTTACTTCTGTGAGACATATATCATAATCACAACTTATTTTTTTTTTGTGTATATAATACCCATTTAATATTTTATATAATTACTATATTTATGTTCATGGAATTAAATTAATCATTTTATTTTATGGGGTAAATAATTCAAAGGTTACCAAAGTGGTATGAGTTTATTTCACAATCTCATTATTATTCGAGATTGTTTATGTTAAAGTCTCCACTGGGGGAATTACTTTATCTTTATATATTAAACCCAATTCACAATATTATTCTAATTCTATTTATGTAAATTTTATGTTTTAATTTCAATTTATTCTTTTTAAGAACTCAAGAGACTGACATAATTTTTTTAATGAAAATCAACTTCATTTCTCTCTTTAGTAAAAAAAACTTTCACTTCTATTTCCACATTTTCTATAAATGTTTTCAATTTTTTTAACAATTATCATCTAATTAGTAACATAATTTCTACCCCCAATATACTTTTTTTAATAAAATTAAATATTAATCTTCCTGTCATTTTGTGAACCTGATACTTTTTTATTTTTTATAAAAGTGTGAAAGGAATGTTTCCTTTTATTTATTTGGAATAAATGGTATTTCACCCCAACATAACAACCCAATGATTCTAAGAATGTTTTTAATGAAATTTTTATTTTATTTGAATTCATCAATGACTACAGCCATTATATTACCTATTATCCACTAGGGATATCATATAATGATACCATTTTTATTTATCTTGTCGTTTTATGATATGTTTGATTGGGGATGTAATATTTTGATACCATTCACCCTAATACATTGTATGGTTTAGGATTAATATTATTTATTGGGGAATGTATTATCATTTAAAATGACTATTTTTAATAAAAAAACATTATGCTAATTATGGTTATAACACTTCATATGAGGAATTAATTCGATTTATTAAGTGATGTTCACAGCCTTTTATACCCCCTTGATGCATCAGAAGGTCTCATGAGATAAACTAGCCTGAGTATTTGGAAAATTCCTTACCCATTTTTGTATGATGTTTTGGCACAAAGCCTCTATGGTATGTTTATCACTTCCTAAATTATCAATTCCCTCATTATGTGATTAGTTATCGTTGTCCATATGATTATTATGTTAGTAATGATATATATGGATAATTTTAAGGATCATGTGATTATTTATTTGGCATTATTTCATTGTCAATTATTCTTTCCATATTATTCTTCATATTAAAGTTATTGATTATTTCGAAAGGTTTTTTATTTATTTTCGTTTCCATATTTATTTTCCTTTCTATATTGATTCTCCCCTATGTATTTATGATAGATTATATTATATTCATACCATTATTTAATATATGATCTCACCCCTTTTTTATGTTACCTTTTCTTCAGATTCCAAGAAATGTAATATGATTAATATGAAAAGATATTCTATTGGGAATAATGATGTTCTCAATAAAAATACTATATTGTGTTTTATGTTTTCAAATGTAATGTGAATTACTTTATGTATCTAGTTTTCTAATAATACTAAACTATACAGTCCTCTAGAATCCCATTGCTCATATCTAGTATCAATGTAATAAAGTAACCACCAACTTCAGGCTAATAGGGTCAGGGTATTTATAGTATTCAAAATAGATATAACCCACTAAACCTAAACAGATCCACCATATCATTAACTATATGGGTAAAATACTAATTTCCCCAATAATTTTTTTAATATAATATTTCAGCAGAAATATGATTTTTTTGAAAAAAACCCCATCCATCCCACTACAACTAGGTAGTTTTATAATGATTCCATATTAAATAATTACATTTAGGTGATGTGTGGTCATCTTTCTATAATTTTTTGATAGATATATTTTTATTACACAATTTTCTCAACAAAATTAAGCACTAGGTTATTCAAATAGATATGAAAATATAACCACATATAAAAAATTTAATTAATTTTAACCAAAAATTGAATTGAACTCTATCATATTCAAAAAATTACTGAAATATGAGAAGTCAGCCTATACTCTACAAATGAACTTCTGTATGATATCACCTTCCATTGAACATAACATTCAATAAATACATCCAAATATATAGATAAAATTCTAAAAATGGTGACAAATTTATGAAATATAAATTATTAGATCCTGATTTTATTATTATTCCATTTGGAGGTATAGATTTACCAATGAACATAATCTTTTATATTTTCCGAACACTGTTTCACAGTTTTCAAAAACCCATATTATTACATCAATAACATTTAACATTTTCCTTCAAATAACATGAATCTTATTGGAGATTAAAATTAAATATACTAACATAACTCTAATTTTTATTTGTAAATAACCATCAAGTAATGGTAGGTTTTGATCCAACGTATCATATCTTCTTTGTTTTTTCCTCCCCATATTAAACTATTTCAGAAAAGTATCTTTTTATAATTACATCTTCTGAATCAAACCATAGCTTGAGGTGATTATATATGCATTTTAAGGTTTACATAAACCTGAAATAAAAAAAATAATTCTAAACAGACCACATAATAGATAACTTATTAGTAGATATAATGTGTCAAGTCCACTACCATTGAAACTAGTCACCTCCTAATTCAACGACCATACTCCAGGATAGCTCAAATATCCTTAAAAATTTTAATTGACCTAGATAAACATAAAATAAAAATATTGAATATTTTTTTAATTTAATTATGTAATAATATCATCCATACTCAGTTCATGTGGATGTAGTCACAATTTTTAGGTCATGTCTTGTTCTACTCCTTTTCTAATAACAAAAGTATCATATTAGGATCTTCCATCACACTATGAAATTATTCCAATATAGAATCAAGAATATATTGTTATGAAATAAAATATTCAACCTAATGAGTAATAAAAATGAAATTACATAGATTTTACATAGATCCCAATTGTTGACTTTATCACCCATTATAGTAATCAAATGTAAACAATTATTCAATCAAGCTTTCATACTAGTAAAGAAACCATGGATCACTTTAAAAATATCCTCATTATAAAACACCAAAAAAAATTTATATGTATATATACTACATGTAACCTACATCTAGTATTAATGAATTTAGAATAAAAATATATCTTCATTTGTGCTCATGATGAACCAACCATAAAAATCATGTCATATAAATGATAATCAATAATGTATATTGATATTAAAATGATATGAATTTATTGGGAAGCCCTTTACCTCCTTCATAAAAAGATATAAACCATGAAATAATCCAAATGGGAGGCTATAACCCCCACATCAATCAAATGCTAAATTATTTAGGGAAATATTCATTCATATGTGAGTTAGTAATTTGGTGACACATGGAAACCCAAATTTAATCTTCCATTATACAGAATGCTCAAGTAATTATTATTCATTAATGTTTCCAAAGTTCTAATCATGGAATTATCTTCCTATCTTTTCATGAAATATTTAGTCTCATGGCATTTAGTAAGCCTTGTATGTACTACTTTTTTCTACTTCTTTATCCTCTTTCAGGTTTCTATGACTTCAACATTATCATGGACAATAGATCCAACAAGAAATGAAATATGTCATATCCATGTTATTTAATTTCCAATAAATTTTTGATGTTAACCATTGTACCATGAGATAATCCCTTAAAAAATTAAATATAATATTACCTCTAGTTAATACTAACAATAGTAAAGATGATTGTGGTGGTGGTGATGGTGGTGGTGGGGGCGGTGATCATAAAAATAATCCAAGATGATCTCAAAGAGGGGTTAAGGACCCATTCCTATATATAATTATTTATAAAAATAAGAATTTTATATAAGTGAGGATTAAAGTTGAGTGTAATCGTCATTCTGGAAATTAGAAAGACATAAATGAAGAAAAACATTATCAAGTGAAAAAGTATAGAATGAATTTCCATAATCATATTCATACTTGGACAAGGCATCAACTACCATGATCACCTCCCTATAAATGTTAGTAGCCTCAAATTTAATTATTTGAAGGTAGCCCAAAAACTATATACATTAATTGAAGAGATTCCAAGGAACTATACTTGATCAATTCCAAATAAGTTTAGTCTCCATCATTGAATCACTCTCAATCCATATAATAATGCAACCAAAGTACATGGAATATTTATAAGAATGAATAACAATAGAACTATAAAAAAGTTTAACTGCCATCTTCAAAATAGGATACTACTTCCATATTAACATTGATTCACAATGAGAGTGGGGGAACTGAAAAAAATACTTTGTAAAAATAGGTTTATGAGGGGGACATTGACATGTAGATGTTCGATAATGTTAAACCCATCCATGTTATTATTCATTCATCCAGTTTTCAATTTAAAATCCATTTTTATGTCCATGATTATACACAAAAGAAGACCCCCTGACTTCAGGGTATTTTTATCAAACATGGGACCAATTAGTGACATAAAAATATTGTTGAAGGAATAAACACAAAGGAGTGGAGAATATTTTCCACTTGTTTGTTATAATCTAGATCAAAAAATATATTTAAATCCATCAAGATAACCATTAGTGAAGATAGTATAATACAAAATATGTTCTCCGTGATTCAAAATTCTATTATAAAATTATTTTTATAGCAATATATGGTGATTATTTTAATCATAATTTTTGTAAAGAGAGACATAATAAGGGTATTTCTAAAAATAATTTTATATCTATCATATATTGGAATCTTATTGAGAAAAATAATCTAGATAAATAGTAAACTTGAAGTGAGAATTAAATTCCACATGATGATCTTCATTCGTTGATGTATCTCTTCATCAACACCACATATAAAATGGTAATACATTTTTTTATTGAGGATGCCTGATCTAAATGGGTTTTAGGATACAATTATTTTATCCTTTAAATATAAGGAAGAAATTTCTTTCCTGATCTCTGATGATAGGAAGGTTTCAAGCCCTTCCAAATGACAAAGAGAATTAGAAATTTATTTATTATTCATTGAAGTTTGAGGATAATAAGATTAATTGGATTTTTGATCTATTAAGGGATATAGAAATTTATATTAGAATATTCAGATAGAATAAGTTGGTGTTTTATCCTAAATTCATCATATTTATCTCTGATTTCAAGCCAGATCACATATCCAAAGAAGAATAAATTTCACTGATTCAATCGATTAGTTATCCAATTTATAATTAATTAAAAATAATATTATTACATATTTCTAAAATTCCATATGTAAATATCTTCCAGATACATATTAAAAAGATTGATATTTTTTATTCCACCACTTCTCATATGAATGGGTTGAACTGATTTATTCTGGGTATCATAAAAGGCTTAAAATAATCAAAAGATTTTAAAACAATCTTTTAAGTACCTCAATAATAATGTAACCCTATATGTATAAAAAAAACATATAGATAAATATATTTTATTTAGATAAATTATTAAATTCAATGTAGAATATTTTTAAAAATAATGAGCTAGTAATTTCCTATAAATATTTTTATAATATATATATAGTCATTCTTGATCTAATGTTTACTCTATCAAAACCTTTTGGCATAATCAATGGTGGAAGTAATCACCCAAATATTCTGTCAAAATATAATGTTTCTATCTAAAAATAGGTAATATAATCCCTTGATAAAGCTTTAATTAGTTCAAAATATGTTGTGACGTCTCGAAAGTCTCAAAGATCTTGTAGTATAAACATTTAAATTTACTTTTATTAATGATGAGGTGTGGTGGAATCTATATGATATATATAATTTTCATTTTTAATAACAATAGAATTACCATGTAAAGTAGTTGTAATAATGTTAGAAGTTTCATTATTCATAAATTGATATTATAGTTTTGTACTATAATAATTTCCTTATAGACACAATTAATTGATTCCCCATAAGATAATCCTTTACAATAAAAAATTATTATTATTGTTATTATTATTATTTGAACTAAAATAATATTGAAATAATAGTTTTTAAAACTATATTTTCAATCCAATCACTACGATTTAAGTGTACGATGTTTTCTATGTCTAAATTTTGAATATCACTGTAACATAATTTATAAAGATAATATTTTCTATATAAACCCAAAAGTTTATAATGAAAAATAATTCAAAAAAAATATAGTCTTATTCGGGGAAATAAAGAATATTTAGTCCATTTAATAGTTAACACAAATTTCCAGAACCCAGTCTTCAATCAGAAGTCAAATAATGATTGAGCTTCTATAAATAAAATTTGATTAGTATAATAAATGTTTTTGTTAATTTGTTAATCTAATATAGAGGTGCACAAAGGGTTCCAAATTTAAATCTATAACAAAACATTGAGGTTAGGAAACCCAAACTTATAAGCTACCTAATAGAAATATATTAATATGAAAATATATAATTTTATAATTGAATAATAAACTCATTTGGTATTAAACCAATAATCATGTACATTTTATCAACAAAATTATAAATATATAGCCTCTTATGTCTTCATGGAACATTACAGACATTAGATAATGTAATTTCAATACAATGGTTATTTAAAATATTGACTAAATATTATCTAGATGTAATCTATTTAGCGTGACACATGATTTTTGGGAAAGTATCTCTAATAGTTGACCGAATAGATGAGCTTGGATTAAAGATGTTTCCCATTTAAAGTTTTAAAATGAATATTTGTTTAAAGAAATGAGATTATTACGTTTCACTACTTATCAACTAAAAGTATATTTAATAATGAAATCATAATTAAATAGAAAAATATTTTAACTCTCATTCCTTTAATATCTAAAAATATTTCTAAGTCACTATAACCAATTTATTTTTATAAATACATATATTCTAAATAATGTTTCTTATGTGAGACTCAATTATTTTAAAATGTGGTTAGGTTCATTTATAAATATTTAAGGAATATAAAAAATATAATACATTCAAAAATTAATTAGATATATCCTATTTTATTATGTGGGGTTATTTCCTCTCCAATGTGAGACTTTATATCATATCAAAAAGAGAGGAACTATATGAAATTAAAATGGTATATAATTTTTTAATAAAAATTGAAAATTTTAAGAATTAAATATTTCTTGGATGAGTGAAAAAAATTTGAAAGATAAATAATGAGTTATTTTGGAAAATTTATTTCCTAAATATTTTTTTTATGGATAAAGATATCATTAATACTATTTAAAGTGTAATCATTATATTCTGAAAAATAAGAATACCATTTACAGAAAAGAGATTATATATAGTAGTGAGGGACCATGATAAATTCAACGGACTGAACAAAATAGATTCCAAAACATTTATAAGGTATCTATATAAGTATTCATTGGCCCACCAAAATAGTAATTTAGATATTGGATCACCCTTTTTAAACCATCTTATAAAACAAAAAAAATGTATTATTGGCCTATTAATAGTAACTAATAGTTTACCATGCCTTAAAATAAATTAAATAATTTCAATAACCATTTTAGCATTTTATAAATATGAATACGAACTTCCATTTAATGGCATGAAAATCCATTGATATTTCTAAATTAAGGTCAATGATTCATGCACTATATTGAAAATTATTTATTCATTAATAAGTAGTTTGGAAATTCAAAATAGTGTTTTGTAAATCAGGTATTTAATGGAAAACACAAGGTACTCACTTGACCTCACCTGGTATGCAATTTGAAACCATAAAATTCCTAGTAGTAGTAGTCTAGCTCACAAACCCTTCTATTTTAGGCTACTAGATAACTAGTATTGTAAAACCACATATTTAGGGGAAATATGCTATAATGAAATAAAGGAACCACTTATATTACATTTTTATTTTTTACCATTAATAATTATATTTTTCCTTTTTCAAAAAACAAAAAAAAACACTGAAATATTATAAAAAACCCATTCACAAATTCACCATAATAAGGTATGTGATATAGTAAAATAATATTAGTTACACCATAATTTTTTTTATATAGGATACCTAACTATATGGTCATATTACACATAGATATATTATAATTTATTGGTTGACACATAATATGATGATGTATAAATCAGTTCTAACATGTTTCATTAATCACATAAATGTTAAATTATTAATAATGTGTCATCTTATATTATAATGAAAATGATTATTCAAGTGACATATTATACTTAATATGTCAATCATTTTTGAAACATTTACAATTTAAACTCCATAAAGCTTCTAATTATTGATGAATGAATATATAATTATTTATAATAAACTTCATAATTGTTATTCTATGGATTTAAAAAAACCCATGGTCTGACTCTCTCTTTTGTCACTATACTTTACCAATAAAGGTATTAGAATACAATAGTTATAGAGAGAATATATGGTTAAAAACTTAAATTAATTTTGATATTTGATAACAGATATTGTAAATAACCCTATGGTTTCTTTTTAGTAATCATCATTTTTTTATATGGGATATGGATTGGACATATAGTGATGTAGTGCACATTTATTATACATTATTCACCTTTCTTCTTATTCTCCTTATTAATCATTATTGTATGATATTGTGTCTGGATTTTGTATTTCACCCTTATTTTATTCATTTCTAATGTATCTAAAAACCCTTGATATTATCATATACATATACTATGATATTAAATAGATGATAATTTTTTTATTATAACCAATGTAAATGAGAAATTTCCAGCAGTTTTTTGAACAAAAATAGATTTTTACTAAAAATATATATTTATGATGAACAAGGTTATCACATTATGTGATATATAAATATCAATACCACTAATGTGGTTGTTAATTTTTTTCTCAATTATAGCGATTAGATTTCATGTCTTGGAAAGTGATATAGGATATCAATATCTCTAATATTCCTTGAACTATTATAATTAGAAGATGTTATAGGAGGGGATACACTATAATAATTTATTTTGGAGATACTATAGAGAGTGACATTGATTTATCAATATATATTTTATAAAATGTGACCAATTTTATAAATCTTCAATGAAACGATAATAATAATTCATTATATCTTATAAATTTAGTTATGATATATTTGTTTGTGATGTAGAGTTTTGATATAATATTCCATCACTTTATTTTCCATAGAAGAATAAAATTTTTCTATATTATAGGAAATAATGTAATGTATATCACTGTCTATGATATAAAATGTTTAAAAATAAAACATAGTTGTTGAAATGAAAGAAATTTATACTATAAATTATTAAAATATGTTAACATAAAATACAAAAATTTATTTTGTGATAGGTTTTTAAATGGTATTTAAATTATGAATCATTTATAATTTATTATTATATTTTTTTATAAAATTTTAATAATTTGAATTTTTCATATTAATGTCATATCTTCAAAAAAATTCCCCATAACAGTACATATATATATTTAATTTAAATTATTTCATATAAATTTTATATCATATTAAATTTGATTTGGTCATTTTTACCATGAATTTGATAAATAAAAAGTGTGAGAATTTATAGTTTATATATGGATAATCCAAAGGAATTTGAAATAATAAGGCGGGACTTCATTTTTACAATTCTAAGCATGCATGGATTCTCAGGAAAATTCATTGGTATGGTTTATTAAATTTTGAAAAGTGGTAGTTTATCTATTCTTATCAATGGATCCCCCAGGGGCTTCTTTCAATACACTAGAGGAGTCAGGCAAGGTGATCCTTTATCTGGGATTTTGTTCTCTATGGATGAGGATTATCTGAGTGTGTGTCTTCATGATGTTGTTAACATTGGTTTATACGAAATAATGAGAGCAGGTAGGAACTTCTTTGCTCCTTCAAATTTGTTATATTTTGATGACATAATTCTTTTCTATAAAGCTTATAGGAAAACTATATCTTTCATCAAGAGAATATTTTCACATTATGAAGAAGTAGCAAACCAGGTCATCACCTGGACTAAATACTTTTTTGTATTTGGAGAAGGAATTCAAATCTTGACCCAAAATAGGGTTTCTCACAGGCTTGGTGTCAAAAGAGGTACATTGACCATCAATTATTTTGGGCTTCCTTTGTTTTGGGGAAGGGTGAAACGTGTCCACTTAAAGGGTATCACTCTGAAAATCATTAATCAGTTGGAAAGTTAGAAAGGTAAGACCATGTCTCAGGCTGGTAGAGTTTGTCTTGTCAACTCTGTCATCACTTCAATGTTTGTATACTCCTTTTCATTATATATATGTGCAAGAGATCTTCTTAAGGAATTGAGTGGAATGATATGTAATTTCATTTGGACTGGTTCAACTCCTTAGAGGAAACTTGTCACTATTTCTTGGAAAGATTTTATAAAGCTGGTGGATATGTTAGTAATGGGAATTAAGGATATCCGAATATTTAATTATGCACTTCTTCAAAATTTTACTTGGAGGCTCTTATCTAAGCCTAAATTTTCCCTGGAGTTTCTTGTAAGAAGGTTTGTTGGAAGATTACAAAACAGTCAGTGTATGTACATGAAATCCTCAGTTTGGCCCTCGTTCAGGAGCACTTATTCTAATATCATGACTCGGTCTATATGGTTGTTTTGTGCCAACTCTCATATGAATTGTTGGAACACCCCGTGGCTGTCCTCTCCAATTATAGAATCCATTACTATCCCACTTTCTTTAAAAAATCAGTCTATCTCTGACCTGCCAGGGAGCATAAATGTTTCTGAAATCATTCATATTATTCTTCCTATGGAGATTGCTAATTATGATTATGTTTATTGTGATTTACTGATTTGGAAACATACTCTTAATGGATCTTTTTCCAGTCTATAGTATTACAAGATGTAGGGTGGTATACCATCCGAAATTCCTTCATGGGTGGAAGGTGTTCACAGATCCTTCATACTCCCTAATGATGTTATGCTGATCTGGAGAATCTGGAAGCGGCGCTTGCCCATACAATGTGCTCTGCAACGCACGAGGCTTAGCATTGCCTTGGTATGTCACCTTTGTCTTAATAGTGAAGAATCATTCATGCATATTTTCATCCATTGCACCTTTGCTGATCGGTTATGAAATTATGTGCAAACAACCTTTCATTGTTTCCTAAGCTTCGGTTCTATTGAATCGCTGCTCATCTCAGCCTTTAAGACCGATTATAGAGAGCATGTGAAGTCTCTGTTCATTGATGTTATTGTCTCTGTTTTCTCTTATATTTGGAAGTCTTGGAATAACATCATCTTCAACAATGGAAAGCCCTCGCTTCAGGAAGTAGTTCTGGTGATACATCAAAGCATTAAAATTTCTTTGATGAATCAGACTCGATCAATGAATAATGATGTCTCTGACTTTTTTATTTTCAGGACTCTTGGTGTTAGTAGTACGGAAAGGAATCCTAGAGTGATGAAGCACATTTGGTGGATTCCACCAATTTCTAATTGGCTGAAAGTGAATGTGGATGGGGCGACCTCCGATGCACCGGGTCTAGCTAGGTGCGGTGGAGTCTTCTGAAATCAACGGGGCTTCATTAAAGGCTGTTTGTTCCATTATATTGGGCATGGTCATGCGATTGAAGTCGGTCTATGGGCCATGATAAAGGCGATCAGGTATGCAGTTTGTTATGGTTGGCGGAAAGTATGGCTAGAGTCATACTCATCTGTTGCTGTGCAGATTTTGAAAGATCGCTCTCGGAATGTTCCATGGAGGATGTTATCTTCTTGTAGTTTTTGTCTTAGTATTTCTGAGTGTATATTCCTTGATGTTTCTCATGTCTATCAATAAGTGAATAAGGTTGCAGATTCTCTCTCCAAAAGGGCTATTATGGAGTTCAGTTCTAGTTGGTCATTTTTTTGCCTAATTATTGTGATAGTTTGATCTGGAATGATAGCATTGGTGTTCTCTACACAAGGCTTTGTAAGGATCCCCTTTTTGAGTTTTATTGTACTATTTAATCTTTTTAAATATTAATTTTTTGGGATTTGGTTTCTTTCTATCTCTCAGACCTTTTGGCTATCATACAATATTCCATTTATTTCAATCAAGGTTATCATTTTTTATTATAATTGCAATGTGAAAATTTTATTATTATTCTTTTATGATTGTAGTTCCAATTACTATTAAAAAGTTAAATTAATATTATATTGTTATATATGAATAATGATACATTGGGTTGGACTTCTCATTGACCAAAGAGATTATTCCAAATCTATAAAAGTGAATGTTGACCAATTATCACACCATATATAGTCTTGGATTGGTGTTTGGTTTGTTCTTATTTTAATAATTTTCATTAAATATGTTTCATGTTAATTTTAAATTTGATACATTTGGTTATGTAATGGAAAATATTTAAAATATTTTATAAATGAAATGTAACACAAATCATATGTTTTATGTGAATTACACATTAACATAATTGAAATATTTAAATTTGGTTGAATAACATAGGATATGTAAATTAAATAATTAAATTTTTTCATATATATATATAAATATATTATTCATGATATGTAATATATAAAATTTATTTATATCAAAATTAAATTTTGAGATCAATAAAAAAACCATAAAATACTAAATGGTAGATTATTTTAAAAGTAACCACTTCTAGAGACCTTAATCATTTAATATGGGTGACCATAATAATTAGGTCCCCATGGATTATCTTATTTAATTTGAATAGAATATAAAATTCATAAATAGTTAGGTTCTATTACCTAATGTAAATTTTTTGATACAATTTTATTGTTAACCATAAAAGTTGATTAAAAAAGGGGAAATGTTAGGAAAATTAGTTTGTTGAATTTACATAAGATGTTGTATACTTAACTCTCTTAGGGTTGTAAATTATATAATTGGAATAATTTTCTACCAAAATATATATATGTCTGGAGAAACTCTAAAGATAAACTAATGTTAGTGAAATATGAATCTTTTCCTACTAGAATATATAAATGTAGAGTGAATCATTTATATTTCTTTATTTCTCTTTAAAAATTAAAAATATCCATATATTTATTTATATTCATTAATTATTATTTGATGGATTTGTTAATAATATTACCTTAGTTATTGGATAAATGGGTTTTTACATTTATATTAACTATAATTAGTTTTATATTGTCATGGTATAATATGCTTATTGTTTTATCATGATTTTTGGTTATATTTTTTTATGTGTATTTCATGAATATGATGTGTGTATGATTAATTGGAATGAGATACTATATGTGGGATTCATAGATGTAGTTCATAAATTGACATGTATTTTCATATGATATATATATATATATATGTATTTTATTTTAAGAATTATTGTTACATGAAATTCCCAGTAGTTTCAACACATAAATATAATGAACATGTGGTAATGTGCATAGATGATGGATGTTCATTTTCACTTGAATAGTGCATTGTGGGGTATTTTAATGGATTTATTAAAAAATAATTAATAGGGTTAGATTTTATAGTATTTTTACAAATGGGTCAATGGAAACATGAACAACATTCATATTTTCTATTTATTAATGAAGTAAAAATGTAGTTCGTGCTTCCATCACTACTCCAATGGATGATCCCATCACGTTCATGATTCATGTTTGTTCCATAGGAAAGATTCATGAATGTGGTTTATGCATCCGGTGGGGTTAAATCTATAAAATATACCCCTCATTTATTAAATCACCTCCTTCGAATTTATATCAAAGATATGGAGAATTTCAATCACTTTGTAAATTTATTATATGTGATCTTAGTGAGGGTAAATTTTCATTTTAATGTTTCTTAACTTTTTTATTCATTTTGTGTGGATTATTTAATTATTTAGATTATGTGATTAAATTACTTATATAATAGTTCGTTGGGATGATTTAAATTTCATTGAGTGATTTATTATATTTAAATATGATTTTTGGATGGTTAAAATATTATTGAATGATTTAATAATTTTATATTGTTTATTATATGGAAAATTAAATAATTTAAAATAATTAATGAATTTAGAAATATAATTTACAAATATTTTAAATGTTGAATGATAAATAGTTAGAACGAACAATGCATGTTTGGTTTTTTATTTTCAATTATAATTTATAATAATTAGTTTTAATTTTATTTTTGAGGATTTGTGTAGTATCAATTATGCTTTTATCTGGTATCTATGTTTCCATGATAAATTTAATGTATCACAATTCCCTAGTACTCTAAATTTTCATGTGAGTAATTTTGTATTTGAAATATAGGTAAAAATGGGGTTTCAATGTTCGATGTTGCATATATATATATATATATTAGTTAAACAAATTTACGGCTTTTTGGAAGTCTAGTATATCAATCCCACTGAATATTAAACCTTATAATGTCGTTGGTTTGTGGTTTTATTTAGAAACCAAATCTACATAAAATAGCTCATAATCATTTAATGTTTTTAATAATATTTATTATTTACTTGTTAATGTAAATATATATCGTAAATTTTATAATAAATATAAAAATATATAAATTTAAATTTCATTTGTAATATTTAGTTAACAATTAATTAATACATAAATAAAATATTAAAATAATAGTTTGAAAAAAAAATTGAATAAATAAATATTTTCAAAATAAATAAAAGTGAAATTTAAATATTTTCTGAAGAAAATGTAAAAATTAAATTTAACTTATATATATGTACAAAATAAATGATATGTTCAATTTTTTAAAGTCAAATATTCACAATATTATAATTTTTTTAATAATATAATTACCAAAATATATCTTCTAAATTAAATAAATAAATTGAATCAAATTAATCAAATTAGGGAATCAGTATAATTTTATAGAAAAAAATCAAAAATAAATTTTCATAAAATGTAAAAAAGTTTAAATTTATAAATAATTATTATAATAATTTTAATACAATGCTGGAAGAAAATAGGTTGTCTGCTGATATCCAAAATCATGTTTCATTTCTAGCTTCATGAGTTTTTCAAGAATAATGACATTTTAATTTCATTTATAACATTTAATTAATCCTAGATTATTATGGAGATATAATAATGAAATAATGGTTTGAAAAAATAATGAATACACATATATTTTCAAAATAATTAGAAGAGTAATATAAATTTTTTTATTTTTTTACAAAATTAACTTTATGTTATATATATATATATATATAAATTCAAGGATATAATGCCTTATTAAAAATTAAAAAAATACAATATTCAAGTTTTCAAGTACAAAAAAATAATTAAAACTAATTAAATAGATTAATTTTTTACATTACTCTTTGTAACCAAAATAATGTACAGCTATTTATATTTATTTGATAGAGAAAAAATTATATGTGAATCCATGAAATCAAGGCCATCATTTATGGACATAAACAGTAATCTAACCAATATAAATTTCATAGTGTTGTATAGTCACTTATACACTAAACCACTACTTTGTGCTAGACTACCCCATTATTGATTAGCCACTACAATCGGAAATCTTACATAATAAGGATGCCTACAAGAGATATATGGAGGTAAATTATAATATATATTTCACCATGCCTTTAGCTATGTTCTAACATCTTAATACACAATATAATGACATAGATGCGTAAACCATGATATCTCAACTCATTTTTCTTGAAAAGGATAATGATTTTCATAATATAAATATGATTTTAATAGATCTATCGCTATATAAACTATGAGATATGTACCTAAATTGTGATCTTTCACTCAAGATATTGAAGTAAATTGATTATTTAAAGAACATTAGCTTCTATTTGGATAAGAAATTATCCACTAATCTCATACTATCATCCTTGTCTATAAAATACCCAACAGTCATTGAGAACTACATAATGAACAATATGGAGAATCCACTCTAGAATATTTTTACTATTATTCAATAAAATGATATAGAATGTTGAGAACAAGGTTCCTGACAAATTTTATTAAAAAAATGAAAGTCCAGTTTGAACACACTATTACCAATTCAATTTAAATGTTTATTTACAATTCCATTCAAAAATACAAAAAATTAAGTGGTTTGGAATAGAACATAAGGCTATATGTTTATCATATATCAATAAAGATAATTGGGAAAATAACTATATGTATTTAAATGAGAACAAAACATAAGATTCTACTTTAGTAATATTTATCATTACATGAAAAAAAATCTATTTTACTTCTTGGATATTAAATACAACATGCAGTTCACATATTTTTATTCAAATACAAGAACCAAGTATATTTAGAAAAATTTAAGGAAGTAAGTTAGAATATATAATTAGTTATTAAATGGTGTTTCCAAGGTCATCCTAGTGGAGTATAGAATTTATAATTTCCAAAATGATCAATTCTATTAAAAATAATATTTTGTATTCAATATCCCCAAAATATTTATTCCAGAATCTAGTAACACATAAGGAGACATTATTTCATGCTTACAATGAATTTTGTTACTGTATCTCATAAACAAATAATACATGTTCATTGAGGTTTTCCCTATTCCATGGTTGGTTTTCTAAGTAATGACAAACTAATACATAGAAAAATTATCAATATGGAATACATTTACTTTATAAGAACTAAGGAAGAATGTTAGGAATTTTATATTGACTTATAAATATGCATAGTAATCTTTTAAATTTATTTTATATATTACCATTTCTATATCTATAAAATGTAACAAATGTTAAATTTTTTAATATTTTGGTCTTAGGAATAGTTTACTACCAATATGATTGATTAATATTTGTGATTGTATATAATCGAAAGACGTTCATATGAGGCTTCATAGATGCTAAAAATTGACCACTGATCAAGTAATTATTTTTATCACATATCAACATCTGCAGTATAATGATATCACATAGCACATGGAAAATCCTATTCTCTATTATGATTATTGGTTGGAAACATCGTTTTTTAAGTAATAGCATAAAAATGTATTAATGGAATTTTATTTAGAAATTTCTATTATTGTTAAGGTTAAAATTACTACTATGAAATAAATCTATGGGAGATATATTTAAGTTTTTACTTCACAATAATATGATTCCATGTTATAACAACCAATTATTTTGTTGTATATTTTCTTTAAAATAAACATTCTATTATGTATTGTATTTCACATGCAACAACAAACCTAAAAGAACAAAAAAATATAACTTTTATAAGGTATCCATGAAAATGTGGGAATAAATATAGGAAACTACATTATTAAATATTATATATATATATATATTAATATCAATTTAACTATTAATTAATATGAAATAAGATTAAAATTTCTTAATATTATGAAAAGTCATTTTCTTAAAAACCAATTTTTCATTATATATATTTTTATTTTATTTTAAAGAGAAATTTTCTAATTTTAGAAAAATTATTAAAAAATAATTTCCATTTTTGGAATAAGAATAATGATAATGACTAAGGATGATTTTTTTAGTTTTTTCTAAAATTAGTGATTTTTTAGTGAATAATAAAAAATAACATTTTTTTATAAAAACTCTCACATTTATGAAATTATCAATATATAAGTATGAAATTTAATTTTATGAAACCCTTTTATATAAAAAATATTAATTTTATAAGAAATATTTTAAATTAAAATTTATTTATTTTAATTTAAAAACCCATGTTTTATATTTTAGAACATAAGTTACCCTATTCTCAAAAACTATTTTCAATACATTATATATTTTCAATTTTAAAATTTAATTTTATCATTTTTATATACTAAATCTAATAAAACATGATTATAATTTTTAACTATATGTTTCATATTATGTTATAACTAAAGTTTTATTTTTATCTATAAAAATGAATTACTTTGGTAAAAACTAGTTACCACATTAAACCCAAATGGGTTTAATGGGTTAACCAGAGGGGTAAAAGGCCTAAAAAGTTAAAAACAAAATTTTAATTTCGTTTTAGAGGTTTTTATAGATAAGATAATATCATATATCTATTATTTTTAATTTGAGAGTCTTCTTTAAAAATGAAACATGTGATATCTATATATTAATATGAAATATTTAGAAGAATGTTATTCTGAATAATTATAAAAGGCGCATTCCACCACCCCTTCAAGACCAATGAAAATTTATGTATCAATATTAAATTATGCACTTCTTATTTCCCATATAATCCTTTACTAATAAATTTTTATTTTTTAAAAATAATTTATCATAATCCCTCCATTTCAAAGCAACCCTTAAAGGGAAAAACTAAATTCTCAATGTGAGTACTAATGTTTAACTAATTTATCCTCTTTTCCAATGTACGTTTCCAAACCTAAGTTTCCCATTCATATATAATGAAATCAGAATTATTTATATACTATATTTTATTATTTTATATCAATAATCATCAACCAACTTTCCCATTTTCAATTAAGATAAATGAGAACGTTATTTATACGTTTATGCACACTATGGCTTCCACAAAGTACTGTATCTAATTTTTCATATAGTTTCATTATAATATGTTAAAATCACTTAAAATTTCATTAAAAACCTTAAAAATATCTAAATAATATTTTTTATTCATTAATAATAATTATATTATTCCTTAAGAAACTACTATCATAACAATACCAATCAATTAATTATGGTTTGTTCGTATTTCAATTCGTCTAACCACCTATTATAACAATGATGCAAAATAATATCATGGATGACTTTGATAAATAAATTAATAATAAAATATGTTAATAATAAGTAAATAATTTTTTATTTTGGTTATGTATTTGTGATAATAATATTAAACTCATTAATTAATATAAAAATATCTTTTTGTTAAAAATATTTGAAACATGCTCATCATTGATTTTATCTTTAAGGATTGTAACCAAAACTCCAATAGAATGAAATTATAAAATTACAAATAAAAATATGTTAAAAATAAAAGTACCTTTCTTTATCTATGAATGTTGTAAATTGGGTGAATAAATTAGAGAAACACAAGGGTTATGAAATTAATTCAAAATAATCAAGATTACTCACATGTGATATTGAAAATATATAATAACTAAATAATATACACGTTGAGAATAATTATAAATGATTATTATAATTGAATATATATATTAATATGTATCTAAAATAGGTGATTAAGATATTTTTTAATACATGATATTTCTGAACATTAGTGGAAGTCAATAATTATGGTAAATGGTTTTTTGTGGAAAATTTATTTTCTTAAGACATATTCCATATAATGAACCATGATATATTTGATATAATCTGATTAATACCTACTTAATTTATTTTTACAATATTCATGTAATTCCTAGGGCTTGAATAACTCAATATTTTAATTATTTTAATGGATTTAAATCCAAATTATACTAAGGTTAATGGGGAATTGTTGACTCAACTTTATTTATTAATTCATTATGATTCTTTATTTAATACGATTTTAATAAAATGGGTTTCTTATTATTTTAGTCGATATTAAAAAGAATTTTATACTTATTTTACTTGTAATTATATTTATGGACATAATTTTTCATAAAATATGAAGATGTTAAGAATTATTTCCTTTATCTTCAAATGAGTTATTTTCTTCCATATTCATATTTACTCTTCCTATTAATTCTCTCTTTTTCTTATTTTGAAATAGACGTATAAAATTTTTATGGTAATTTTCTAATTTCCATTTATATATTTTCTAAAGAATGATTTATCAATACATTTATGATGTGGTTTTCATTATTTTTATTTTCACAACATTAAATTTTATTTACCATTAATGTTCATATTTTTATCTTTTGATCCGCATTGCTTTTATAAATTCATTATGTACTATTCATGACTCCATTATATAGATTTATTTTATACTAGTGTTTAAAAAACCTTCAGATAAATTTTTAAAAAATGCTCTCAAATTTGATTCATAAATTTATCTCTATATAAAAATCTTATGAAGTGGTTTATGAATGATCCATTTCAATATTTAACTTCCATTCTACACTATAAAAGTCTAATCCCTATGGCGTTATGTTTTATAGATTACCTTAAAAAATTGATGAATTTTTTTTGTTGATTTTATTTTTCTATCAACTAATCAAATATTAATTTATTTTTCTGAAATATCATTTGAAAATGACATGATATCTTATGGAACTCATATTTATATAATATGATGTGTGAGGTCAAATTTCACAATCAAATTCATTGGTTAACATTTTATATCTCATAAGATAATGTTGCATCGGCCTTTTTGGGTATGCTAAAAATTAATGGGTGAGCCTTCTTGGATTAAACTCAAAGAATAAAGTGTGGGCCTTCTTGAAAATGATCACAATATGATGATACCAAATGATAATGTTTGTGGAAAAATTATTTATTATGATGTGTTTAAAGGTAATGTTACATTTTCATGAAATATTCCAATGATAATGTTCCAAGGATCATGATTCATCACTTTTTTCCATGGTATATGTTTTTTTGTACATGTCATCTTTCATGAATCATGAAAAATATTATTATTCCATGTTCTTTTTAATATGATTTTTCTCTACCCATGTTTTATCATATGCTTATTATGTAACCTATTGATGAAATATTGATATGTTTTTCACTTACTAAGTGTTTGAGCACCCCAATTTTCTTATACTTCCATTCCCCATGTTATGAATATGATTATTTTATATGAGAAGTCTAGAAGGGAGTTTATTTTGGATCAATTATATATGCATATTCAACAAATTTATAGAATAATATTATTATATAGATAGTCCTAAAATAACATATACTTTCTATTCATTGGACTATGTGATGATTTATTATTTTTATTGATTATCTTATGGAAATAATGTAAAAAAGATATGTTTACCTTATTTTGTTTGACATATCAATTATATGACTTATAAAAGAGACTAATTATGAACATGATGATCAATATATTAAGAGAACTGAAGGATACATCCTTATCGATACTCCACATTTAATGAATGATACTTTTTATGATGATTAACTATCTGATGATGTCATAAGAGATGACGTATGTAAGGAATATGTGGCGAATGAACGTTTTGAGGTTACTTTAATAGATATTAGAGAACTAGAAATTGGTAACAATCCTCTATTATTTAATTATCTAGTGGAAAAAATGTCACATGGAAAATAAATATATTTACATTTTATTTAATTATTTAGTGAATTCTCAAGAATTGTAAGTATCACATCTGCCTCAATTGATAACATGTTACATGTTTGAAATGATTTTGAAAATAAATGTGCATTGAAATATGTAGTTACATAATAACTTATAGAGTGAAATTTTTTATTCATGGTTAATGAGTAAATTTTGAAAAATACATTATTTGGTGTGAAAATTATAACATTCTGAGATTTTAAAATAAAACATTATGTACTTAAAAGAACTACTAAATACTATGTGACCTTTATAGCCTAGATGTTAATCATAATTTTTTCTCTTCAATGATTTGAATTTCAAAAAATAGGTATACACAGTTGTGATTAATATGTTATTTAGAGTTTAATAGGACAAAATTAATTTTTTTGAATAGTATCATACCTTTATGAATAGTAATTTACCCTTATGAACATTAATATGACCCTTATGAATAGTAAATCGACAAAAAAATAGTAACCTCACTAATGAATGTATAAAAAATGAATCTTATAAGTTACAATATTATCGTATATGGTGTTATAAAAATCATTATGTTTCTATAAAGTATTAATAACCCCCTTTTAACAATTATACAGGAGGTTTAAACTTGTTTGAATTAAGACGAACTCGAGGTAAGGGAATTTGTAACCCAACTTCCATTCTTGGGGTTAACCTCCTACTTTATTCATTATGTGGTATTAATATTATTTGTGTGATTAATTTTGGATTATATTATGTTGTATTATGTGTATTTATAGTGTATACTCATATCCATTCCATTATAATTAATTCTCACTCCAATGATATTTGTATGGGACATTCCTTTTAAAATCTATTTATAAGTCTCTTTAATGAAATTCAAAAAGATTATTTATTATATATATGGTATGAGTGGTTTCTTCTAATTTCATGATGCTTTATTAATATGATGTTTCCATTATATGTAGACATAGAAATTTTGATGAATAATATTACATTATTGTGTGAACGTTTTTATATATTTTAAAAGTGATTTGTTTGAAGAAAAAATGTTATTTTTAAAATATGAATGTGTTTTACTCAAGGGCTTAATGAGTTATCAAGTGTTTCATTCATGATATGTTCATCGGACATAGTTATGTTGGGTTGACCCCATTATAGCTCAAGATATAATGGATTGATCCCCATTATAACTCAATATATGTTGTGTTGATCCCCATTTTTTTCAAGATATGATGGTTTGATCTCCATTATTGCTCAAGATATGTTGGGTTTAGCGCATTATTTCTCAAGATATAACAGATGATACCTATTATATCTCTCTAGATCATTGGTTACTTTAGAGACAGAAGTTTAGAAAATAGTTATTCCTTGTGTAAGGGTGATTGTAAGAGTAATATGGTAAATATGTCCCAAGGAAACTGCATGATGCTTCTATGAATGCTAAATAATTTTTTTATAAAATGAGTTTTATTCATTTTTATGTAATAACCTTACTAATTTTTTTTCTTTATATCCCTTACTGTTATTTTTTGTACTCATCCCATGTTTTTAAAAAAGAATCACATGATTCCTTAGATATTCATAGGACAATTAAGGTATTGTTGCAGATGAATCCAATTAGTTATTTTAAATTATTTTTTCTAAACTCTGATTCAATATATGTAAGTTGTTGTCTAATTCTGTAGAACATAGATTAGAAAAGGTTTTCATATTTATAATATACTATATATTTTTATATAAAATAAACATAAATCATGTTTTAGTACTGAATTCGGAAGTTCGGGTTCTGGGTGTTAATGTTGGTATTAGAGGAACGGTTAAGAAAACTTTGGAGATTAGACGTTGTCATTTTTTTAGAAAAGAAAATAGTGATAGAATTTAATTTTGAACATATAGTTAATTAAGTAAACATAAAAAATAGTTTTTCTTAATTATAAATATGTAAATTAAGAATTATAATTACAATGAACAAATTTTGAGGGCATAATTAATTTAAGGGGGGAGAATGTAAAATCCCTAGATTTTAAAAGGAAACACTATGTACTTAAATGAACTACTAAATACTATGTGCCCTTCATAACCTAATAGTTAAAAATGATTTTACTTCTTATATGATTTGAATTTTGAGAAATGAACATACACATTTGCGATTAGTAAGTTATTGGGAGTCTGATAGGACAAAGTTAATTTTTAGTAAATATTAACTTACTCTTATGAAAAGTAATGTACCCTAATTAATAGTAATATGACCATTATAAATAGTAAATAGGCCAAATAAAAAATAACCTCACCAATGAATGTATAATAAAAAGGAATCTTATAAGTGACAATATGATCATATAAGGTGTTATAAAATTGATTATTCTTCTTTAATTTATTAATAACACTCTTTTAACCATTATCTAGAACATTTAAACATGATTGAAGTAAGAAAAACTTGAGGTAAGGAAATTCTTAACCTAATTTCGATTATATCGGTTAACCTTCTACTTTATTCATTACGTGGTATTAAGATTATTTGTGTGATCAATTTTTTATATATTATATTTTATTATGTGTATTTAATGTGTATAATCATATCCATTCCATTATAATTAATTCTCACTTCATTAATATTTCTAAAGGACATTCCTTTAAAATCATTTTAAAAGTATCTTTAATGATCTTAAAAAATATTTTATATATATATATATATGGCATGAGTGGTTTCTCTGGATTTCATGATGCTTTATTACAATGATGTTTCAATTATATGTGGATACAATATTTTTTTATGAGTATTATTTTGTTATTGGGTGCTCTTTTTTTATATTTTAAAGGTTATTTCTTTTACGAAAAAGGTATTTTAAAAATGTGAATGTGTTTTTCTCAAGAATTTAAATGAGTTATCAAGTGTTTTATTCATGATATTTTCCTTGAACATATTCATGTTTGGTTGATCCAATTATAGCTCAAGATATTATGGGTTGATCCTCATTATATCTCAAGATATGTTGGTTTGGGCCCATTATAGCCCAAGATATGATGGGTTGAGCCCCATTATAGATCAATATATCATGGGTTGAGCCCATTATAGCTCAAGATATGACGGGTCGACCCCATTATAGCTTTCCAATGTATTGGGTAATCTGGAGACGGTAGTTGACTGAATGGTTATTCCATGTGTAAGGGTGATTGTAAGAGTGATATGGTAAATATGTCCCAAGGAAACTGCATGATGTTTCTAGGCATGCTAATGAGATTTTATGAAATGGGTTTTATTAGTTTTCATGTAATCAATTGACCAAGGATTTATTTATTTATATCCTTTACTGAGATTTTTGTGATCATCCCATGTTTTGAAAATATTTTTCATAATATTCCTTAAAAGTTCAAAGGACAATTAAGGTGCTATTAGAGATGAATCTAATTAGTTATTTTTTAATTATTTTTTTTAAACTCTGATCCAATATATGTATGTTTTTTTCTAATTATCTAGAACCTAGACTAGAAAAGGTTATCATAGGTATAATGTATTGTATATTCTTTTATAAAACAAATACACAACATGTTTTAGTAATGAATCTGGATGTGCGGGTTCAGGGCATTACAAAAATTGTGGGCCAAAATATAAATTATTCTTGTGGAAAATAAATGATAATTTTTTTCATATTGGAAGGAATCCATGTGGGAGGTTCCCACATACTCGAGCATACACAAGCTTATCGTAGGATCATTCTGCACTAGATACATAATCAATATCAATTATTATATTGAGATGATATGAAATTTTTAGTATGGTCATATGTCCCATATCTAGGAATAAATATAATAATTGTCTGAATATAGGATATCCAAGGGAAATGAATGGATGGGGAAAAGATATTATTAAAATGTATAGAGATTGGGATGAATAATATAATATTTTTCCAAATAAAATGGGGTTTTTTCTCTAAACAATTAGTCTATTTTATTCATAACACTATTGAGTATGCCTCCATGGAAACTTGGGTTGATCAAAGAAAGGTAAAGTTCTATACATTGTTTTGGTCATTGGGGTCTTTAATATTAACATTTCCATTATGAAAATAGTTCATTCAGGTCAATAAAAATTTTATTTGTGTAATATATATAGGGGAACTACTTATTTATTCCTCACATGATGGTAATTTTGATCCTTTCCCACTTACATTATCCATTTATGAAATGGAGAACTTTGAATCATAAAATATGTTATTATCCTATATACCTATCCATGTTACCCAAATAAAAGGTTTGTACATTATATCTAATAATTATTGAGAAATTACATAGTTTTTTAATAATAATGGACATTCATGGTGATAAAAAATGATTCTTATTAACATTACATTGGACATATTTCATGTAATTTCTATAAGCATTTTAAAGATGATGTAATAAATAATTTGACCGCCAAGTTAGTAATGTTTCCATGAACTTATATTTTTTTGAATAATTTTTACTAACCTTTTAAATACATTTAGGACTTCTTTTTTCATCATATGAGACATGATACAGAATATTCTATGGGCATATTAAAGGGATTTTAAGGGATAATTAAGATATATATGAGTTATTTATTCTAATTTTAAAGTAGATATAGTCATTGGAAAATGATAGTGAAAGAGATATGGTCATATAAACACTAATATTTTGTATATAATAATCAAATAAATAATGGGTGTTCTCAAACTACCAATCATGATCTTAGTACATGTGAAATTTTATCAATGTGTGAATTAATTTGTTAAGAACTCACAAAATGCATATCAGGGGATACAGTTCGGGATGAAATTTAGGTAAAACATCAAAAAATACATTTATAGAATATTAGTAGTAAAGTCATTATTTCATTTTTGAGCCTTTTACCAGGAAGGGAACCACTTTGAGTTAACATGGTGTCATGACCCACTCATTACAAAAAGTGGTTGAGTGCTACTGGTCTTACTACAAAATACGTACTATGATTTTTCTTCTTTCTAGGAATTATGGTACCCAAATGCACATCATTGAAGCTAGTAAATTTATTAGAAAATATTAGGAACCCTATATCAATCTATTATATATCTTTCTCATTCTGGTTGATTTCTATGGAATTCCTTGGTTTCATATTGGTGATTTTCATTTTTTTACCAAGCTTTGTAATCAGCCGACCACAATCCCTAAAGTTACCATGTTTCACCCCTAGGGAAGACCAAAGTCTAATCCTATTATAAAAAAGATTAGATATACTTGAGAATAGGGACTAAAATCAAACATATATCATGTACAAGGTCATAATTGAAAAAAATATCTCAACATGGTTGGAAGGAGAACCACATCACATTATCATTGATCATCTTTTAATATTTTATCATTATTATGAAAAAATTTATTATATTCTGGATTGTTTATATTTTTTATGAATTAAAATAGTGTACCTCATTTTCTAAATATATTTACTAAAACATATTTCAAACACTATAATATAATAACCATAAATAGTACCTAGATATGTCAGATGATCATTTTCTTTGGTGTAATGGTGGAAAGTCAAGTTGTGGGTGATTGGTTTGATTTAATTCAGAGGATAATAATCATTGATGTTCAGAAAGATAGTAGGTCCATCATGTGGAGTCATCTATACATTACATGGATATATGATCACATCAAGAATTTAGTAAATGGCATTGATGTAATCAATTTGCTAATATTTTCATGCACATAAATTCTATGACATTTTGGTAGAAGGTTCATTGTCATTCATTACATGAAATTCATCCATCAAATGTATTTACCATCACTTGAGGTCCTAGAATAGACAGAGAGATAAAATTGGTAATCTACATATCTTACTTATACATACAGAGTGCCATGTAGCCAGTTTCACATATATAGAATATAAGTTATAAGATTCATTATTCATATTCATATATAGGTATAGGAGAACATCTCTCGCTTTGGCCTATATTTTTATTCACTATTTAAATTGTATATTATAAATGAATTCCAATGTCAAAGATTGTATGTCTACCCATACTTTTTAAATGAATGTCAAATATATAAATTTGTACTAAGAAACATTACCTGTAATAATTTTATATATATGTAGTGTCATTCATTTAGACATTTATATTTTTTCAGATATAATATCCACACTTATATATTAGTGTTTTATAGTCTTCATCTAGATAATGGACATGCTTATTCATTAAATACTTAAATCATTATTTTCTATTTTAAAATATTTATATATTATTTTTCATTATTCCAAGTTTCATGGATTCCATATGTTTGGCTTGTTCTCTAAAGTCTCTCAAATTACTATATTATGACGATTACTTCCAATACATGTGTGGTTCATCTTAATCATTTTCACATGGTTGATTGGAATTCATTCGATTGATTTTTGTGGTAGGTTGGCTTCTTTCACCCCATTATTACACCACCTGGCCAGTTTACTTCACATTATTCCCAAAAGACTTCAGGGAAGTGAGACTATTACTAGAGGCAATATCATGTGTCATAATTTGAGATATTGGATAGATGTTGGGAGTCTTTATTACAAGGGGATGAAAATTTGAACATGAATCTATCATAATTTATGGATTGTGTTCCTTGGTACCACATATTAACATTTTTATATATTATGCAACACGTGAAAGCCTATCATGGCTTCGAAATAACTTTATCGCCTTTTGAAATGATCATTTATTAATTATAATAAATATTGCATTAATTATAGAAGGATTATCATATCAAACACCTCCTATGCATCTCTGATATCATAGAATGATTAAAATTTGACCAGGGTTATTTTCACAGAGTAGTAGTAGAGCTACATCATCCCATAGATGAGATTTATTGTGAGATTTTTCTAATGTTTCAAGTGATATTGATCACCAGTTCGATGTGAAAGAGGGTGAAAAGCCTCGTAAGGATGTGAAACATAATAGGGTGGTACATGATGAGGATTTACAACATGATCATATTCTTTTACCTGTACTTCATGCTGTAGATGATTCAAAACCAAAGACAATGCATATAAAGGTCCACAACACTTATTGATGTGATTCTGATACCCTATCACTTACTATATCAGGCTATACATCATTTGTAGCTAGATAATGGAGCTTAGATGAGTTTTTATTTTTCCCTAATGAGGATATACCAATTAAAAATTATCCATGTTCTTCCCATATGAGATCAAGTTCAATCCATCAGTCATTTTCCTTCTAGATAGGACATAGTATAGGTGGAGAGTCTTCAGATCCACTGCCTATCAAAAAAGATGATATCAAGGCAGCTGCAACATATGTTATTCATGTGGAGTATAAACCAGTGCATATACCTCAACATATTCGGCGTGGAAACATTATTTATACACCAGACTCTGACATAGAGGTGCATCTATGACAACAACATAGATCAGAGTGATACTTTTTTATAGTTCATAAATATTGTACTATGATCTTTTATATATGTTTGTTTCATTTTATACTTGTCTGTTATTTAAGAAATATTTTATAGTTAATTGAAGTAATTAATAATTAGTGTATATCATCATTAATATTAATAAAATAAATAGAAAATTACTAAATAATATAATTAATAATTAATTATGTAATTAATTAAAATAATTAATAACTGATAATAATTTATATTTAATAACAATTTAAAAAAATGATACCAAATAATAAATAACCAAACAAAAATAAGAACTATTAAAAACAATTAATACTTAATTATAGTATGAAATTATTGATACATGGGTTAGTCTCCCAACACATGCCCCTCAAAAAATTATTGAAGAAAATGGTAGTTGTAGTGAAAGAATAATAATAATTTCAATAAAATTTAGTATTTATAAATTATAAATTGTTATTTTATTTATAGTTTAGTTATTATCATAATTAATGATTATGATTAATTATATAATAAATAACCGATGTATTTATAAAATTATGAATTAAGTAATTTGAAAATTTTTCATACTGGGAAAATTATCAGGTATTATTTTCAATATTAATTTTTATAAATATTTAAATAATTACAAATATTAATAATAATAATTTTTTAAATAAATTTATAGTTTTTATTATTAAATTTATAATCAATTGTTGTAAATTATATTAATTATGTTATTAGTTTATGATTATATTTACAACATAAATATTATTATTTATATTATCATGTACTATTTTTTAATTATTTAAATCATGTTATTAATTAATTAATTATAATTTTAAAATGTTATTTATATTAATTTGTTAAATAAATATTATTACAATATATATTATTAATTATTTATCTAAATTATCCCCATCGTTTTTCATCATGGAATTTCATTCCATTGAAGTGGTTGAGCTTCTAAACCATGTTGTGATGTCATTCACCGCATATAAAATTTGGGATGTGACTTTCTTCCTATATTTGTAACATATTAATTCTATTAGGTAGTTTTCAATGACGTTATGCATGATTGTTCACAGCAGGTTGTTGGGCAGTGGGATAGTGACACAGAAATAGGTGAGGCTGAACAGGGAAGTGGTGGCCTCAATGCAGCGTGGTGGTCCCTTAATAAAAAGAGTATTAGACCCCAATCTATTTTGATTATTAAATATTAATTATTTCATTAAACAATGAATATATATATATATATATTAAAACAAAAGAAAATTAAAAAAACTTTGAAGCATTAAATCAATCACGCCTCATGCTGCAACACGTGAGGACGCTTTGGTCGCCTTCAAAATTCCTCTATAAAGTATATATGTGAATGTGATTCATGCTCCCAATGTAACATATTTTAAAAATACAAAATATATTAACCCATTATAGAAAATATTTCATTAATCCCCTTAAAAAACCATTCATGTGGTATTTTTGTTGCGTAAGATGCTTGTGAATATATTACTATTTAAGAAGTAGATTAGATTAGATGGATGAATAATGTTTCATGTTATAAAAGTGTTGGATACCACTAAATCCCATATTACATTAAAAAACTGCATTCATTGATAGTTCGCGACACCACGACACAAGTTATGAGAGGACACATCAAACTCTAATATGTCATCACCAGAAGAATGTAAGCTTTACCAAGACTCAAAATAACATTATAAATAAAATACAGAAGATAGTAGAAACTAACATGGTAACTAGATAATTCTCTTGAGATAGAATTTCAAAATCAATGGATCTATGTAATATATTGATATTTTGATGGAACATTATTTTCAATAGTAAATACAACACGCAACATTGATATTGATCAAAACATGACATATTAATGTTTTAATATTATAGTTATAACCAAATCATTATATTTTCTCATATATGTGGGATTAACTACATTATTAAATATATATAGTGGTATAACTCAATATAATTTTCTTTATTAATTTTTACGAAATAAGAACTCAGTATAAGGACCCATCCTTAAACGTTACATAATCGGGATTTAATTCATGAATTCACATTGAGGATCTTTTCAGGTTTTTAGCTTTAGATAATTAGGCCATAGATATTACATAACAAAAGCAAATAAATACCAAGTTGACACTTCCAACAGTATATGTTTCTTACATAACAATAAAACTTTTAAAAATAAATATGGGTTCTTATAATGTTTAATCATCATAACTTTTCCTTGATTCCATCCTTGAGTCTATTATCCCTTAAATCATGTGAAAACAATTATAACATGGGATGAGTACAAAAAGCTCAGAAATTAACTTAAAAAATATAGAAAAACCATTAGTCTAGTGAAAACCTCATAACCCATTAAATGTTTTTTGAGTGGATGAAACAAAATAAATTCACATTAATAACACTCATAATTTTTTCTCAATGAAAAACACTAAAACAAATAGTAAGCAGTTAAAACTATTTTAGGTGACTTAGAGAATCATATAGATAAAACCCTTTCAAACATCTTCCAATTGTAATAACTATATGGATAACTTCCAAATTGGAGATCTATAATGGTGATCATCTTTATTATAAGCTATATTGGGCTCACCCATGAGCTATAATGGGTATCAACCCTTCGTATAAGCTATATCAAGATCACTTATTATCTATAATGGGGATAACCCCTTCATATAAGATATATAGAGCTCACCTTCCACATATAATCCTCATTTACCATTTCATGAATAAAACACATTCATTATAAAACCCATTTTTGAAAGCTTCTTCTAATCCCATATGAAAACAATTTCTATATAAAAATACCATTTTCATTTGAGAACCCATTTTCAATACTAATATACCCAAATAATGGAATGAGGGATTTATTTTCATTTTAAAATACATTAAGTATTATATTAGAAGCCAAATATCAAATAATATTTATAGCGGAAGAGAAGTCGTTTCCACTGTATACATTAAAAACATTCATTTTTTTCATTTTGTAAAAATATTCATAGAAAAAATATTCCATTTAAATGGAATTAAAATTCAAATTCATTTATTCTACAGTGTATAAAAGAAGGCCATATATAAATCGAAATATGCCTCAATGAATGGAGATTGAGACAAAGTCCCTTACCTTGAGTCCATATTATCTCGTTCATTATTAATATTCCTAAATAACAAATATAGTTTAATTTCTACTTTATTCATAACCTTTTTTCATGTTTACCATTAATTTTATATTACTTATTATCTTATTATAAAAATTCCATAATTATTTAAGTTGATATCGGTCATTTTGTCGATATTCGATACTTGAGTCGAAAATGAACTTGTTTTGATATAAATTTTACATGTGGTCATAGGTCCATCATCTCAAAATGGTATTCATAATTTATATATCATATATATCTATTATACATGTATTTATAATTTTCCATAATATTTGGAGATAATAAAGAAAATGTACCGTTCATGGAGACATTAGTCCGTACGTACGCATGAACGCTACTTCAATTTATTTATCATATTAAAGGAATAAAAACTAAATGATATAAATGTATATAATAAAACCAGTATTATATTTATGTCAATTATGACTCATAGGTTTAATAAAACCATCATTTATACATTCCATGTGTGGCATGAACGAGCCATATCACTTTGAGGGGGCGGTAGTCTGCACTTCCTCAAATGAAATTATCGTATTTACACATTTTGGAAAGAATAAATGTTTATTGAAAATTAAAATGAAAGAAGTATATATAAACTATAAATATCATATATATCATATATAAATACAATTCCATCATAATGGACACCATGATATGTGGTAGGAGAAAATTGAACAATCATCGTTTCGTTAGGCGGTAGTTCACCGTACATAGAAATAGTATATTTGTATCCATTATATGGAGGTGTGTGTAAGTGTAGTTAGAATAATTTTCATTAAAAAATCCTAGAATATTGAGGATAATTTTTTTCTATTTAATCATATAATAATAAGATCATAAGTAGTATATAAGGAAAATAATGAAAATGAACTTGAGAGAAGACGTTACCTCTAAATTGGGTAACTTATTTTGATTTGAGCCAAAAGGCTTTCTTTACTGTATTATTTCCATGGTGATGATTCTATAAGAAAGGGAGGGATTTTATGAGATTATTTGTGCAGAATTTTGATGATCCAAGGGGATTGAGAGGTGTGAGTAAGTGGGTAAAGGTGGAGGCCTTTTATAAGAGGGAGGAAGAGCACTTTAGGAAAGTATTAAAATACTAATTTAATATAAATTCAATTTCAATTAAAAATGGTCCAAAAAAAATTTAATTAGAATATAAGATGATAATAATTCTAAATCCTCTCATCCAATAATTTTTATACATGTATTGATGTTACTTTAAACCTTATCTTTTTTGTTTAACCCTTATTTTAACCTTTTTAATCTTACCATGATATTTTGTTATTTACACTTAGTGGGATAATGTAATTACCATAACTTTTCCAAAGTCCAAAAAAAATACAATTTATGACATATTGGGATTTATATTAACCATTTTTATTAATCTTAGAATTTTAGGAATTTAATATAACTGAATAAAATATTTTATATTTTAAAATACCAAAAGTGTCAATTTTTATACTATTCATTAGTTGAATTTCGTAAAATATCATAAAATAAAGATAAGTTAAAAAAACTTCTTTAAATAATCCCCAAAATGTAAAATTCATCCATAAAATTCGTGTACTCCATAAATTCTCTAAAATTATATTTATTTTAGTAATTATAATATCATTTATTTAGTAATTATCTTAATAAAATAGTTATTGTATCACTATTATGTCAATATTTATGGTAATTATTTAATATCTAAAAATTATAAATAAATTCACATGTTGTATATAATTTTATAATATTTATAGAGACTATTTATTGTAAAAGTTTCATAAATTTTATTACTACATTAAAATTATTATACTTATATGAGATTGGAGAGTGACATGTTGTCACCTTCTTTTGTTTTAATAATAATTACATCACTTTAATGGATAAAAGTCCATTAAATAAATAAATTAAGACCCTTAGGCAATATGGGTAGACTTTTATTCATCTAATAGAATTTTTTCAGGTGTTAGGGTAATTTTATTGTCTTTATCATATTTTTAGTTACTATAATTTACCAGATTGACCTTTAACTGTATTAAATAAAAAATACTAAAGTTACTATTCATAATGTCCAAAAATAATAGGTACCTATTTACACAATTTTGGACTTATACTTATAAATAAGGAATCCATTTTTCCAAATTCAAAACACAAAATCGGCATAAATTAATTAAAAATTAATTCTCGTTGTCAAAACGCTAAAATGTGTTTTTTTAAAAAGTAATAACCATCAAAAGATTGACGTGCATTTATGTCCAATTTGAATGTAAAATTACATCCAATGACCAAAAATGGATTAAATTATAAAAACATAATGTAATTAAACTTTAAAACCAATTAAAATGGCTATATAACTATATAAATAAATTAGATGAAAAGATAGTTTGAATTAAAATGCAATATTTTCATTATTCATTAAAAAATGAACTTTATCTGAAAATTAAAAAAAATAACCAAAGTAAATTTTTATTCCCTACATCTATATAAGAATATTATTTTTTCAAATATAAAATATAAATGTGGTAAAAATTACATTTGAAAAGGATTCTCCTTCAAAAGGTTTTAAAAGTGTATTGTTTTTTAAAAATACTTTTTTTATCCAAAAATTTGAATTTGTTCATATACCATATCTGGAAAAAATATAAGATGAGTTTAAAAAATTACATTGAATATATATAATATATTTTTCATTAAATAAAAATCCAGAAAGATTGATATGATTTAATAAACACAATTCTTTTCTTTTAAATAGGTTTTCATAAAAACACATCATTTATATTCAATTGGTTTTTATTTCCATTTCTAATAAATTTGGTAACTAATTAATGTGTAAACCATATTTTCATAATTTAGGTGATATTATTCATTCCCTCCATATAACGGCTAGTCTTTAACTACCAGTTAAAATCAAAATATTATTATTGTATTATTCTTTTATATAAGTCAATGGTGTGTGCAACGTAAGATTTCGGAGAATCTCATTGTTGCGTGTCGAGTATGATATCGAACCAGGTGTAATATTTAACATAAAATTAATATCTTATTCATAAATATAAATAGATATTAAAATTTATTATTCTTTAAATACCCTAGTCTTTACATTATTCCCCTCCTTTTGAAAATTTTGTCCTAACAATTTTAAAATTGGGCTAAGAAACTTCATTGAAAAACCCCTCATCGAAAAAAGAGTCAATAAAAATATCAACTAAAAGTACGAAAGATAAGTACAAAGGTCACATAAGATAACAAATACAACAATTACAAATAGGAAAACATGGATATAGAAGAAAAACTAACCATAATGTTCTGATGGAGAGTGACATAAATCATGATCAAGAGAATGTTAACAGCCAGAAAACCATAAACTTGTGATGGGTTAAACGTTCTTTGAATTCCCAATAGGAAAATTAAAAAAACAATGTTTTTCAAGGTCCTTTTCATAATGTTAAGGAATTTATTTTTTGAGCTTGACTAAGAACATAAGGAAACATAATTAATTGATTTATTTTTATTTTATAAGCACAATTTCATCCTCATATATTCCCAGAATATGATGTATATCCCTAAGAATAACCTTATGTATAAAATATCACATAAAACATAAAGTATATAAATAAATTAAAACTATAGTCCAAAGGTAAAGTCATACTTCCACATTAAAAAATCAGTACACAAACATAACCCCAAAAAACATCTCCTAGAAAGGTCATTAAAAACTTATTATCACATCACATAAAACCTCAGAAGGTGTGTCTAAAACCTTGAACTTATGGTTATCCTTAGATAAAAAATAGGTCTATCAAGAGCTTCCATCACTTCACCAAATGTCTCAACATCAATTTTAGTAGCAGAAAAATATTTTACCAATCCTTTTGTTTCCCGATAACACATATTTTATCCCTCAGTAATTAACTTTGGACACTTATTTGAATAATGTCCCAACTCATTGAAGCTAAAGCATATTACTATAGAATAGATATTTGTTATCTCATTATTGGACTTTTCATGACCCTTTTATTTACAGTCACAAACCATTTGAAAAAACCAACCACACCGGTAACACTTTACATATCCTGACATACATTCTCCAAAATGTATTTTACCACACTTGGGAAAAAAATTGGCTTAGCTCCAGAATTCTTAGTTGGTTTCTTCTCTATTTATTGGTACCGTGAATGTTTCTTACTCTTATCATCATGTGGAACATAAGTGTCCGCAAACTCCTTTTCAAATTTCTTATCATAAAAAACCAATTTTTCATAACATTAAAATTATCAGGAGGCCAAAGCTCTTCATAGCCCCAGTTTCAATCCTGCGTAAAATTTATTAACATTACTGTCAATGTCTTGAATAAAATATGGAACATACCTAGAAAATCTTGTGAAGTTTTCTTCATATTTGGAAACTAAATCATCAACTTTTTTCATTAATTACAAGAATTTTTTCTCCATCCTAAGATGAAAAACCATAGAGAAATATTTCATAAGGAAAACATCCTTAAATTCTTCACATTCCATGGAATCAAGATCATTTTTCTCTTTAGTATTCATAACTAATGACCACTATCAATCAGTTTCACCTTCAAAATGATAGATGGAAAGAGTTACCTTCTGACGTTCTGAATATCCCAGGACTTCAAATATCTTCTCAAGGGTATTGATCCATCTATCTTCTACCATTGGGTTAGATGATCCATTTAATGATGGGGAATGTTTCCTCATAAAATGTTCCACTAGTGACATGTTATTATGTGGTTGATTAGGATGATCTCATGCATGGATGCCACAAAAATTTATAGCCTGAGTCAATTTTTCCATCACCACAAAAAAACTATTCTTTTCTAATTCTCACCACCTCATGTTTTTTATTCGAATTTGTTTTTCCTCTCAATGGATTCCCATTACATATTTCTTATTTCCTCTATAGAAAACCATTCTGAACAGACATTGTTTAGATGAATCAACAAGGTAATATTAAAATGATATATCATTTCAATATAACCATAAAGTAAAATCCTCTAATGGAAATAAATTAACACCATCCTAACCTCTAAAGTTATCTAAACATCCCTTTGATACCAACTATAAGGCCGCAACTTTAAATGTTACATGATCTTGAGTTAAGCCATGAATTCACCTTTAGGATCTCCTCAGGTTAGAGAATTAAGAGATAAATATTAAATAACAAAAACAAATAAATACAAAGTGGAAACTTACAATAATATCTCTTTATTCTATAATAATAAAACTTTTAAAAAGAAACATGGTTTTGTTTTCATGTTTAATCATCATAACTTTTCCTAAATTCGATCCTTGACTCTATTCTCCCTTAAATCCCGTAAAAACATTTAAAACTAGGGTTGAGCACAAAAATATGAGTAAGAAACATAAAAATAAATAAAAACCACTCATCTACTTAAGACATAATAACCCATTCAATGTTCTTTAAGTGGATGAAACAAAACATTTTCACATAAATAACACTCATAATTTTTTCTCAATGAAAAACACTAAAACAAATACCTATAAAATTAAAAATCCTTTAGGTGAAATACATAATCATAGAAATAAAACCCTTTCAAAAATCTTCCAATTGGAATAACCATATGGTTGAATTCCAAATTGGAAATCTATAATGGGGATCACCCTTCTTATAATCTATATAGGTCTCACTTGTGATCTATAATAGGGATCAACCATTCATATAAGCTGTGTCGGGCTCACTCGTGAGCTATAATGGGGCTCAACCCTTCATATAAGCTCTATCGGGCTCACTCGTGAGCTATAATGGGGCTCAACCCTTTGTATAAGCTATATTGAGCTCACCTATCACATATAATCCTCTGGTACCATTTTATAAATAAAACTCGTTCAACACAAAATTTATTTTTGAAATTCTCTTATTATCCCATATGAAAAAAATTACATATAAAAATACAATTTACATTTAAGAACCCATTTTAAATACCATGATAATAAAATATACTAATAGTGGATTTATTTACATTTTAAAATAAATTAAGGCTTATAGAGGAATCCAAATATAAAATGACAGTTTGGACAGAGGAGAAATTGTTCTCACCATATATATTAAAAACATTCATTTTTTTGTTTAGTAAAATTATTCATAGAAAAAAGATTCCTATTGAATGAAATTAAAAGTCAAAGGTATTTATTATATTGTGTATAAAAGAAGTTCGTATATAAATCAAAACATGCCTCAATGAGGGGAGATTGTGACGAAGTCCCTTACTTTGAGTCCAACCTGTCTTGATCATTCTTTATATTCCTAAATAATAAACTTAGATAAATTTATACTTTCATAAGAACATTTTTAAATTTTATTATTCATTTTATATTACTTATTCTCATGTTATAAAAATTACATAATTATTTAAGTACATATCGGTCATTTTGTCGATATTCGGTACTCGAGTCGAAAATGAACTTATTTTGATGTAAATTGTCTGTGTGGTCATAAGTCCATCATCTACGTAATGGTTTTAATGATTTAAATATCATATATATCTAGTATATATGTATTTATAATAGTCCATAATATTTGGAGATAATAAATGAAATGAATAGTTCATGGAGATGATTGGTCGTACATAAGCAAGAATGCTACTTTCCTTTCTTTGTCATATTAAAGGATTAAAAACTAAATGATATACATGTTTATAATAATAAAATTATTATATTTATGTCATTTATGTCTCATATTCCTTATAAAACCATCCTTTATACATTCCATGTATGGCTTGAATGAGTCATATTACTTTGAAGGGGCGGTAGTCTGCACTTCCTCAAATTAAATTATCATATTTACACATTATGGAAAGCATAAAGGTATATTGTAAATAAAAATTATGTCATAATAAATAAATTTAAATATAATATATATCATATATAAATATAGTTCCATCATAATGTTCATCCTGATAAGTGGTTGGAGAAAATTAAACAATCATCGTTTCTTGAAGCAGTAGTTCGTCGTGCACGGAAACAGTATGTTTGTATCCATTAGATAGAGGTGTGTGTAAGTGTAGTTAAAAAACCTCTCATAAAAACATCCTATAATATTAAGGATACTGGTTTTTTATGTAATCAATGAATAATAAGAGCATAGGGAGTGGAGAAGGAAAATAAAGGAATGTTACTTGAGAGAAGACGTTACCTCTAAATCATGTAACTTATTTTGATTTGAGCCAAAAGGCAATCTTGAATTTAATTATTCCTAGGGTAAGGATTATAGGAGGAAGGGAGGGATTTTGGGAGATTATTTTAGAATAATTTAGATGATTACAGGGGATTTAGAGGTGTTAGTAAGTGGGTAGAGGTGGGGGCATTTTATAAGCAAGTGGAAGGGCACTTTAGAAAAGTATTGAAATATTAATTTACTATAAATTAAATTTCGATTAAAAATTGACCAATACACATTTAATTAGAATATAGTATGAGTATAGTTCTATATCCTTTAATAAAATACTTTTTATACATGTGTTTATGTTACTTTAAACCTTCTCTTTTTGGTTTAACCCTTATTTTACCCTTTTTAATCTTACTCTAATATCATGTTATTTACACTTTTTTTGTTAATGTAATTAACATAACATGTCAAACGACCCAAAAAATTTCCATTTATGATATATTTGGACTTATATTAACTATTTGGCTGAATATTAAATTTTTAGGAATTTAATATAATTTAATAAAATATTTTATACTTTAAAATACCAATAGTGTCAATTTTTACACTATTCATTAGTTGACTTTATAAAAATATCATAAAAGAAAAATAAGTTCAAACCAACATCTATAAATAATGACCGAAATGTCACATTAATCCATAAAATTCTTGGATTCCATAAATTATCTTAAATTATATTTATTTTAGTAATTATAATATCATCTATTTTATATTTCACTTAATAAAATAATTATTGTATCACTATTGTGTCAATATTTATGGTAATTATTTAATATCTAAAAATTATAAATAAATTTAAATTTTCTAGAAAATTTAACTATATTTCTGGATACTATTTATTTTATAATTTTCATCAATTTTATTACTAAATTAAAATTATTATACTTATAAGAGATAAGATAGTGAAATGTTGTCACTTTCTTTTGTTTTAATAATAATTACATCACATTCATGGATAAAAGTCCATTAAATGAATAAATTCAAACCCTTAGATGATATGGGTCAACCTTTATTCATCCAATAGGATTTTGGAAGGTGTTAGGGTAATATTATTATCCTTATCATATATTTCGTTACCATAATTTACCCGATTTACCTTTAACTATGGTAAATAAAAATTACCAAAGTTACTATTTATAATGTCGAAAAAAGGTGCCTATTTACAAAATTTGGAACTTATAATTCTAGACATGGAATCCATTTTTTTAAATTCAAAACACATAATGTTTAGAAATTAATTTAAAATTAAATCTTATTGTCAAAATGATAAAATGGGTTTTTAAAAAAAGTAATAACCAAAAGTAGATTGATGTGTGTTCATGTCCAATTTCAATGTAAAATTACATTCACTGAATAAAATTGGATTAAATGATAAAAAATAAATACAATTACACTTTAAAACAAATTATAATGTCAATCTAACTATATAAATAAATTAGATGAAAATATAGTTTTGAATTAAAATGCAATATTTTCCACTATTCATTACAAAATGAACTTTATCAGAAAATTAACAAAAAATTAACCAATTTAGATTTTTATGTCTCTCTTATATAGAAGAAGTTTATTTATTTCAAATAGAACATTTAAAAGTGAAAAAAACTATATTTTAAAAAGGATCTCCTTCAAAAGGTGGTAAATGTGATTTTAAAAAAAATACTTCTTTTATCTAAAAAATTGAATTTGTTCATATATCATATCTCGAAAACATATAATCTGAATTTAAAACATTACATTGAATATATAGAATATATTTTTAATTAAATAAAAATATATAAAGAGTTAAATTATTTTATTAACACAATTATTCTCTTTAAAATATGTTTTCATAAAAATGCATCCTTTATATTCAATTGGTTTGTATTTCCATTTCTAATAAATTTGGTAAGTAATGAATGTGTAAACCATATTTTCATAATTCAGTTGAAACTATTCATTCCCTCCATATAATTTCTATGCATTAACTACCATTTAAAAATAATAAAATTATTTTTGTATTATTTTTCGGTATAACTCAATGTTGTGTGCAACGTAATATTTCAGAGAAACCTGTTGTTGTGTGCTGTGTATGCTATCAGAAAAATTATCCTCTTTAAATTAAAAATAATATCTTATTCATAAATATAAATAGATATCGAAATGTATTATTCATTAAATACCTAGGTCATTACACTCAGTTATTTAGTAAAGACAGTTTATGCCAAAAAAGTATTTATTCTTCAAAAATAAATTTTATTTATCTTTATTAGTGAATATTATAAATAATTATTGGTAATTTTATAAATTATAATTGATAAAAATGATATCAGTTTTTATTTCATCATATCAAAATTATCTTAGGATGATTTTTTTTAGAAATATTGCAATATTTTCTTTTTCTATGAATAGTAAAAATATTGATTTTAATTGAAAAAATTATTTTATTTCAGGTACTAAAAATGAAAAACAATATTTTGGATTTTTTTAAAAAATTCAATAGATAATTTTTTTTAAAAACCAATTCTATTCTTCAGACTGAACTTTATACTTGAATTTTATATAAAAATATTTTTATACATAAAAAAGATTTTTTTTGTAAAATAACTTTTCATCACATTTTTCAGGTTTAATTTTAAATTAAAATCTTACACATATAAGAATTGAGTTTCAAAAAATGGATTAAATATTTGGAATTATTATAATTAATTTTAGGTAATAAGGTCATCATGGTTTTTAGTCAATGTAAGATCCTGACCATTCTGTAGATGTATCGTGCTCATTTTAAAGTACTCTTTTACCCTTGTTTTGAGCATAATATGGTTGGGCATTACTTTGGGGATGTTTTAGGTGAAATAAGAGAATTTTGGATGTCTTTTATGGGTTTTTGGCACTACATGGTTGGTGTATGTTTTTCCCAAATTTTTTACCCCGCCCTAAAAACTGTGCGTTCCCAAACAGAGGGAAATTTATAGTTAGTGCACAGTTTTTCAAATGGTGTTGCCCCTTAGTATTAAAAGTGTGACCCATAAGAATAGGTGCACAACTTATCATACCATGCACCCCTATCTTGGAAATTGGGTGCACAAGTTTCTTTATTCCTAAAATTTCATTTTAATTTCTCAACCCACTAGTTATTACCCTCAAACACCCTACATTATAATAACTCATTATCCAATGTTTTTAGAGGTCCATGAGAGGATTACAAAGTTCATATAACCCCATTGTTGGTTAATCAAAGATCCAATTTAATTATTGGTTCCTCATTAGTAAGTGTTTCCTTCACTATTTGGTTACCTATCTCTCTCTTATATTTGTCTCATATTTTTGATGGATGATTTCATTTATTGGTGATGGTTGAGATCTAGTTTTTTTGGATCTTAATCTATTTGATCTTGGATCAATGTTTTGGTTCTAAATATCTTTTTTTATTGTGAAATTGATCATTCCTAATCAATTTGGGGGATTTTGGTTTGGTGAACATTCATCGATGATCTTGACGTGGGTGGAATAATTATCAATCCAATTGTCCTGAATTATAATTTTATGTATGTAATTGTGGAATTTAAAATTCCATGTTTGGAAATTTAATCATGATTTGAATTAATTTATTGGTTAATTAAATAATGGAATTATGAAATTGGTCAATTAATGTCATTTTAAAATTGTCTAATTAATGGTTCTTTAATGTTTTTAGATTAATGTGATTATGAATTGGTCAATAATGGTAATAAATGGATGTTATAATTAAACTTGAATGGTGTCACAATCCAACCTGAGACAACCATGAACCGGTCACCCATGTTGGTCGATCTGTAGCATGGGCCGAAGGGCGTTCTTGATCCCCTCAGTCTACCAACTAGTGTTGGGAATCAATATAGATACAAAAGGGAAAAAATTCTACCAAGAAAAATAAATAAATAAAATAATGAAAATTGAAAATATCATACCAAATATAAATAAAAAAGTTACAATATACAAAATGAATATAATTTACTTAGAACTAAAAAATACAGCTAAATCCAAACTGAACCTGATGACCACCACATCTCTATGTGACCCTGATGGTCTATCTCTGATATCAAAACCAACCATCCCCCACAATGATTGAGACCAAGATGAGACTTGCACCACAAAATTAAAAAATTAAGAACTATAGGCATGAGAATTAAAACTCATTCGGTGTTCTTGAATAATATATTCCCAATAAACTCCTACTAAAATAAAAGAAACATTAACATCAAGTTTAAAATAAAATATATAAAATTAATCCTTTAAACAAATTTCCCAATTCAAAAACAAAAATTTCCCTTTGCCCTTTTTAACATTTAAATCCAAAATATTAAAAAGGAAGAACCATGTTCAATTTAAAAAAGAAAACAGGCATTTCATTTATAAAGGGGAGTGAGAGTACAAAACATTACCAAAACAATTCTCCATAAACACTGGATTTTTTTTGTAATTTTTGTCTTAATAAAACACTACTAAATAAGTGAGCACAAAAATAATGAAACGAGGGAAATGGAAAATAAACATACAAGAGTAACCAACCTATAATAGGAAAAATTCATTCACTGCAGGAAACTAAGTGTCAGTAGACAAGAGTGAACCTAGGAGATCGTGAATAATATAGAACTTACTAATACTATAGACACATCCTCATAGGCATTCCTCACATGATAAAATCCGAAACACCCAAAATACATCTTTCCACCATAACTTAGGTCAAACCGAGGGGTAATACCATAGTAATAAACCCAATATATCCACCTACTATGGGCCACCAACAAGTGCATAATCTATCCAATGAAGCAATCTTTCATTGAAAATTATCTCACAATTCTAGGTTCCCATGTATCACGTATAAAGGGGATGAGAAAATTGTTTCCAAATGAGAATCCAATCACATGAATATATAATAATAATTCAACAACATGCATCACTCGAGTCACTCCAAGGATCAAACTCTTTCCATCTTACTCATTGGTCACAAAGGAGCCGATATCGGGGATCTCCCAATCCACATGAAGAAAATGGGTCAAAATTATTCAATAGTGAATATATATCACCCATTAAAACTCATATATAAGAAAAGATGATTGTCCAAGGAGAGTATTCATGATAAACACTTTACCACTTTCATCAAGGCTCTGAATGGGCCTCAAGCTCTTTTCACAAAACCAATATTTATCGAAGAACCCAATAAACTTTTGAAATTATGTGTAAACACACCACTTACCATTTTATAATAATTTTATAAAATTACATTTTTAGAAAATGTGCCACATTTTCAAGTCAATCCTTTTTTATTAAAATTCCAAACGGGCCATTATTCACCACACATACCAAATACACATTTCCTTAAATCTAAAACCACTTTGAAACCCCATTCAAGGAACTCAAATCGTAATTTCACATATCAAAAATATATTCCCAAATCCAAACCATACTTTAGATATCACAAAACACATGCAAAGTCTAATCAGGCTTTTCAGCAAACACTTTGTGTGAAATACTTAGCAAAACCAGGCCAGTTGTCACAAAACAAGGGAGTAACCACTACTTGTCACATAAAACAATTATTCCCAAGATCATGTTTCATTATTTATCATATAAGGGTGGTGTGAAAGGAAATAAACTTACCAATATTAAATTCATATGTAAAATTCTTGGGAAACCAACCCCAAATCAAAGGTGAATCGAGAACGCACACCATAAACCACTCTACGATGGTTCCAAGATCCAATATATACCAAGGGGGACTCTAAACAAGAAAAACCCCACTACATAAACCAAGGGAAACACCAAACCTAGGTCAACATGAACATGATATGAGAGGAACTCAAGAAGATATGAAATAATAATAAAGAGTGAGAAGAGGAGAGGAGATTACATTGAGAGATCTAGACCCAATCATGAAGAAGTCCTTATATATACACCAAGGGAGGAAGAGTGAAGTTTGAAGAACCAATAATATCCTTCCCTATGCCTTTATTAACTAGGAGGGATGAGGTTTTGGTGGATGGGGTTAAAAATACCAAGGGGCACAATTTTAATTTCACAATTTTGATGTTTTAGTCATCTCACATGGTTTGGCCGCATAATTTACCAAACTATGCACCAAATGTGCATCCATTAATCGACACACATGGGAACCCATAGGTTTTTATGACACGTTTTCCAAAATCTACACCAACCATGCTGAATTATTATATCCTGAGACAGTGGATTCCTTCACACTTTAACCATAGTTTTACTAACAGTGTGGGGGTCGTGTGTCCCCAACTAAGAGCACCCCAAGGCATGCATGGTTTCCTAGATCATACCACACAGTTTCCTCTAACAGTGAACAACCCATGTGGAAGCTACTACCAAGCTCAAAAACACAACTTTTCTCCAAGAACTCTCCAACGAACATAGGAACAGCCACATGGGTAAAAATAAGCAAGATACACCACAAAATATTAAACATCGTCACACCTGGAACAGAAAGAGAAAAACTGAGATCCCCAAATGAACTGGAAAATAGGATGAAAATGAAAAACTGATTTTGATAATTCTCCCCACCATTAATGCTTTCTACCCCTAGAAATCCATAGCATTTTCCATTTGATCGATCAACAACTAAGGATTCCCACATCCACACAATCCCACCTCTTAGACAAAGATCCTATTAATACTGATAAATAGAGCCTACTCATATTCACAAAATAAAAACAACAAACCAAAAAAAATCTCCTGAAATAATGGAAAATTTGAGCCATAACCCCTATAATCATGCTTCACGTTGAACAGTTAGGAAGACTCCAAATTTCCAACACTAACCTGAGCCAAAAATAACATAAAATTTTGATAACTTCAAATGAAGCCACACACTTCTCATCAAATACTGGGAACTACACAGGTACATCAACACAGGAGGCCTGAATAGACTACCCACCTTTATAAGACAACTAGAACAGATTATCACAAAATAAATTTCAATGAGACCCATGGTGGGTCTTCCTACTATTAAGAACCAGCTAGATTAAAAAACATGGAAACAACCCCACAAGAACAAAATCCCCCTACCACTAGGGGAGGGAAGGGAAGAGGTCCAATGAACGGAACACCAAAACCACAACCGAAATATAACCCACATATCATCACCTCTAGATGTCCACAAACCAAAGACACACCTGATTAATATGGACAGTCCATGCAAGGAAAACTAATCAGAAACATGACTCCAATAAAGCACAATCATAGATATTGCATGATGGATTATCCCCCCAATGATCTTTGTAATAATATGGAATTAAAAATGATGGAGATACATAATACAAACATAGGAATTTCCTCACCACAATGGTGGATACATGAGATTATACAAACTCCCCACACCCCCAAGATTCCAAACTATGTTAAAAGATTCTCTCTGAGTCATATGGATGGAGAACCAATGTTTGAATCGTTTTCTCTACTAAAGTCAGGAACTAATGGTCCCCAATTGTAGCACTGTTCCTTAGAAAGAACTAAAAGGTCACAAAATACAATGGAACCCACTTTCCCAAAAAGGGAACCTTCACCCAAACAAAGATTTATAAGATACACAACACCATTATCTCTAACTCTAAATGAGGATCAGAATGAAAAAGGTAGATGACGGAACACACTGTTACTTAGAACGGAAAAAATCAATTTACAAAGTAAGAACACCCTATCATTAAAAGAGGAATTATTATGAGGCTCATATAATCCCCCATTCATTAAAAAAAGGACCACCACCGAGCATAACCACCACCATTTAAATATACATTATAACATGAAGGCACTCCAAATGAAACCCCAACAACTCTCTAATCCTGCAAATGGGTTGGGTTATCCCTTGAAGAGGTGGTTTTATCTTTGAAAATCTGAGAATTAAATACTTAGGTTGATCAATTGGAAATATTTTAAATAGGGATTCACCCATAGATGCACCAATAATATTCAGTGGAACTCTATAAGGGTGGACATGGGGAAATAAGAAAGCCAATATATTTATTAAAACAAGATCATGAACCAAAACTCACATAGAGCATACATCATCACAAAGGGAAACTAACTCAAAGAATCCAAAAAACTTTCTAGAAACCCACTAAAACCTACTTCAAAACCGAGCCACATTCAAGATTTTTAACTCAGGATACAATATGATCATGGCTTCCAAAACATAGAAAAAATCCAAAAAAAGAACATCTATCAAGACATCAAAATTGGTAGATTAAAAACACTTTTGAAAAATACAACAAACTTTGTGGATTTTCAAACTCACCCATGGTATTCTATACAGACTCAATCACATGAACTTTCCATGTCAATCTAGGCACATATGAGATAATTCTATTCCAAGAACTCATAAAACATGCCAACCCCAAGAACTCTCCACCCACACCATCATCCAACCACTTCCAACACACATCTATGCATGTGAGGACTCATGAATTACACCAAATTTTAAAAAAAACTCTTATTTTCCAAAACAAGTCATTCTACCCAAATCAGAAATTCATGAAACCTTTCAAAGGATCACTAACAACCAAGTCAAAAACCATTTTCAGAATCTATGTTTCAATCCATTCAATTACATTCAAAAATAAAATCTCATGAATATCTATCCAAAAAACTCTACCTATTTCATTCAAAACATTTTCTAGTATCTTAAAAATTACATTTCATCAAACTTGTTTTATTAAAGACCATCTACCATTTATTTAAAACAAGTTCCAAACCAGATATTCACTTTAAGTCTAATTTTTCATATACATCATGTTTTTATTACAAAAATCCAATCTCATTAAATCATTTCCATTTTACACCAAGGGTTCATTTTATAAAAATTCATTTTTCTAAAGTCTTCCATAAGTTTATTTCGGAAAATCATTTTTCCCACCTTATAAAAAATCCAACCATTACCAATAAAACCCCATTTTCACAATTTCAACACAATGGTTTTTAAAACAGTTTTAGAATAAAAAAAGATCCTAACAAATCATAAGAGGGGAACTAGTGTTGATGGGTGACATGAATATATGGTTGGTAGCGATATTCTGAATAAACCATCATCACAAAGAGTCTTCTAGGACCATATCCCTGGATCCACATGGCTTTCCTGGACCTAGGAGCTCATGGATACCACTATCCCAACACCCTTTTCATATCCCAAACACAAAAAATATATACAAGTACCAATGGAACCCAAGAAAACTAGACTTCTCATGGAAACCCAAGGATAGAAATGAGAAAGGGTTCATGATGTCCTCCCAGTTCCTACCTATAAAGTCCTAATAGTCCTACCCCATGTTCCTTGACATCCCCAAGTAACAAATAGTACTCTGAAAAGTATGTTCCTATAAAGATATAACCTCCTCTCATACCATTTTGTCATGAACCAACCCGGGTTGACCCTAAACCTGTCACCCGATCCGATCTATGGCATGGCCTAAAGGGCATTCCCAACCCCCATGGGCTAGAAACTAGTGTTGGGAATAAAAAAATATACAAAATTCATTGACTTATCCTAATAAAAATAAATATAAATATAAATAAAATAGTTAAAATATAAATAAAATAGTTAAAATATAAATATAGGAAACTAAAAATTACCACCAAAATATAAATAAAATAGTTAAAATATCCAAACTGAACTTCATTTACTCATAACTGAAAAATAGATCTAAAACCAAACTGCGCCTGATGACCCCAACATCTCCATATGACCCTGAGGGTCACTCATTGATATCAAAACCAACAATCTCCCACAGAAATCTATACCAAGATTATACATTCACTATAATCTAAAAACAAGAAGAACTATTGGTGTGAGTATTAAAACTCAGTAGGTGTGCCCAAACAATCTATTCCCAATTCACTTACTTTAAAATGAAACAAACATTAACTTCAGATTTGAAATAAAATATATAAAATTAATATTTTACACAATTTTTCCAATTAAAAACCAATCACAACCTGTTTACCTTTTTAACATTTAAATCCAAAATCTTATAAAGGAGGAACCATATTCATTTTATAGGAGAAAGTTTCCATTTCTTTGATAAACAAGAGTAAGAGTATGAAAAATTTCCTAAACCTTTCTCCATAAACACTTGAAAACATTTTTATCATTTTTTCATAATTCCAAACTACTCAAGAAGTGAACACAACAATAATACAACAAGGGGAATAGAAAATAAATAAACAAGAGTATCCAATGAATAATGGAACATAATTATTCGTTGTAAGAAACTATGTGTCAATAGAAATTGGTAAACCTTAGAGATCATGAATAATCCATAACATACTAATACATGAGACACATCCCTGGATGCATGACTCACATGATGAAATAAAAAAAACACCCTAAATATACCTGGATACCCTAACTCAGTCCATATCGAGGGGCAATCCCGTAACAATTAACCTAATATATCCACCTACTATGGGCCACCAACCAGTGCATAATCTATTTAGTACAGTAATAATTCTCATAAAATTCTCTCAATATGTTTGGTTCTCATGTCTCATGTATATATTTGGTGAGACAATTTATGCCCACCAAACATCCAATCACATGCATATATAATAATAATTCAACAATAGGCATCACCTGAGTCACTCCAAGGACTAACCTATTTCCATATAACTCGTGGTTCACAAAGGATCCCATACCGAGTATCTCCCATTCCACATGAAGTAAATGGGTCCCAATTATTACACTATGAGGACATCCCACCCCTTCAATATTCATATAATAAGGAAGGATGATTTTCCAAGGAGATTTTTCATGATAAACACTTCATAACTTTCATTAAGGTGTCAAACGGGACTCAATGACTTTTCAGAAAACCAACATTTAGAGAAAAAAAATAACATTTTTAAAAGAGTAGTAAACACACTATTTACCATTTTACAATCATTTAAAAAAATCTTGTTTTTAGAAAATTGGTGACATTTTCAAGTCAATCCATTTTCATTAAAATTCATAACGAGCCATTATTCACCATGCATACCAAATACACATTTCTTTTAAATCAAAAAACACATTGAAAAACCCATTCAAGGAACTAAAATCATCATTTATCATCTCAAAAATATATTCCCAAAGCCAAACCATGCTTTAGATTTCACAAAACACATGAAAAGGCCAATTAGGCATTTCATTGAATACTTGGCATGCAATATTTAGTAAAAAAAGGCCATTTGTCACAAAACAAAGGAGTGACTTCTACTTTTCAAACCAAAAAAGTATTATAAATATCATACATCACTGTTTAATAAATAAGAGAGGTTTTAAAGGAAAGAAATTAATAAATCATAAATTAAAAATGAAATTGATTTGAAAACCTACCTCAAATCCAGGGTGCATCGACAACGCACACCCGAAACCACTCTGGAAAGGTTCCATGATCCAAAATCTGCCAAGGGTAACCCTAAAAAAGAAAAAAACCCAACATAAACCAAGTGAAACACCAATAATAGATCTAAATTACCAAGGGATATGAGGAACTCAAGAAGAGATGAAATAAGAATTAAGATGGAGAATAGGAGAGTAGATTACCTTGAGAGATATAGCCCCAAACTGGAAGAAGTCCCTGGATCCACACCAAGGTAGGAAGAGGGAAGCTTTAAGGACCAGGGAGAGACTACCCTAGGGCTATAAAAACTAGTAGGGAGGAGATTTGGGTGGATTGGGGTTAAAATCCTGATGGGTAACTATTTGAATTATACAAATTTTATGTTCTGGGTAGCTCACACAGTTTGGCCGCACGGTTTACCAAAACATGTTCCAACCTTGCAACCTTTATGGGATACAATTTTACTCCCACACGTTTTGCCCACATGTTTTCAAAACCATTCACCAACCCTGAAGCATGGTACTATCCTTATATAGTGGCTTCCCACATGCATTAATAATAGTTTTATTAACTGTATGCGGGTAGTATTTCCTCAACCAAGAGCACCCCAAGGCTTTCACGTTTTTTTGGAGCATGTCTTGTGGTTTCCTATTACTGTGTGAAACCCATTCACTAGATAATTCCCAGATAAAACCCAAACTTTTATTCAAGATCTCCCAAATGAACAAAGGAACAACCATGGGGAAAAATAAACAGGATACACCTGAGAACTTTTAAAACCATCACACCTCAAACTCGAGAGAAAAAACCAAGATTCATAAATTAACTGGAAAAAATGATGACAATGAAAAATCAGGCGTGACAAATGGTTAATGGATTGTATGATGAAAGTTTGATAAATGTTTTAATGGTGACTTTTTTATATTATTCCATTTGATTAAATTTAATTACCATGATTAAATTGATAATTGAAATAGGACGCTTTGATGAGAATGTTTGATTAGAAGGTTAATGATGTTTAACCTTGATGTATATGAAATATGTGATATATGAGATATATGTGATATTGTGATATATGTGATTATGAGTGTGGGACAGAGACTAATGATTAAAAATCCAAATTGTGATAACAAGGAGTGTGGGAAAAAGACTTATGCTTAATAATCCCATATGTGATAACAATGATTTGTGGGACATGGATTGATTCTTGAAATACTCATGGGGTGCTAGACATAGAGTTTTAGGGCATTGATACTGGCATTGGACTACGGTTCCAAGTATATGTGATATAAACTTGAATTTAATGGATTTTGAAATCCCATGTTATAATTAATTGTGATTAATTATGTGATATGGTTCAGACTTTGGCACTAGCTGATCGTGGTATGGATGATTTTGGTGTCATCAGGAACTCCGGTAATTTATAAAGTTAATTAAATAATAATGAAATGTGATAATTTTTTACTTTATTTTGATTTATTATTTATACAAATGCATACACTATTGTGGAATGAATATTCTTTTATGTATTTGGTGGTGGACTACTGAGTTGTACTCACACCCTACTCGGGCTACCTGATTGGTACCCAAATAGACTTCATATTTAAAGGATTGGAAAAGGGAAATGACCCTATATTGGATGAATGGTTTGGGATATATTAATGATGAGGGAACTGGGCATGATTTTAGGACCCTCATGGGGAGTTTTTGGTGTGTCTTTATTTTTGGTTTTTTCATATTAATACCTAAAAAATATATGTAATGTCATATCTATAATTTTTTGGATATTATATTCTTTTCTTTGTCATCACATGATACAAATATTATTCTAGTCATGATTATTATTATTTGGAAATGTCTATTTATTCCTACTATTTATCTACTTTGATAAAGATTTTATAGTCTCCCAAAGTTATATATTTGACTTTCACTGCTATTTAGAAGGATCTAGTGTATGGGGAGGTATGCATGAGATCATGTAGCGAACCAACTCTAAGAACCGTCTTGTGGCACTCAGCTCCGGATGTTAAAATTTGGTATCAAGGGATTTTTATTTTCTTTCATTTTTCTTACTATTTGGTAATTTTATTTAGGAGGGTAGGATGATTTGGGCCTTGGTTATGAGCTCATGTGTGGGAGTATCTAACCCAAGTATACGGGAAAACCCAAGTACCCATGGTAGGATGGTAGTTATTTTTGTTTATTATCACAGTTTTATATTATTTCACCTTGGGTGATGCACTTGTTTTGTGGAATTATTGTTTTCTAAGAGTTTCTTCATGGTTGATATTGAATGACAGATGAGAATAGATGAATCATTATAGGAACTCTGGATTTATTGAGTCATGCATCATTTTATTTATGCATGGAACAGTAGGTTTTTTAGTGACTTGTTTAAATGAAAATTATTTTATTTACGTCTGATATTTGAATGGAAAGGTTAATAATATGAAATTGGAAATTATAAACAATTAAAAATGTGGTAAATTGAAATGGATAAATGGGTGTCTAATGATAATCTTGGAAATATGAAAATGTTTACCATTTTTTATCCATTACCAAGATAAGGGATGGTTGAGGGCAGTGATAGTGCCTCAATTTGGATTGTGTGGTAGGGTATGGGGGATTACTTGTTATGGATTTATGTCAATACATATTTTTCAAATGTGATAACATTGTGTAATGTGTCCTAATATGGGTGTTTATCATTTTATAGATATTCCTACAGGATAAAAATTGTTGAAAGGTTGGCAATAGGACATGGATATAAATGATCCTCTAGTAGTGGAACCAGTGGCTCTAATAGTTCCAAGAGAGGAATCTAGACAGTAGGTCTATGAGAACATTGTTCAATTTATAAAATTTATATAAATAGACCCAGGTAAGGTTGTTAAAGGTATGTATAAATTGAAAGAAGAGTTCTTTTTACATCACCCTACGACTTTTACTAAAGAGGGAGGGCATGAGGTAGCTGAGTTCTGGATTGACTCTATCCAGATGATTTCTGAACACTTGGAGATACCTATAGAGAAGAGAGTCACACTAGATTATTACATGTTATGTGGTTAAGAAAATAGTTGGTGGGATTACGTGACCCTGGATGGATAGTAGGATAATTTGGAGAGGAATAACTTTTAGGAGAAGTTCTTGGAGAACTTTTACCCTGAGAAACTAAAGAAAAAGTGGGAAGTAGGGTTTATGTGGATAACATCTGGGTGAATTTTTGTGACGGACTATGTAGAATGCTTTACTAATTCGTATTACTTTGTTCCAACATTGTAAGGAGATTAGGAGACATTGTTTAAAAAAAATAGATGGTCTTAAATGTGTAATTGATCCCCGATTTAATATATTTTGGCTAAAAACGTTTTTAGAAGTGGTGAATCAAGCACTCATATATGAGGGGAACCTGAAGGAGGATTCTTGTAGAGGACATGTGGTTTCTTATATATTTTCAATAGGTACGTATTCTTAGACAAATAGGAATCACTTTGAAAATGGTAACAAGGGATATACCAAGAAGAGTGTACAAAGGGGAGGATTAGTTACTCATGGAATTACACAAGTGACCTTCCACCAGTGCAATAGGCCTGGACACATTTATAGACAATTCCCATGACCACTGGTGGATTATCAAGATTGCAGAGGGATGAGATATCTGTAGATATTCTATAGGAACACATGACAGATTGGTAGTGATGGAGTATCTAGGAAAAACTTGAGTATGATAAGGGTATATTATACATAATACCATTATGGTAGTTATAGTTTAATAGGTCATGGAAGTTGAGGTAGATCGTGTGATAATTCTAGGAAAGAGAACATATATCAATATATTTTTGCAGCTCAGCAGACTTCGGTGGTAGTATAGGGAAGGGGGGAAAGATAATTTCATGTAGTTCATACAATACTTTTGGATAGCAAGGATCGACCATCGACAGTTGGAGGTACTATTTTTATAGCTTCTACACTTTCAAGTTCTTTATTTTATATTGATTCTTATCATTCCTTTATATCTACAAAACATGTGAATGGGATGAGTGTAGTGATGGATTTCATGAGTGGGGTTAGGATGATTGATACACATTTGGAGTTATGGTCAAGGGAGATCTATTTGTGCACGGTGTGTCCTCTCGAGGTTGGGTAGTATCATTTCTTATGGGATATATAAATTATTAATATGTCAGTATTTGACTTAATTTTGGGTATAGACTATTTGATAGTATACCGATCCCACGTTGATTATTACCAAAGTATAGTGACTTTTCTTTCTCCTGAGGGTGATAATTATATAAATTTTGGAGAGGTGGATATCTAGGCAGGTCATGTAGGGCCAATTCATCAACAACTTGGGGAGATCACCACCAAGGTTACAATTCTATTGCTGGATGATGGGGGTGTGAAGTATGATGTGTTTCCATGTATATTGTACCTGTTCTAGGATGTGTTTCATGAGGACTTCTCTGGGATTCCACCTAAGATGGGTGTTGAGTTTACAATTGAGATCATTCCTCGAGTTGATCTATTTTCTATTCCTCTATATAGAATGGAACCAATGCAGAATCAGGAGATTAAGAATCAACTATAAGATTTGATATATAAGTGTTTCATCCATCCAGTACATCACCATGCATTTCTCTAGTTATGTTTGAAAATAAGGCTGGCGGGACATTGCGCTTATGTGTTGACTACTACAAGTTGAAATGGATGATAGTGATGAAAAAATATCATCTTCCTTAGATAGATGATTTTTTTGACCATTTGATAAGATGCTTAATTTTCTCCAAGATTGATTTGTTCTCAGGGTATCATCATTTGAGATTTGTATTTTTTGATATAGCAAATAATTCTTTTATAATTACATATGTACTTTATGAGTTCTTTATGATGTCGTTTGGGCTTATGAACACTCTGAAAGTATTTATGGAATTGATGAAATTAATCATCTACTTGTTGTTGTATCATTTTGTCATTATTTTTATAGAAAACATCTTGACGTTATCCAAGACTCATGATGATCATGCCCATCATCTTGACACCATCCTAAGTAAACTGAGATAGAATCATCTATACGTCAAAATATCTATGTTTCAATTCTGGATCAACTAGGTACATTTTTTGGGTCACATCATCTCATAAGAATGTGTGTCAATGGACTGAGAGAAGGTGCATGATGTTATTTCTTGGGATAATCCCAATAATTTTTTTGATATCTGTAGCTTTTAAGTCCTAATGGGTTATTATTAGAGGTTCATCCAAGACATTTCTTTCTTATTAGCACCAAATTTAGTCTTGAACAATAATGGAGTAAATTTTAAATGGTATAGAGCATGTGAGAATGATTTCCAAGAGTTGATGAATCATTTTACCACTATACTAATTTTGATCCTACTAGAGATGGGTGAAGAGTATATTATGTTTTGTGATGTATCCTATATATGAATTTGAGTTGTTTTGATGTAGGTGGATAGAGTTGTAGCATTTTTGTCATGGAATTTGAGGAAAAATGAATAGAATTCACTTATGCATAACCTCTAGCTAGCTACAGTGGTTTATTGTTTGAAGTGTTGGCATCATTATCTGTGGGAAGAAAATTTTACTCTGTAAAATGATCACAAAAACTTAAAGTAAATTTTTTCTTAGTGATATTTTAATCTCTAATAGTTGATATGGGGTGAGTATATGCATCCATTTTAATTTGATGTATCATATATGACCAGGAATGGAAATAGTGTTTATTACACTTTGAGTAATAAAACACAGAGTCAGATAGTCCAGGAGTTTTTTTTTTTGACTGGAAGATGATGAATTTTATAGATCATATGCATGTTGTGGTTTGGGAGGGTTAGGAGCAGATGAACCTTATGTCAGTTTTAGTAGAGTCCACACTTTTGATCTTGATCAGGGAGCAGTAGTATGAGGATCTAGAGTATCTGGCCTTATGGGAAAACCTTGAAGGTGTAGAGTCACCTTCTTATTAGACTATAGATGATGATGAGATGATCTATGTATGGGGCCATGTTGTTGTGACTACATGTATGCAAGAGGAGCTGATGAATGGATTTCATGCCTTAAAGTGGCTGGTACATAAAGGTTTGACCAAAATGTACCATGAACTACATCAATCTTATTGGTGATTGTACATGAAAAAATAAATTGTCGGGTTCATGACATGATGCTACACGTGTCAATAGTTGAATGTCGGGCATCAATGACCCACTAGTTTACGATAGTCATTTCATATTCTGGAATGGAAGTAGGATGATGTTACCATGGACTTCATGGTGGGTATCCCAAGGATTCCTTATAATAATGACTCAATTTGGGTGGTTTTGGATTGATTGATGAAAGTAACACATTTATTTATTATACGTGAGACTTTCTTAGTGGGCCATTTGGGAGACTTGTACATTTTAGAGATAGTCCATCTTCAAGGGGTTCCATAGAGTATATTTTCAAACCATTTCCCACATTTCACTTCATGCTTCTGGAAAGTTTTGCAGAAGGTGCTTGGTACATGGATATTTTTTAGTACAACCGTCCAACCATAGAGAGATGGGAAGTCAGAATGTACTATTCAAGTACTTGAGTAAATGATATGAGAATTCAATATAGAATTTGGTGGGTCTTCAGAGGATCACATGGAAATCATTTAATTTTCCTCTAAAAATAGTTATTGGGAAACTATTTAGATGGAACCATATGATTATCTATATTGTAGGCCAGGTAGATCAACTCTATTTTGGAAGGAGGCATGTGATTCAGAGTTGTTGGGACTGAGTCTCCTACCAGAGACATAAAAGTAGGTAAATCTTATTCTGAAATGTATGTTTATGGATCAGAGTAGATATAAGTAATATATAGATATAGATTGATGACCACTTTAGTTAATAGTGAGATATCATGTGTTTTTTCAAGATTACCTTATATTGTGTCACCATAGGATTCGAAGGCAGGGTAAGTTGGTACCTAGGTTTGACAGACCTTCTAAGGTTGTAGAGAGAATCTGGTTGTGTGCATACCAATTGGATCTGCCAAAAAGGTATAGTGTTATGAAAAAATAATGTGTCCTAGATTATGTGATATCATTATGACCCTTCTCATGTGATCTATGATGATGATGTTGATCTTGAGACCAATGTTTCCTTTTAGACGAATAAGATACATGTTATGGATCACAATGAGAAAGTGTTGGATGGAATTATAGTGTTGATTGTTTGTGAATTATGGAAACATGGTTGTGTTCATAAGGAAACATGGGAGAAAGAGAATAAAATATTTGGGATCAATGTAATGATCTTTTTGTGTCGGAATCTTAGAGATGCTTGGGAGTACAAATCCAAGATGAGTTGTTATAAGGTGGGAAGATTTTAAGATCTCGACCTGTTTGATGATATCTCATGCTCATTTTCAAGTACTATTTTACCATTTTATTGAGAATAACATGGTTGGGATTTGCCTTGAGGATTTTTTTGGTGGAATAGGATGATTTTTTTATGTTTTTTAATGGTTTTTTGCAGTGTATGGTTATCAAATGGTTTTCCCAAACCTTATGTCATTCCCTAGAAAACAATGTGTTCCCAAATAGAAGGGAAACTCATGGTTGTGGAACGGTTTCTCAAACCGTTCTCCCTCTTAGTAGTAACTATGAGACCCATAATAATAGGCATATGGTTTGGTAAATCATGTTCCCCTACCCTAGAAACCATTTTTTTGGGTTTTTTATTCTGAAAATTTTATTTTAATTTCCCAAACCCCCTGATTATTACCCCTAAATACCCTACTTTGGACTAACTCGTTATCCAACTTTTTTAGATGTCCAAAGAGTTTTCTAAGTCTCCTCGAACCTCGTTCTTAATGAATCAAAGATCGAGTTAAAGGATCGACTCCCCGTTGGTAAGTGTTTCCTTCTCCATTTGGTTTCCCATCTCTATCCCAACTTTAACTCATCTTTTGGATGGATAATTTCTTCTATTGGTGATGGTTTTGATCACAGTTTTCTTGGATATTAATATTTTTTATTTTGGATCTAGGTTTTGGTTCTAAATCTCTTCCACCATTGTGAAATTGATCATTCCACATCAATTTGGGTGATTTTGGTTTGGTGAATTTTCACTAACAATATTGTGGTGGGTGGTCTAATTATCAATTATCATAGTGTTGAATTGTAATTGAATGTGATTAATTATGGAATTTCATTTTCCACACTTGGAAATTGAATAATTAATTGAATTAATTAATTGGTTAGTTAATTAATGGAATTATGAAATTGGTCAATTATTGGGATTATGAAATTGGTCAATTAATTGGATTGTGAAATTGGTTGTTTCAATTGATTATGAATTGGTCAATAATGGGAATTAAGGGATTCTTGGCTTAGCCTTGAAGGGTTAGTGGATTATATGATTACATGTTGAATAATGGTTTAATGGTGAATCATTTATTTTATTCCAAGTTATTAAACTAAAGAACCATGATTAAATTGATGAATGAAATGGGACACATTGATGATAATGTTTGATAATAAGGTTAATGATTCTTAAACTTAATGTGAATGGAATATGTGATATATGCGATATTGTTATATATGTGAGTATGAGTGTAAGATAAATACTGAGGCTTTGAAATACCATATGTGATAACAATGGGTGCGTTATAGAGAATGATGCTTAAAAATCTCGTATATGATAAAAATTATTTACGAGACAGGGATCGATGCTTTAAATACCATTGGGGTTCTAAACATGGCATTCTAGACCCATAATATTAGCATTTGACTGCAGTTCCAAGTAGTCATGATATGAAATTGAGTTAAAAGTATAATGGAAGTCCATATAACAATGAATTGTAATTACCTATATGATATTGTCTAGACATTGGCATGGACTGAAGCAGGTGTTGATGGATTGAGTGTTATAATGAATCAAAGTAATTTATAGGGTTAATTAAAGAATAATGAAATGTGATAACTGTTTAATTTATTGTACTTTATTCCTTATACAACTTCATACACTGTTGTTGACTGGATATTGTTTTAGATGTCATTGGTGGTGGACTACTAAGTTGTACACACACCCTACTTGGGTTGCAACATCGTTACCTGAATAGACATCATGTTTACAAGACAGGATAAGGGAAATATCCATGTGTTTTATGGATGAGTTGGGATGGAGAATGAATTAGGGAACTGTAGGTGATTTCAAGACTCTCTTGGGGAGTTTTCGAGGTGACATTATTTTTGGTTTTTCATGTTGACCTTAACATGTATATGGAATGACATATCTAATATTTTGTTTTGTATATTGTATTCATGTTTTGGTCATCATGTGATACATGTATCATTCTGGTAATGGTTATTATAATTTGGTTATTGTTTAATTATTTCCACTATTTTTCTAATTTGATAGAGGGTATAGTCTCCCCATGTTATATATTTTACCCTCACTTCTAGTCTAAAATCTCTAGCATATAGGGAGTAATTCCATAGGTCATGTAGTGAACTGAATTGGGGCACGAACATGTGGTACATCGGTAGTGAAATTACAATTGTAATGTCCTAACCTGGCTTACCATCAAACTGGTAGCCAAAATTATGGGTCACATGGCCTCAATCTTGTCTCCTCATAGAGAAGAGGTTGCCTACTAGCAGCGAGGGGTCTTAGGAGGTGATAGTGGGGAGACTATACCCTCATATCGTAGATTTCATAGTGGTATATGAGAATATAAATGGATGTCCACAATAGAAGCAGTAACAAATAAATGAAAAAAATAATGGATGACAAATATTATAATAATTATATTTAAGAGGAGAACACCAGTTTATAATGCATGCAGGTACCGATGATGATACATAATATAAAATAGTAAATATATAGCATTCTTTTCAAAATAGCACAAATACCGTACTCAAGAAGATAAAATAACTAAAAATATTGAAGGTGATCTCTATGAGCATCTTGAACTCCATCTCAGTCCTTTTCTCCTAACTCCTAAGTACAATAAAAAATATAATAAATCAACCTAATTCCTACAAACAGAAGGACTACTCAGGTACCCTAGTACAATGGAGGCCCAAGCAGGGTGTGAGACATAAATCTCAGTAGGTTGGAAACAAATATTTCTACCCAAATATCGACACTGCAACATAAATTAAGATAGTGTTCCATTTATATTAAGCGTAGTGAAATAAAAAATAAAATGAACACTCCTTGGTTCGGGTTCCTAAAAAGACTCTAGTCCCATACTACCTATTTCATCCTAATCCGGATATCATAAAGGAGCTACCTATGCATGCCATAATACATATAACATGGGCTAATGTAAAAAAATAAAATAAAAAAATTATTTCCCCAAGATTTTTCTCTGTCTCGGGGTCTCATATCCATTTCAAAAAATGATAAATACAAAGTATAAGTAATAAAAATCAAGTAATAGCACAACGGGCACAAAAAAATATAAAATATTTATCTTATGAGAGCAAACAATCAGTCATTCAAATATATCAAACCAGTGGCAGAGTCTCATGGCCACGCAAGGTGATCTAAAAGAATCCCAAGTATCACAATTGGAACATCCAATAATTAAAATACAACTGAGTCTATCCAATGGGATCCATATGGAGTTCCTTGTATCACTATAAGGCATGGTGACTTTTGAGACCATCCTAGGTATCTCACATAGGGAACCGAGTATCACGCTAGGCTTGGTGTAGCCATCATTCCAAAAGGTCCATCCATGATTGTTCCCATAAGGAACCAGAATCACTTAGGAGTATGATAAACCACCCAGAAATACCTTTCTTAGGATGCCTAACTATCACCCTCGGTGTGTTTTGGTATAACCACCCGAGCTTGGGAGTTTATCCATGAATCCTTAACATAGAACCCATGTTTTCTCTTGGACCATTTCAAAATATCTATATCAAGAAATGAATATATCATAAAGAAATGCATTTATAAAATTGAATACCAATAAATAAACATCTCATACCATCAAAATAACATATTTCATTTAGCACAAAATCAAGCATGTAACAATTACATGACATTACTATCATCTTAAACTATTTGAAGTGAACCAAATCGAGCAAAATCGCTTCTGTTTGGAAGAGTTTGAAGGAACATGAATGAAGTGGTCCTAATAGACCTTTTTATAGCCTATTATTGGAGAAAAACTGAAAAATGCATCAACCCTTGACCTTGGGTTTCAGTTAAATGAAAATATGATGACGAGTAAGCAAAATCAGTTTAAGCGATGAAGGAAATAGGAGGATAAGGCCTTACCTCATCGGATGAGACAAGAAGCTTGGAGGAAAGTTATAGAAATATTATATTAGAGAAGGCTGGAAGGGAGGGCCACATGCGCCTAAGGGGTTGGCCAGGGGGTGTCACATCTCCTGAAGAGGAGGTCGTGTGGAGGGAGGTTGCACAGAGGGAGGTCCAAATAAGAGGGTTGTCGTGTAAGGAAGGGGATACCTAGGGAGGGGTGCAACATGCTATAGAAGGCGGGGTAGATACCCCTTGTTCTATTTAAAAAAACTAATCTAAAATTAATAATAATAATAATTATTATTATTATTATTATTATTATTATTATTAAAACTCTTCTTTATTTTTATTTCCAATTTTCCCCATTTAATCTTTTTTCCATTTTAATTATAATTTAATCATTATCTTAATGAAACTAATTTCTTTCAATAAAACACATCACAATGTTTCAACTCTCAAAATCAATATCTAATCCTCAATTTGTAAAGTGACTTGTCCATTAAATGAAAATTTTAAATTTCTTTGGGTTTTTCTTTTGGTTCCAAAACATGGGATGTTAAAATCTTCCCACCATAGAACTTATCATCCCCCAGAAGACTTTAGGAACAATGTAGAGATCAACTCACCTAAATGGTCCATGAAGTTTCGTTCAAATGGTCATTTTTCGTTTCCAATCACCCTACGCACCTCTGATAATCATTTAATCAAATGATATCTTAATCCATAAAAACTATAACCAGTGATCATTATCCCACCTAAACACTAAGATAGTTCATATCAAATATTTTTTATCTAGAGAAAGGACCGTGTGGTCATCTCATTAAATTTATAGACAAAGTTACATCCCGCCATAGGATTTAATTTTATAAATGGGAAAATTCCATGCCACACCACCACCCACCATTGTAATTTCCTACAAAACACACCCTTAAGTGCTTTATAGATGCTTCTCACATGATTTATGAATTGGATAAAATAGTCAATTCCCCATTGATGTCAAAGCCCAAGTTAAGCCAGTGTTCCATGAAAATCAATGTCTGAAACAAACTGAACTCATCTCATCTAACGATGGGCCAAAAATGTTCTCTCACCAAATGATCCATTTAAAAAGAGAGATAACAAGTAAATCCACTCTAAATAAACATTCAAGAAGATGCTCAGATTATATGACATGAATTTTACAAAATGAAATGTGATTCCTTCTTCCATGGTATCACGCATTCACTAGGAATACGTCCACCAAAATCCATACCTAAATTCTGGTGACGTTCCATTATTGAGCATCACTAAGTTCAACAAAATTTTTGGGATAACCTCATATTTTCATTAATGGAGTATTAGGAACAAACCTAAGATATTCTATAAACCATATTTACAAGTGAGAAGTTGGTACAAATCCAAGACGTCCACATCAGAGCGTTGACGGAGCTTAGAGCAGTATCGCCATGATGGTCAAGTCAAAAGAAATTTCTTGTGTACAAGATTCCATCAAAGTAATTCCTTGATATGAATTCAATGGTCACTCAATATTAACTAAGCTTTTATAATATCCATGAGTTCATCATGCACCCATATAGAGATTACCCAAAAAATTTAAAATTTAGCAGGGTGTAATACTGACACTCTCTCAGTGCATCAAGGATGATGTCAATATAGGGGACATGGTCGTCACTAAAACAGGGTACACTAGGATGTTTTTCTATAGTTTAAAAGAAGGAAAACAGCTAAACCACTTCCGGTCAATACCTTAAAAGAAACTTGGTTTCACATTCTGATTCAATATCCATAACTGATCACAGAGCCTTTACCACCTAAGGCAGCCAATGATCATTCAAGATTAACCACCATAGTCCACTCATGTCCAATGGTGTTACTCAAGGGTTTCATACACTTCCACCCACACCAACATCATGTTTTCTAGCAATAACCAACATGATGTAATGTTTACAAGACTCATGGAATTTAAGATGAACTGACCATTCTCTAATGGTCCTCTTTGGTTGTGTTCCTTCTACCCAGAAGAACACGTATTTAACATAATTGACATGACACTCCCCACCTTAGGAGTTTCCTAATAATCAATAAGAAGAGATAGAATAGCCTCTCAAAATCCCTCTAGGTCAGAACTGCCATAAATGCAAACGTTTAAACAATTGGTATGAAAACCAAAACCAAATCGACCAGCGTGTCAAATCACCCAAGTCTCTGGAAGTAATCTTAAGAATTATGATGAAATTGATATATTTATTACCAGGTCACTCTACTCCAGAGTTTACCCAAGACCAAACTCTATAGTAAAATTCTCAACGATTCCGCCAAAATAGCTCGGTTTATCACAACATTAAACAGTCGACGGTTACCGTTTCTACCGATGTATATTACCCTATGATTTCATGAGAAAATGACACGTCCTGATTACTATCCATAGGTTGTCGTCCCTATGAATTCATGTATCTTATGGTCTATATAAGGGATTTAACCCATCATTGTATTTCCCCATATGATTGTTAACTTGAAGGATGTCATATCAAGTCGTGCATCACTAAGGAAAAAAAAGGTTCAAGAGACTTGCAAATCGGCCGACCATGGTCGATCGAGCATCACTCAATGCTCATGATCATATCAAGGGCCAATAAAAACATGACCATACATTTGAACAAGGGTGTCATTTTAAGCAAGGGGTCCAACTAGAGACAAATGCACCTAAACAGAACCAAAAGGTAGAAACTCGTGAAATTATCAATGATTTTTACTTATAAGGGTTCTACCTACCACAGGAAATCCCCTTATGAAGAATAAGAATCGAATATAACACCGAGTCATTCTAAAAGAAGTCACTTGCATCAAAATGTGATCATATAAGTTATTTCTAAAAGAAAGAGAGACAAAGGAAAATTCTCAAGCTTCCATTATAAGGAAACTCAAAGAATCTTTATCTACCCTTACACAATGGTCTTGAATAGAGGACACCACTACATGTTCCATTTTCGATCCCTTCACATTTAAAACCATTTCATATTAAAAATTGCACAAGTTCAACAATCCTGTATTATGGGTGTCCATCTACAAATCCATAAATCACCCATTCACTTTACAGGTGGCATTTGGCTCCCATTTAATTGAAACCAATCCATTTAGCCAATGCAATCAATTCCATCAAAACAAAACTAGTATGGCATCATAGGCGGCTAACACAGGGAATAGATGTTGTAGGCACAAAAGCAAGGAATATTAAAACTTAAACAGGTTATAAAAATAGGCATGCTAATAAACACAACAACATGGAAGGTAATTCAAGGAACCCAATCATATCAGCAGACAACCTATGAATCCAGCTACATGTAATGAAATATACATGACATGTAAATCTCTATGTTATAATTATGATGCATGTAACACTTCATACCTGACTTAAAATTTCATGGTTAGAATACCATAAACTCCACAAATCTATATGCATAGGAAATTACACCAATCACTCAAGGTGAAATCATATCAACAGTAATATCGAAAAGCATGAACATCAATTCCCAACCCTATACACTTAGTAATTTCTCGTACATAGGGTGATTAGTCCTAGGAATGACTATTTACCAAGTTCTGACACATTATTAGTATCTTTTCTACCAACCCAAAATAGTAAGACAAAGGAAAATAACCCCTTTGATATAACTTTGTAACGTCCCAAATAGCTTATTATCAAATAGGTAGCCAGACCGGTGGGTCACAAGGCCTCAGGAACGTCTCCCCATATTCTTGAGGCTACTAACTAGTAGAGAGGAAATTATTAGGTGATAGTGGGGATTCTATACCCTCATATCAATGATTTCACAATGGTATATCAGAATATAAATGGAAGTCAATAGTGGAAGAAGTAATAAATAAATGGAAAACAGTTGAAAACAATTATTATAATAATTTACATAAAGAGGCTAATTCTAGTTTACAATTTATTCATGTAATGGTGATGATACATAAGCTAAAATAGTAAACATACAACATGGTTTTCAAAATAGCACGAATACTAGACTTAGGAAAAGAAAAGAACTAAAAAATCCAAAGCCGATCTCCATGATATTCCTAAGCTCCAACTCAATAATTTTCTCCTAACTACCAGGTACAAGAAACAACATAAGTAGTCAACCTATGTCATGTAAACTAAAGCATGACTCAGGTACCCTAGTGAAATGGAAACCTGAGTAGGGTGTGAGACATAAATCTCAGTAGGCTGGCACCACCAATGTCTAGACCAATCCAGATAGTGCAACACAAATTAAGATATTGTTATATTTATAGTAAGAACAAATAAAAAAGAAATAAAATTACCACACCTTGGTACGAGTTCCTAAATAGACTCTTATATCATACCACCAACTTAGGCCTAAGCTGGATATCCAAAATGAGCAACATGTGCAAGCCGAAATTCATATAACATGGGAAAATGTAAAAAAACTAACTAAAAGAAACATTCCCTCAAGATTTTGCTCTATCTTGGGGTCTCATATCCATGTCAATACATGATCAAGAAAAAATATAACCATGAATCATCAAGTAATTTCACAACAGGTTCACAAAAAATATAAAAGATGCATCTCATAAGAGAAAATAATCAATCATTAAAATCTGTAAAACTAGAGGGGGAGTCATGTTCCCATCCAAGGAAATTTAAAATAATATCATGTATCACAATGTAAATCCAATAATTTCAATACCCTAGATTCCATCCAAGGTGATCCATATGCAGTCCCTTGTATCACTACAAGGCATGGTAACATCTGAGTCAATTCTAAGTATCTCACATAGGGGACTAAGTATCACCCAAGGATTGGTTTAGCCATCTTTCCAAAAGTTCTATCCACGATTGATCCCTTAGGGAACTAGAATCACCCAGGAGTATGATAAACCATCAGGAAGGATATAAATGGAAATCTAGACTGTCTCCCTTGGCATGTTGTCGTATAACCACCCAAGAACGGGAGTCCATCCATGAATCCTTAATACTAAACACATGATTTCTCTCGGCCTGTTTCAAAATATCTATATCAACCTAGGAATATATCACAAGGAAATGCATTTATAATATTTTATTCCACTAAATAAAAATCTCATCCCATCAAAATATAATAAGGAATTTACCAAAAAAGGAAGTATGTAAGAATTACATGACATAATTAAAATTTTAATATTTGAGAAAAAAAGATTAGAATATATATATATATAGCCACTATAATAGGTCATAATTATTAAGAACTTATATAAGTAGTGTAATATAAACAAAATCACATGGCATCAACATGCCTCAAACCATAGGTCATCAATGACAATAAAAATACAAGCTAACAAACTTGTTCATGAAAAGCATTAAATAAATGAGTTACTCATTCCACTCACCGCATTTCATTCCGATTAAACCACTTAATGAAAGGAAAATAAATTCATAATTAATATACCACTTAATCAAAGACATGTTATTTAAATTCAACTAAGCATAACAATTCATTTTATGCTAACAAGGTATTCCCAATTAAATACTAAAGGAAAGGATTTCAACCTTGACAATCCATTCCATCCAAATTGTGTTATTTACATTATCAAAACAAGTTGATTGGATTTAAAGTGGAAAGAAAGAACGTAGAATGTGAAATAGTTAAGAGGGAAATTACCTACATTGGTAATCAATTATACAAAGAAAGTAAAACACTTAGGAGGTGTTTGGTTCTAATTGGAAATTTACTAAATTCCCTTAAGACATTTCTAATGTGGTGTGAAAGTCACAATTCATAAGACGCTCTATTTATTTCATGTAATCTAATTAAACTTTAGAAAGGAGGCCTAAAAATTTACATAATTCACTATGTGAGGCATTAACTCTCATGTGCCAAGTTAACCATGTTCGGTTCCATTTAACTCATTAAATTCATTAAAATATGTAAGTAACATTTATAAAATCAATGTGGGGTGACTTACAGGTGCCTAGGACATTACTGCACTTGCCTACTTGGTAATTCCATCTTAAAAGGCTATGGTCATTTAAATCATGCTTTGGTTTAAATAACCATTTTAATAAAAATAGGGAAACCCCCATTAGGTATATCAAAAGGGCCAAGTATGATGTATTCTTTATGACTAACATCAACATCAAGTATAAGTCAAACAAAAATGAAATAATTTTAAGAAGGATAAATAATCAAAACTACTACTATGAGTTTTTGTAGACAGCGCACCTCTCTTGGAGGGGTTTTATTATAAAACCATGACTTGTTTATCAAATGAGACAATTATCTTAACTAAAAACTTATTCAAGAAATTAAATTCAATATAAAAAAGTATAATTAAAAAGGTAGATAAATGAAATTTAATGCCTTCTTGAATTAATGAGGCCTGGAGAGGGACCTTACCTCAAGCAATATAACAATTTAATACATAACACTTCAAAGATTTGGTAGTGTTCACACAAAATTTCCCCATACTTCCATGCATAAGCATTCATATATATATATATATATGCTTGACCCAATGCATGTATTCCCCATGCCATGAGTTAATACATACATGGAATAAATCTATATATTTACATCTATACATACCTTATTATATACGTGTGTGCCTCCAAGGATGACCAAAACTCACTAAAACATTAATAGGGACTCAAAATTAAGGTGGAAAGGACCAAATCTCCTAAGAAAATTCAGGGACTCATAAAATAAAAAATCCCCAAATATGAACTAAGTTAAATCGAGGAATAAAGGAAAAAAACTCACCTTAAACCGCTAAAGGAAAACAAAATCGAGCCAAACTACTCCACCTTTAGTAGCGGTTGCTGGAACACAAATGAAGGGGTCCTGAGAGACCCTTCTCACAACCTATTATTAGATAAAACTTGAAAAATGCATCAACCCATGACCTATGGTTTCAGATGAAGGAAAATAGGGTGACAGGTATGAAAATTTGGTTGAAGCGATGAAGGAAACAGGAGGACAAGGTCTAACCTCATCGGATAAGATAAGAAGCTTGGATAAAACCAGTAGAAATTGGAGATCAGAGGAGGGCAGAAGGGTGGGTTGCACACACCTATATGGTTTGACTATGAGGGGTGTCACATCTCTTGAAGAGGATGTACTATGGAGTTAGGTTACACAGAGGGAGGACCGGCCAAGAGGGCTATCATGCAAGGAAGGGGAGACCCAAGGAGGGCATGCATCATGCTTTCGGGGGAGGGGTTGAGACCCCTTGGTCTAATAAAAAATCTAGTCCAAAATTTAAAACATTAATAAATAATAATAATAATAATAATCATCATCATCATAATAATAATTATTATTATTATTATTATTGTTAAAACTCTTCTTTATTTTTATTTCCAATTTTCCCCAGTTAATTTTTTCCCATTTTAATTATTTATTTAATTTTTAACTTAATTAAATTAATTTATTTAAATAAAACACATTTCAGTGTTTCAACTCATGAAATTAAGATTCAAAATCTTTTTTTGTAAAGTGGAACATCCATTAGACAAAAAATTTAATTTTTAGGGATTTTTGTCCTGTTCCAAAACACGGGACGTCACAACAGTCAATATGAATAATGACCATAGTAAATTTTTGTTGCCACTATAAAGGTAAAATGGGTTAATTAGGGTTAAAAATAATATGTCAAATACAAAAAAATGACCCAAACACTTGCCTTATTTTCAATAAAAGAGGTTATTTCATTAATAAGAATAAAAAAATATAAATATAATCTTTCGTTTCCATTTATCTTTGATTTTTACCTTAATAATATTTTAAGTAAAAGATAAATTCAAAATTTCCACTCTCCTACTTTTAAAATATATATTATTTTTTGAAATAGAAAAGAACAAATTATTTTAATTTATTAATTATTATTTGAATGATAAATAATTTTTTTATCATGATAATTTATTTTTAATTTTTAGTGATGAAATAATTACAATGAAGCCTTACTCAACACTAATAAAGTACTTGTGGAAGCAATATAAAAATCAAGTAAATGATTTTAAAAACTCTAAAAGTAATATATTTTGAGTGATTAATAGTGTAACATGAATTTTATAAATCAATATAACATATTATTTTTATTTGAAAGGTTTATATTCAAACTCCATTAATATCTTGATGCATTCAATGTCAGACTGAATGAATATGGTCAAAATGACATTACTGATGTTTATTGATAAAGAAAAATTTATTAAATTGTTTAAAAATAATAATAAACATTAAATAGGATAATTAGAATTATAAATGATCTAAAATTGTATCCATTTTCCATTTATGATCCAATTTTCAACTTATAAGTAAAATTATTACCCATTAATATTAGAAAAGTCATTACAGCAGTTTAGGTTCAAAATGATTAATGGAGGTGTTAATCCAAATGATATAGTCTAAAATGATATCAAAATGAGGCTAAATTTTATTAGATGATTATATAAAGACCACATACTACTTATATTCTAATCCATGTAATTTTGGAACAATTTTACATGATTTAGACACATATTATATTATAATATTCCATATATTTCTAAAAAATGATAATAACAATATTTTTAATAACCAATATTTTATTAAATGATTTAAAAATAATAAACTTCTTATCTTAAGAAAAGTGAAATATATATTTTTTATAAAATAAAACATGGTCCATTTATGTGTCACTTTTCCTATTATAGTAATTTTCTTAATCTATAAAGTGTAAAAACATTGATATCATGGTAATTGTTAGAATGGTTAACGGGGGGTCCAAAAAAAGAGAGAAGGATGAAAAAATCACCTAAAATGTATAAATTTTATTGTATGAGAGGAATTAGACTTATAATAATCATATATTATAATTATATTATATAGGATCCATTTTTTTCATGAAAATTAATTTATATTAATTTAATACTAATGAAATTTTATGAATACCCCTTCCATTATTTATAAATGGTCACCCTCTCTCCTCTCCTCCACACACTTAAAGAGTCGTTTTTAGACATGACCTACTCAAATAACATACTATCATCCCTCCATACATTATAGAGGTCATATTTTGTGAAAACTACACACCTTATAGTGTATATGGTGTAATTAAAAAATTGTATGAAGAAGTGGTATAACTTTTAACTGAATGTTTTAGTTTTAGTTCTTCTTCTACCTATTTCAAATAATATTCAAAAATAATTAAATAATAACACCAGTATATTCCATATATTGGTATGTTTTTATGTTAATGGGTTAACCTATATATATATCATCTTCAATTAAATGGGAAATAACATTATCATCCGTGTGCACGATAGACTACCACCTCGTGAACCGATGTTGTTTGTTTTCCATCACCAACTCTCATGTCTAGGTATAATGATTAATTTAATATACAGAAATATATATATTATTAATATAAATTTATTATTTTTTGAATATAATATATCATCTACTTTCATACCTTACCATCCCGTAAAAAATGATAACGTCATTCACGCATAGGTGCGGATTACCACCTCTATGAAGCGATGAGATTCATTTTTTCTAATCACATCACATGGAAGAAATATATAAGTGTATTTAAATAAATTATATGATAGTTGTTATTTATTAATCATTATTTAGTTTTAAAATAAAACTTCCTTATTTCCATCAAGTTCATTTGGAAAATGGAAATGTCACTCATGTGTATGTACGACCTTCAATCTTCGTGATTGTAACATAGTTCATTTTTCATAAGAACATTAATGGTTTCTTTTGAAGGAGTAATTTATTCCTAAAGAATATAATAATTTCATGATTATTATTCAGGAGATAATTTAATAATTACCCCTTTTAAAATTTTTAACCTATCGAAGCCATTTTGGACATATGAGAGGAATATCATCAGAACATCCTATTTGAACACAATTGATTAAGTTATTAAATATAAAATGGTAATAAATAATATAAAATGAATAATAAAAATGGAAATTTTTATTAATAAATTAAATAATAAACATAATTTTAATATTCAGGAAGATAAATAATGTACGTGATGGGTGAGACTCGAGGTAATACAGTTTTTACTTTAAAATCCTCATTTTTAAGGTTTTCAAGATTTATTTTTAAGAAAAATTTATTACACCTCTATATCCTCAAAAGTAATTTTTTATATTTATTTATCTTAACATAAATGAATGTTAATTGAAATTTAATATATCTTTTAAATTTTATTCAAAAAATTGAAAAAGGAATATTTTTACACTTTTTATACAAAACGATTTGAAATTCTTTACAAAATGAAAAAATAAATATTCTATTTTTTTGTATATTGTGTTGATGGATTTTATCAAGATAAAAAACATTATTTATTATTTTTATTACTATATAAAAATTCATTTACTTTTCAATAAAAAATGTTCCATCCCTTTATTTGGGGTATTTTAGTTTTGAAAAATGGATTTATAGGAATGGGAGATATCAATATTTAGAATTGTTTTACCAATGGTTTCAAAGGATATTTTTACAAGTTTTATGATGGAAATAAAATATTTTATTTGTTTTATACATTTTATATTTAATGTATTTTTTTAGAATTTTTTAATACTTGTATATCTCTTTAATGCATTGGGTATTGATTATGTTCATTGGATAATTATATTGAATGTTGATTGTACTGGTTAATACACTTGTAAGGGTCATTATAAGGGTTATTGTAAGGGTTATATGAAGCTAATATCCCAAGGTACCTACGTAAATTTTATATTCTTGGTAATGGGTTTCCATAAAAATAATTTAATTTCAAAAAGGTGTGTTGATGATATTTTGTTTTATAGGATTGATTATTCTCATTTAGGGTAGAGAGGAATTTTTTAAAGAAAATTTACCATTTCAGGGTTCTAATGTTTTCTAAGAAACCATAATAATTATGGTTGTTCTTTTATGTTTTCTCATATATTTTTTAAGGTAAAATTTTGGGTGGTATATCTAATTTCATGTGTAAGTAAAAGATTATTTGAGCTAAAAGTTTGTTAGTTTAAAGAAAAAATATCTTTTATGATCTCATGATTTTAAAATGTAATGAGAAGTTTATTTATTATTTATTTATGTACCTTAATGAGTTTTTTTTCTCATTCAATGTTCTTAAATTTTTTTATAGGATTTAATGATTATTATTAATAAATAAGAAGTAAAGTTTAAAACTATAAATATTTTTCATGATGAAAAAACAAGTTTTATTTTGAATGTTTTGTATTGATGAAAAAAATGTATACTAAGGATATGTTTCAATATGTAATGTATGGGGTTATTACGAAGGATTAATGGACTATTTATCTAAAACTATAAATCTAGGATTATCCAAAAAAATAAATAAAGTGAATTATTTTTTAAGGATTCAATTTACAAATTGTTTAAGGATGGGTTTTTATAGTTGGTATCAGGGGAAAGGTTTAGAAAAATTTGGATATTATCTTATTTTCATGTGATTTCAACTTACATGTTATGGAAACTATCATGGGTTTATATTTTTATACTTTATAGTACGTTCAAATGATTAAAAACCTCTTTCTGTGTCTTCATGTGATAATTTTTCAAGATTATTAAGAGTATTTTTAGAGAAATATATGGTAATAAAACACTTGGATTTTTTATGTTCCTTTGTGAAATATTTATCTGAGGAATAATTTTTTTTATTTTTTTTATATAGGCCTAAATTTATTGATAAATATTTCTAATTATATGATATTGTATGTTAATTTAATTATTTGTTATTAAAATTTTGGAACATATTTTTTATCATATAGACAACCATGGGATTAAAAATTTATTTGGTTATTAAGTGGTAAATGTTATTTCTAAAATAAAATCAATATATTTTTGTGAAACAATACTTTACTAAGGTAAATATAATATTATTTGATAATATAAGATTTTATTTAATGAATAATAGTTCAATTATATTTTGGAAGCATATATTTTTATAAAGGGTATTTATGGTGATTCGGGTAATTTATTGAAAAGATTATCATATCTTAGAAATTATATTCTAATGGAATATACATTTTTGGTATGATACATTAAGAGTGAACTAATTTATTTATAAATAAATAGTAAATTTATCTGGAATGAATATGTAATCTAATCATTATAATAATTGGGTTTCAATATTAGTAAGTGATATTTTAAATAATTTTAATTATAGTTGTTTATAGAGTTATTTTGTTTGAAATTTGGGTATTAATGTTGAATTTTAGAGATTAATAGAAAATTTCTTCATATGATGGTTTATTCATTTTTGGTAATTATCTTGCCTTTTTCTAACAATTTTTTATTTTTATTAATATCTAATTACTAGAGGAAAATTTTATTATCCTTTTGGGTATTATTTGATCCATTTATAAGTTTATTGTTGTACTTTAGGAATGAAATATTCGTCTTGAATACTCATCTTTTAAATAAAAAGATAACATAGTGTTGGAAATTGATTAAGGAATGAAATTATACCTATCAATTAAATATATTTACTTATTTTCTTAGTCTATATGGTAAAATAATTCCTTAACTCTAGGAAAATAACCATGAAAAATATTGTCCAATTACTCTCATTTCTAATGAATTGATGAACTTTTTAACAACTCATTGAATTATTATTTTTTAGTAATTAAATTTCTCATGATAATTCACATTCTTGTGATAAATTTACTCTATCACTCTTTATAATTATTTGTACATTAAATTTTAATCCATGTCAACAATATAACTTCCCACTAATTTCTCATATTTGGAAACCTAGTATGTGTAATTCAATAAGACCTTTGTATTTCATTTTCCCACTTTTCAAAAGGATGTTTTATACCATTTTTACAATGTGAGATCTCAAAAATAAAATTTTCAAATGGAAAACCCTTGATTAAAAATTTGAGTTACAATTTAAATGATTATATTTATAATGGGGGGATAATGTATTATACCATGAATTTAAAAGAAAACATTGTCTTATAGCCTATAGAACACACCAAACCAGTCTTAAATGAACCATGACATATTAATATTTAAATTTTATAGTTATAAAATATATGTTAAATTGGTGGTTATAAATAGGATTAACTAAATTATGTAATATATAAATTTCCTAATCAATAAAAATTTATATTTAAATTATTTGGATTGAATCATTCAATTTTTCAATAAATTCATTTTTTCTTCAAAAACAAGTTTCTATAAAAATAGTTTGTATTGATTTTGTGAGTTAATATTTTAATAAATGTTTGTAATTTTATTAATTTTATTTTATAAAAATGATATATATTTTTAATTCATAGTGTTAAAATTAGCTTAGGAGGAATTTTGAGATTTTTTTGGAATGTTTTATTTTTCAATTAATGGTAAAAAATACTCATTTGTATTAAAGACTATATTTTCAGTCAAATATTTTAGAAGAAATATTCTATATTTCAATGGTTTTAAAATTTTATTATATATATTTTATTAATTAAAATGCAATCTTTTCATTAGAATAAAATTTATACCATAATTTGGTATAAAAACATTTTTATACTTAAAATAATTTTTTAGAAAAAATACACTTCCTTGCGTTTCCCAAATTAAATTTTAAATTAAATTTTGAATATTAAATGAATTTAATTTAATAAATTCAATTCCATATTTATAATTAGTGCAATTAATATTTTTTTATGATGGTTAACTTAATTTTTTTTCTATATGAATAGCATTCGTAGTAAAATTTTGTTTCCATAGTAAAGGTAAAATGTGTTAATTAGGATTATAAATAATATAAGAGCTTCTAAAAATGACCAAGAAAATTGTAATAATTTCATTGGATAAGTCTATTTCATCCATAATCAAGAAATTATAAAAAATGACCTTTCGTATCCATTTATCTTTTATTTTTACATTTATAATATTTTAAGGAAATTATAAAGTCAAAAATATCAACTTAGTGTTTTAAATGTTTTGAATATTTTTTAAAAAATATAAAAACAACTTATTTTCATTCATAATTAATTATTTAAAATATGAATTTTTTATCATGGTAATTTTTTTTTAATTTTTATTGATGAAATAATTACCTTAAATATTTACCCAACGCTGACACAATGCTTTTGCAAGCAACTGTAAATTCATGTAAATGATCCTAAAAACACTAAAAGTTATATTTTTTGGGTTAGATATATTTTACTAGGGATTTATAGTTTAATATAAATTATTATCGATGACTGAAAGTTTTATATTCTCATTACATTACTATCTTGATATATTTAAATTTAAATAAATGAATGCTGTCAAAAATGACAATATTGATATTTTATGTTACATACCATTTTATAAAATTATTTAAAAGTCATAATAATATTAAAAGGTGAAATTATGATTATAAATGATCTAAAATTTCTTCCCCTATCCATTTTTGAACCAATTTTATCATTATATTTAAAATTTTAACCCTTTCATATTTTAAAAGTCATTATAGTGGTTAAGGTTAAAAATGATTAATGGATGGTTTAATCAAAAGGATAAGTTTTAAAATGATGTTTAAACTGATATAATTTATCTGTATAATTATATTAATAACATATCCTCTATTTATTTTAAATTAATTCATTTTTGAACCCTTTTAAATGATTTAGAAATATTTTACATCATAATATTTCATATATTTCCAAAAATTACATTATCAATATTTTATAATAAGAAATTTTTTATTAAAAGATTTAGAATTCATAAAAAATTTGATATTATTATAGGTGAATTTTATATGGTCTATCATGTCATACTCCATATATTTATGGGTAAATTTACCTTTTATATTAATTTTCCTGACTCGTAAATAAAAAAACATTAATATCAAGGTAATTGTCCAAAGGGTTAATGAGGAGTTAAAACAATCATATAAGGGTGAAACATCAGCTAAACCTTTCAAAGATTTATTTTATTAGAAGATTCGTTTTCAATGTAATTTTTTCTTCTAATTATTTCAATTTAGATTCATTTTAAATTAAAATTAATTTATATTAATTTAATAATTATAGAAATTCAAATAATACCCCCACCCTATTTTACAAAGTGTCATCCCATCTCCTCTACTCGACACACTTCAAGAGAAATTTAGATAATCCAAGCCCTTCTTAAATAATTTCATAAAATTGATACCCAATCTATAATAGTTTTAGTATTTGAGTAATACTATCCTTATAGAGATTATGGTTTAAAGAAATGAAGGATTCCCAAATAAGATGTATAGCATTCAACCAAATGTTTTATATTTATTTATTCTTCTTCCACAATTTTGTAATATTCAAAAATATTTAAATATTAAAAAAAGTGACTTAAATATAATTATATTTTTTATGTGTGTTTTATAACCTAAATAATTTTCCTCTTCTATAAAATGGGAAATGAAATTGTCGTTCGTGTGTGCGTCGGAGTACCACCTTGCAAATAGATGTTGTTCATTTTCCTTCATCACCTCCCATAGATAGTTTTAAGGATGTATTTAATGTATATATATTATATTCATGACATAATTATAATTATGTATACATAATATATATTTTATTTACTTACCTTTCTATCCATTTAAAAATAAAATCATCATTCATGTGAACATGTGGATTACCACCTCCACAAATCAATGTCATTCATTTTCATTGCCACATAACATAGATACTATATATAGAATTGATTTTAATGAAATGATATAATATTTATCATATAATCATAGTTATGGAATGATAAAATAATACTTAACTTATTTATATCATTTTCATTGAGAAATGGAAATGTTACCCTTGATTACATATGGCCTACCATCATCATGATTGTAACATTATCATTTTTCATAACAAAATTTCATTGTTAGATTTAAATGTATAATTAATGTATTAAAATAATAATTATTTCATGATTATTATTCTATATACTATATTATAGTGACCCCTTGGACCATATTCAACCTACCAAATTCATTGTAAACATATTTATATCGTCAAAATGTCTAACGTGAACTCAATTGATTAGATAATTAAATATAACATGGTCATAAATAAAATAAACAAAAGAACTAAACTTGAAAAATCATTTTAAGTATATATGTAATTGAAATTAGTTTATTATTTATTAAGATATATAATGTATGTGTTAACCCGAACTCGAGTCATTAATAACTTTACTTTAAAAATCACATTTCAAATGTTTTAAAGATTTATTTTACAAATCATTTTATTCCATACCCAAATTCACAAAAATAATTTTCAATATATATTTATATGGAAATAAATTAATTAAAATTGGAATTTATATATATATTTATGTTCGTAAAATGGTTTCTAAAACTAACCTTTTAATGTATTTTATATGGAACAATTTGAATCAATTTAAAAAAGGTAAAAGGAACATTCTATTTTAACATATACTTCATAAATGAATTTTCATGGTTCTAGAATAATTATTTTATATTTGTATTTCATTTTAAGATTAAATGTTTTATTTCAGGAAAAAAACCCCAATCCCTATATCCTGGGTTTTTTTGTTTTGAAAAATGGGTTTTAAAGAAAGATATATATTAGTATTTGAAAAAAAAATTAATTTGGGTTCAAAATGATATTTTTTTAAGTGTGACGATGGAAATGAAAGATAATATGTGTTTTATACAAATAATGGTCCCTATAAATTATTATGATTAGATGAGCATTTTATAACTATATAATTAATTGGATAATGATTTTGTTCTCTAGAGAATTATGTAACAATTTGACTGTATGGGTCACTACACATAAAATGGTTATTATAATGTTTCTTGAAAGGGTAATATGAAGATAATTTCCCAAGGAACCTATATGAATTTTATATGAGTTATAATGAGTTTCTAGGGAAATTAAATGTTTTCAAAAAAGGTATATTAATGATCTTTGGTTTTAACTGAAATATTATTCCCTTTTAGGGTAAAGAGGTATGATTTCATGAAAACAAATTCTTGGGATCTCATGTTTTCTAAGAAACCCTTATTATTATGATTTTGATTTTATGTTCTCTCATGAAGTGTATAATGAAAAACTGGGGGTAGTAAAGTTAATTTCATGGGTATTTAAATGATTATTTCAGCTCAAAGTTTATTATGTTAAAGGAAAACTATATTTTATGATCTTATGGTTTTAAAAATAATTGACGGGTATATTTTGTATTTTTTTGTCCCTTAATAGTATTTTTTTCTCATCCCATGTTTTTAAATACATTTCATAGGGTCTAAGGATGAGTGTTAACAAATAAGACTTCAATTTATAAATCATAAAGATTTTTCAAGAAAGAAAACTTGTTTTATTCCAAAAGTATTATGTTGTAGTATAAATTGATAATATGTGGAATTTTACAACTTGTAATGTATAGGTTTATTATGAATGAGTTATGACGTAATTATTTAAAATATAAACATGAAAATATCCTTTAAAGAAATGAAAGTGAATTATTTTCTAAAGATTAAATTTACAAATTGTTTAAGGATAGGTTATTATAAACTCAATGTTATCCATTGTATATTCTACCACTACCATCAATCTAACACAATAATAATTAATTAACTACATTCAACATGGGAGTGTGATTTATTTGACGTATGATCCATCATTGATAAAAAGCCCTCTATTGATAGCCAATAGAATCTCTAAATGCAATATGGGGATCAAACATTGTGGCTTGTAAAGTATTTTGGTTCTCTCATTTCTTTTGGTTTTGTTCAAATTTTTTTCTTTTTTAATGTTATAGGTTATCATATATGTGGATCCAACATTTCTTCTTTTCAAGTATTTTGGTGAAATTTTATACATATTTGAATAAGATGGAATTCTATCTTCTGTGAGATTAAGGTGAATAGCTCTTATGTTATTTTAAGGGATGATTCTCGAACTACATTTTATTCTATATTATGAATGGTTCACTACATGTATTATTACACTGTAGGAATTTTTTATTTCTATAGTAATCTATAATTCAATGAAGAACTGCATATTTATTTAATTTCTATAAAAAGTATAGATAGAAGTTGCATTATGGGTACAAAGTGTGAAGACATAATGTTAGAAAAAAAATGTATTATAATTAGTTGATAAGATATTACGAAATGAGGATAATGTGATATTAATTAAAGGATCATGAGACTATGTCTGATTTTTAACACACAATAAATGAATGTTTAAAATCTATGTTAAGTCAATTATATCATTTAAAAGTATTGCAAGACTATGTTGATATGAGAATTCAACATTAACAGATAGTCCAAAATTACATTGATTAGAAGATTCACAAGGTATGAAATATTAGTAAAAGTTAACTTCATTATTTTAATGGTTTATAAAATTTAAATTATTATATTATTAAAAATGAAACTATTACAATCATGTTAATTAAGAACTCATGTGAAATAATCATTTTAAAAAATAATCCTTAAAGATCGAGACATAAACTCTTTGTTTATAAATACCAATAAAAGGGTTTAAAGTAGAATTAAACTGGATATAAATTGTTGTGAAGTTGACAATTACACTATATTTGGTGTCATTATGAAAGAGAGAACACCATGTTGTTCACTCAAAGATACATTTATTTAAGTGATAATCAACGGGATGAAATTTCACTATTCTAAACTAGGAACCCATTTTCTACATTAACAATTTTAATTTGTATATTTATTTCATTATTTCGTAATATTATATCCCTATTAAATTTTTTATCAAGTTGTATCACCCAAAAAATAGGTTTTTTATGTTTTTAGAAACAAAATAAGGCTTTTTAAAAAAAATCCTGAAAGGTTTTAAGGTGTGTAACGACATTGTCCCATATCGATGAAATGGAAAAAGAATTACTAACCAAAAAAGTCTTCCCATTTTTATTAGTTAAAGGTGTTGGGGAAGAAAAAAACTTACTTAAAACAAAAGACAAAATCTTTTTTGGGTGAAAACACATTTCATCCCAACTACAATAAATTCCACCCCACTCCCTTCTTAGTATTTTATCTCTCTCTCATTAAACATCACCCGATATTAATCCCTCTCTCTCTCTAAAATTATTAGGATATTTTGATCCCTTTCCAAGGACTCTTTTGGTGGTCTTAAAGAAGTAAAATTTTTATAAATCTTGATTTAAAGGAATTTTTCTAATTTATTACAGTGTCTTTTATTTATTTAGTTGTTTATTTATCTATTAATTTTAATTATATTATTTACATATTTGTTTAGTTAATTAGATATTTGGAATAAATAATAGTTATTATTAGTTAATTTTAGTTAGTAAACTATTATTATTTAATTATGAATATTAACTCATTAATTTATAATTTGTATTAGTAATTGAAAAATTATTATGAAATTATTATTATTTAGTTTCACCTATTGGTTTATAAATAATTAGTAAAAATAAATTAATAACTAAAAGATAATTAATAAATTGATCATTATAAACTTATAATTAACTAGTAAATGACTAATAATTAATTAATTAGTAATTAGTAATTAGTGATTAATATTTACCAGATTATTATTTAATATTAGTGAACTAATGATTAAATATTAAATCACTAATAATTAACTATTAACTAACTGTTAATTAATATATTACTATAAAATGATTAACGAATGATTAAATAATGATTAATGAAAGATTAACTAATGATTAACTTATGATTAAATAATGATTAAATAATGAGTAACAAAGGATTAAATAATGGTTAGATATTTATTTGCTAATAACAATCTCATGATTATGTGATGACTAACCAATAATTAAATATTTATTTACTAATAAGTAACTATTAATTAAAAATTAATTAAATAATCATTAATTATAAATTAACTACATAATATCTATAAATTACGACGGATTAACTATTGATTAACTAATTATTAACTAATTATTAAATAAGGATGAATATATGATTAAATAATCATTAGCTAATAATTAAAATTGGATTAACATAATATGAGAAAATGATTAACTAATTATTTTTAAATATTCAATTAATGATTAACTAATGATTAAGAATTGATTAACTAGTGATTAACTAATGTTTAGTTAATGATTGAAAATTAATTAACTATTAAGTTACAACTAAAAAATATTAATTAACAAATGATTAATGTATGGTGAATATAACAGTTCAGAGTTTATAAGTGATATATGTTTCCAAAACAAATTGGTATTCTGTTATATTGTGTAGTATTATACACGTATAACACTTAGAAAAAAATAACTACACTTTATTTCATTAATGGACATCACAACATTAGTCTGTAACTAAACCCATGAAAATTACATACATTGTAATTGGACAAAATAAAGGATGTAGGAAAATTAGAATGTGAAAACATAGATTATTCCAATCTAGTAGAGTTTTCACCCCCATATACAGAAGTATAAAAAAGAAACAGAATATTAGTAAACCAAATAATATATTAGAAAATAAAATATAGAAACTTGGGATAAATTATAGTGAAAGTATATTAATGAATTAAGTGGTATTCATAGAGGTTATATGACCAATGGAATATCAACCTATCTTTTTTGAATAGTAACCTGACCATTGGGAATAATAACTAGGCCATTGGAATAGTAATTTCACATAAAAATAATATTATTTCATGTAAATAATAATTTTCTTGATTAATTTAATAAAACATGAATATTATAAATCCATAAATTAAATATCGAGATTTAAAACTCAAATAAAATATATAAACATTTTTAATAAACTATATTTTAAATTATTTCATAAAATTTAAATATTTGAAATTAAATTTAAAATTACCTATGATAAGAAATTATTATGATTAAATTATTTTTTTAACAATCATCTTGTTGAAATTTTATAAGTATTTTTTTAGTAATTATCTGAAATTCTTTTATTTTTATCTAAATTTTAAGGATGTGGTTTTTTCTAAACTGGATTATTTTAAACTACATCATTCATGATGTAATAATGAAATAATAAATTATAGAAATATTGGATTAGTGAAAACTATATTTAATTTTATAAATACTTCATTTAAATTTAATAAAAAAAATCCAAACATATAAATTAATTTATAAAGTCTAAAGTATTCCTTTAAAATTTTATTTTTTAATTTTGACACCATTCATCTTCATTAAGTGATAAAATAATTTTATAAAGTGTTTTAAAGTCATAAAATCATTTTATTTAATTAAAATATATTTGATAATGAAAAATATTTTTATTCAAAGTCTTACCTAGGATAAAATATTTTATTCAATATTATAATTGAAAATACCCATTTCCTCAAGTATAAATAACCCCTTCCATCCCCATGGATAAATATTCCTCCATCACTTACCAAAGTGAATATTATACCCAAATACCATCTATTATACACCTTATAATCTTTAGGTACATTCTATTGTAAACCAACTTGAATCATCAAAGGAGATTAGTCTCGTAAAAAAGAACCATCCCTGAGAAATGAGTGAGTTTTCATCATCTCTTCTCTCATTTACCTCATATAATGCACATCTCCACAATTTATTTCAAACCAAAAATCATATAAGAATAATTTTAACATTAAATTAATTATTTTATCCTTCTATAATGATCTTATTTTAGATATATTTATATTTCATAATTCTTTTCCTCCTCTTTTGACAATGTCTCATCAACGGCTGGTTAACCACCATTGAGGATGTTGATTTTTTTATTATCACCACTCTTATGTCTGATTATAATAAATAATATATTATACATAAATGTGTAATTAAATTTATTTTAATAACTTGTAATTTTGTTTACTTATTTATAAATAACAAAAAAATTGTGAAATCGGAAAAATAAGATATTTTTATGGAAAATATGATATCAAAATGTTTCACATTTAGAAAATATAATTAAAAAATAAAATAAAATAATTTCTATTAATAAATAGTTATTAATGATAATCATAATTCACTTATTCTCACATATTTTAAAAAACTATTTTTATTTTTCGAGAAGTGGATAATTGATGAAATAATTCCAGATTTAAGGTAAGAGGATTCTCAAATCCAAACTCCTTATTTATGGGTTACCTCCACTTTCAACTATTTTCTATATGGATTTTATTATAATTTATTAAAAATTTCCTTCCACTAAACTTCCCCTTTTTATTTTAGTGATATAATTTCTTTAACACTTTCAAAATGTTTTCTAAGACAATTACATTGATTTTTTAATAAGGATTTCATTTCCAATACACCACATTTAATCCTCTTGAGTTTATTATTATAAACTAAATAATGATGAGTTTTTATGAAAAAATATCAATTCCCCTATTCATTTTGGAACCTAAAAGTTTATTCATGAATGTGTGATTTATTAGTCCTTTATGAAACTCATTCCTTTCTATGGGAATATTTTCTGACTATAATTGATTTATGTTTTATATAAATAACATGATTAAGGGAATTTTATGATGTTACTGGTGGGAAAAAAATTATATATCCCTCCAATTAAATGGTTAATGTGATATATTGCATGATATTATGTGTTATATTCATGAACAAGATGTTGAATTTTATATAAAGTTTTTATGTTATGATTTATGCTCATATGTTATGCATGAACATGATACTAGATTTGATCACAACTATGTGTGGTATGTGACCACACTTTTATGATGCTTAATTATTATTCACATTCCATATTCCATGCCATTATCAAATATTCCTCTCAGGATTGTTCTACTGGTCATATTATTATAATATGATGATTTTTCTTATGTTCTCCCACGTATTATTGATCAATGTCTTTTATTTAATCTATGTTATCCTTCCCCTTTTAGCTCACCCATTTTATTGATGTATATCATCAGGTGATTACATGTATTAAGGAAAATTTGAGATCTTTTAGGGCGATAAATAATAATTATTTAAATAATGTATATGTTTTATTTTTTTCATGTGATGAATGAGCTTAATTTTCCCAAGATACTTAACCCTTGAATTGTTGAATGTATTATTATTATGTTATTTATCTTAAAAAATATTTAATGGTCATATAAGAAAAATTGTAGTCACTAAAGTTGGTATTAGATATATAGTTTAGTTAATTTGGTAATTATGATTAAAAATGTCAGTGAAAACCATAAGGATAATTCTTGGTATAAGTAAACATCCTATGTTTTGATAGATTATAAGAGCACATGGTTTCTATGAAATTAAATCCATATCTAGATACTAAAAGTGGATATGGATCTGGAAAAGTTGTACCACAGGATAATAACCCTAAAAAAGGTACATTAGTTATCAACTCAATCATCACCTGATGCATGAAAAATGGCCTTACTATAAACCTAGTTTTACACTCCATGGGTATATTCTTTCGTTAATCACAAATTATATATAATCCATTATGAAGGATATATATCTAAATTGAATATTTGATTTAATATTTATAAAAGGATTAAATTACATAATCCTAGAAAAATTATTTGAGAAAAATACTAAACATAGGGATCCCATAAGATATGAATTTAGAATTCAATTTAACACATGAAAAAAAATATTTATTCATTCTTTTTTAGCTTATGTTTGTTAAATTCTTTTATATTTTAGAAAATTTTCAAAACTAGGAGAAACTAGACCAACAACCCATATTAGGAAAAATTAAAAGATTGTATGGTTAAGATACCTAATACCATGGGAGGTGTATTTCATAACTTCATGGAGATGTTTGATGTGACCTCAAAGTAGAGATAGAGTTTAGAGAATGGTATCATGGTTATGAAGATAAGAAACAAAATATGGAGTATCAAGATAGTAGATCAAATGAAAATGGAGTAAATAAGATCCAACCACCAACATGTCAAAAATTAGGGATGGAGAATCTTGGGAATTTCCACCAATGGAAATGTAAGTTCTTAAAGTGTGGGATATAAGGACAACATTCTCATGAATGTTAGAGAGATATTAAGAATATGTATAACATGATAACGAAAAATAAGGGACCACCCATGGTTTAATGCTTCAACTATATGGAGAAAGGGTACTATGAAATCCACTATACTAAACCATAGTTCATTGATTGTAATAAAAATTAGAAATTAGAAATAACAAATTTTCTAGTTAAAGATTATTCCACCACTACCACTATGGGGGAACATGATAAAATTTTTTTATAATGTATAATTTTTATTTACTCTAGAATGGGAATGGTTTTATTTGATTCTATTTTTACTAATTCTTTTATAACATACAATTTTTCTAGAACTATTGAATCAAACACTTGATATCTTGAAGTATATATATCCATCAAAAACAAGTTGGTTAAATCAATGCAACCCATGTGTTGGACTCTTCACAAGTTAGCATCTACGAGGATATTCTTCTAGAAAATATCATTATCCTTCCTATGGTGAAATCCGATACAATAATGGTCATTTATTATATCATGTTATGTATATCTCACATGAACCATTGGGAAAAGGAAATCTATTTCTATATTATAAAACATCCCATGCTCTAATATAAATTTAAGAACATTCAGGAATCTCCTTTATAAAATCCCTCAATGGTGTGGGTGTTGATACCCAGTAAAGAAGCACACCTTTCCCAAATAGAGTAGTTAATGAAATATATCAACCTTGAAGAAATTGTCATTATTAGGGAATACACTGATGTATTTCCCAAAGAGTTACCCAAACTCCCCCCAGATTGTAAATTCATGTTCTCCATAGTAATTATTCCCAGAGCCACTCTTATCTCTATATTCAACTATGGATTTCCCAAATCTAACTAAATTATTTAAAGAAACAACTTTAATATAATTTTTAAAATGGATTAATATGTCATAGTGCATCACCCTGGGGTGCACTGGTGTTATTTTTCAAAAATAAATGGATCAACATGGTTTTGTATCAAATACCAAAAGCTCCATAATATCACCTTAAAGATCAGGTATCCCCTTACAATGATTTATGAATTTTTTTTATCAATTAGGTTGAGAGAAGTAAATATCAATGGTGTTCCTTCATTCTGGATGTCATCAAATAAAGGAAAAGAAGGAAGATATTTGGAATAAATATTTTTTTACAAGGTATGAGAACTATGAGTTCATAAATATTCCCTTTGTACATATTAATTCCCTTATAATACTAATGTATTTCATTAATAGAGTATTTATAGACTACCTCAAACAAATTAGTAGTCTTTATAGATTATATTATCAATTAATCCAAAATCAAGGAGGAACATGATGAGAATCAATTGATTTTGTTGGAATTACTATGAAAGGAGAAAATGTGCACAATGTTCAGCAACTGTGAATTTTGGATGAAACAAAGTCACATTCTTAGGGAACATTATCATGAGAGAGGGATTTTCTATGGACCCCTCAAAGACAAAGTAAATTTAGGAATGGCCCAAACCCACTAGCTTCACAGAAACCCTAATTTTTCTTGGTATAGATGGTTACTACCGATGTTTTATAAGAAATTTGTAATGATTTTTTATCCTTATAAATAAGTTAACATAGAAAGGGTTAAATTGTGTATTGACTAAATAATGTGAGGAAATATTTAAAGAGCACAAGAAGAGGTTAATGTCTTCACATTTACACACATTTACATCAACTAGGGAAGGTTTTTCATATACAATGATACATTAAATAAAGTCTGAAGTTTTTTACTCTTATAAAATAAACAATTGATAGCCTACACTTAACAACTATTGATATCCATGAGAAGAACTACCAGATACATGATTTGAAGTTATCAGCTTGGATCTTTTCATTGAATATTTAGAGGATCTATGTCTATAGTGAGATGTGTGAAATTTATAAATATCAAAATATTCTAAAGTATATATTCACATATAATGAAGTTAAAATTTATCAGTAAAGAACCACAAAGATGATAAAGGTATTTTATTCCTCTATTTATTACTAACCTCAAAAGGAGAATTATATATCTAATTCTCTTAGATGAAAAGTACCTATTACTGTCTCCATGATGTTGATTAAGAAAGAACATATGTTCAAGGATATGAAAAGTATGGGTCTATAAATCTTAATATTTATAATATAACATAACTTTTATAAATTATTACACAACCATCTATTCAATATAAGATCAAGGAGGCACAAAGGTATGTTCTAGAGATTTAAAAAAATATGGAAGTTTTAAAGGAGGGGAAGCATGATTAATTCCACAATGATGAAGATGGTTTCATTTTATTTATAACTAGAAACTGTGTTGTTTTATCACCTGAGATAAAGAAATATATATTGGATAATGATCATATATCAAATTTTTTCATCTATCGTGGAAGTACCAAGATGTATTGTGATCTTCAATAACACTTTGGATAGTACAACATGAAGAAGGAAACTGATGAGTACACCTCAAAGTGCTTGGTATGTTATAAAGTTAAATTATAGTGATATAAGTAATATGGGATGATGCAATATTTTCCCATACTAGTATGGAAATAGAAACAAATCAATAGAGACTTTATCACAAGTCTCCCAAATACATCCAATGTATGTAATACAATATAGGTTATAGTGGACCAACTCACCAAGATACCCACTTCTTCAATATTCAGAAATATTTTCACTTGATAAACATTATAAGATATAGGAAAAGGAAGTTGTGAGGCTTAATGGGGGAACAAATTTAGATCTTCTCTTATCATGATCTATGTTTCACTTCTAAATTCTAGAGAGGTTTTCAATATGCTCCGAATAATGAACTAAATTTCAGTACAACCTATCAACCCAAACTAATTCCCAATATAAAAGGTCCATTATAAATATTGAGGAAATTATATGATCTTTCTCAATGTAATTTAAAACATTATAGGATCAATATCACTAATTAGTTGTGTTCTCATACAATAATAGCTTCTAATCGAGTATTCAAATGGCTCCATGTGAAACTCTGTGTGTTGAGTGATATAGAACTCATTCATGTTGGGATGAATTGGTGAAAAATATGATTAAAATGGATCTTATGCAAGAGAAGATAGAAAAGGTTTACTCCATCCACCAGTATATAAAAACTTCACAGAGTTGGTAGAAGAGCTATGTTAACAACCATCGAAGGGACTTAGAGTTTGATTTTATAAACAATGTTTTCATAAAAATAACACCATAGAAGAGAGGTTTGCAGTTTTGAATGAAAGGAAAATCCTCTCTATGTACAATGTACCCTTTGGGATCATTTATTGCATAGTAGTAGTGGAATATAGACTATAACATCCACAAAACATGGCTTTGGTTCATGTTGTGATTAACATATCTCTCATGAGGGTGTATAATCCCATTCCCTCACATGTTCGGAATCAAGAGGTGGTACAATTAGAGAATAAAATATATTATGAATATTATTTAGTGAACATCACAGACTTTAGAGATAATTTTCTATGAAACAAGACAACTCACCATGTAAAATTACTGTGGAAAACACTAAATATAAATATGCGATGTGGGAACTGAAGAAAACGATGAAAAATAAGTACCCTCATATATTCTCAATTGAGAATATGAGTTTAATGTTCATGGATTAAATTTAGAAAAGGGGAATTAATGTAATGACCCATATCATATAAGTCATAAATTTTTCTTTAATAAATGAGTTTTATATTGTACTGTATAGTATTATATAAATACAACACTTTATTACAATAATGTATATCATTACATTAGTTAGGAAATAGACACATGAAAATTTAAAACATTAAAAATGGAAAAAAAAGATATTCAATAAGAAAATTAAAATAAAAATCTTAGATCATTCCAATATGGTATATTTATTTCCCCCACAAACAATGCTATAGAAAAAAACAAAAAAACATTAAAGAAATCAACATAATAGAAAAGGAAAATATAGAAACAAGGAAGGAATTGTAGTAATTAATGTATTAAATAAATAATGTTTACTTTATTTGTGGAAATATTACTATTATAAAAGTAATTTGACTGTTGGAATAGTAACCTAACAATTGGGAATGGTAACCTAATTTTTGGAATAGTAATTTCACCTAAAAATAATAAAATGAAATGTGATAAATATTTTTCAAGATTACTTTTTGAAAATAGAATTATTTTAATTTTTTTAAATAAATATCATGATTAAAAACTCGAGAAAATATATACACATTTTTAATATTCTATATTTTAATGTATTCCATAAAAAAACTTTAAATTAAAATTCTAAAACTACCTATGTTAAAAGATTATTTTTATAAAATAAATTTAATTTTTATAACCATCATGTTGAAATTGTTTGAGGGTTATTTTTTGTTACATTTCTAAAATACTTAAATATTTAGATGAATAGTAAAAATATAATTTTTTCTGTAACTGGTGTATTTTATATTATATCATTCATGATTTAATAATGACCTAATAAATTATATAATTGTTTTCATGAACAAAAACGTATTTAATTTCAAAAATGATTCATTTAAATTGAATATAATCGTTTTCCAATCCTAAAAATTATTTTTTAATGTCTAATGTCTAATGTTTTGTATTAAAATAATATTTTGTCATTTTCCCACATTCACTTTTGGTTAAACTGCTAAATCTATATTATAAAGTGTTTAAAAGTATTAAAACAATTTTAATTAATTTAAATATATTTTGAAATTTCAAAAATATTACTATTAAATTTTTTACCTTTGGTAAAATATTTTATTCAATATTATAACATAAAAATACTGCTCATCATGTATAAATAACCACTCTCCCTACCATTTAAAAAACAATCCTCCCTTACTTACCAAAGTTAAAAAAAAACTACCAAAATACCCTCTATTAATTCATTTATAATCTATATGAACATTATATTGTAAATAAACTCCAAGAATAAATAGATTTAAGTGTCATACAAAAGAAGCAATGTCGATAAAAGTGTATGATTTCATCAACTCTTCTCTCATTTTCCTATTATATTTATATTTTTTTATAATTCCTTGTAAAAAAAATCTTCTAAGATTAATTAAGTAGTATGTTGAAATTATAATAATGATGATAATAAAATTAAATGATAATATTTATGATGTGTTAATATTTTATAATTATATTTCTCCTCTTTCGAAAATGTATCATTAATGGTCGGTTAACCACCAATGAGGACATTTAAAACTCTTTTCTTATCACTTCCCTTATATATGATTATAATAAATCATATATAATATATAATTATATACTAAATTTTATTATAGGATCCTGGAATTAGATTTACTTATTTATAAATGACCATGAACAAAAATATGGAAATTTAAACAAAACTAGATATTTTTATGGAAAATATGATATCAAAATATTTCACCTTTAACAAAGATAATTGAATAATATAATATGATTATTAAAACTGATATAGTGTAAAAAAATAAACATAATTCAATTTTTTTTCATGTTTTAGGCAACCTATGCTCATTGTATATGAGGTGAAAAAATAACAAAATAAAGTGGGATTTAAGGTAAGAGGATACTAGAACCCAAACTCAATTTTGGGTTACCTACTCTCTCAATTATTTTATGTATATATGTCCTTATAATTTCCTTAATTATTACATCCACTAACCTTTATATTTATTTTTTAGGGTAAATATGTCTCCACCCTTTATAAATATTTTCTATATAATTTACAAAATCATTTTTAAAAAAGACCATAATTTCCAAAACATCACATTGAATCCTCTTGGGTTATTTCTTGTCTGCTCAAAAATGATTATGATTTATGAAAAAAATATTATTTCCCTTATTCACTTGGGAACCAAAAAGGTTATTCATCAATGTTTTAATTATGAAACCTTTATAAAACAAATTATTTTATATTGGTTTATTTCATGACTATGATTGTTTTATATTCTATGTGGTAAGAATGATTATGATCATTTTAGGATATGATGGTTGGGCCCAAAATTGTATTATCTTAAAATACATTGGGTAATGTTATATATCTCATTTTATTATCTGTATTGGGTGTGAACATGATGTTATAATTGTTCAAAATTATGGTTTTATGTTTTATACACATATATTATGCACGAACTTGATACTAGATTTGTTAAAAACTATTTATATAATTTGTCCACTCTGATATGATGTTTCATTTTAATGAATATGAGACATTAAATAACTATATTATATGATTCTCACATGAATTTGATGGTGATCGTTTCATTATTAAAGGATTACGTCGGTTATGCTAACCAATAGAAACCCATACTTTTCATAAATAGTTATTAAATTTTTAAATGAATATTCAATACATAACATAACAATCTATGATCGAATCATATAGGTTTATTAAATTTGGAAACTTGTATTCACAAAACACTAGTTCATAAGTGTACTATGTCATATCCCATGAAAATATTCATAAAGAGAACCATTATTAGACATATAATAAATACTACCTTTCTTTATAACTTGGTAAAAATAAACATAAGAAAATTATGAACTCAAATGCGCAATAAGGGTAAAAAAGGGAGATATCAATGACTAAATGATCATTAAATTAGCATAAGGTTGTGATAACATGATATTAACATTTGAAAACCAAACCTTGCTAATCAATGATCACAATATTTAGTTATGGAATAAATCATGGTAGTTCATAATACAAGAATGATAAAAGTATCATAGAACATGAGATATAAAATCATAACAGTGGAAGAATTATAAGTTTTTAATATATATATATACATATAATATAATTTCATATAATTATAGTATCACGTCTGATACTATCATAGTAGATCTGATTCACCCCCCAAACCATCATAGTAGTCAAGTATCACTCTCTAAACCATCATAGTAGACATATTACCTAACATAATTAGGTTCACTCCCCATTGAAACCCTTTTTCTCTCATGAGATATATGTCCTTACTAAATGAATTGGAGTGATTTATAATTTTATGTCCCAAGATCACATAATTAAAATCTTACATATATGTGCCAAAATATTATAAAAAATTAATCATATAAAAACCCATTATAATAAATGGTTTTTTTAAACATTTCATCATGGAATAACCTGTGGAAGAGAAATGGGTTCCATGAAAAATTTATAATTTCATCATAACGAGACCCATGGAAAAGGAATGAGTTTTAGAAAAATCTTATCTTCAAAAACCTAAAACAACTATATAAAGAATAATGATGGTAACCTTGGATTATCTCTAGTAGTTCATAAGTGAAATTGAGGGTTATTGTCTTTTATAAATATAAATACAATTATAGGATCATTAAAAGATTCTTGGTGAAAATACACTCTCCACATTTCAATTCACTTTTAAAAAACTATAAAATCAAAAAATATTATAGATATATTTTTATTTAAAAATAGACTTTCAAACTTATAAATTATACTTTACATTATTGAGAGGACATTATGGTGGGAAATTCCTTTCATGTTGTATAATATAAATGAAAATATTCCTTTCTCGCTTTTTTAAAAATTCCAAAAGTACCTCATTTGGAATATGAAAAGAAGATTCATTTTAAACCATTTTGTAAACAATTAAGTCATTGGTAAAAATGTATTTAAATAATCATAGTATAATATTAAATAATTTTTTTATTTTTTTAAAAAAACATGGATATTGAAGAAAATAAATATTTTGAATGAAGATGAAAATACAGTTACTTTTCTTTAAAAAATTTATGTTCATCTCATGAGTACTTAAACTAAGGAGAATGAAAGGAAATAAAGTATTCTCAAGAATTAAATAGAGGAGAAGAAAATACATGATTTTAATGAGATTAATATCATGATATTTCATCACCAAAAACATAATTATAAAAAATATTGATAAAAAATTAGATTGTAAGATAAAACCCTTATCACATTGGTAACATTTGAATCGTAAGCCCCTTGAATGAATAAAATCAAATGAAACGTTAAATATCCTAAAAATAAGGATAACCATGATATAACATATAAAATGGTATTATATACCCCTCATAAAATAATATAGGTTCATGAAAAACACATTTCCCAAAGAAGATAAATTGAGATGATAAACCATTACCTTGAGTTCGACTTTCTTCAAAAGCACTCTAACCACATCTTCTTTGAAATAAATAATTTAAATGTCCTATTTAGGATCCTAGTGTTTTACTTTTGGAACTTAAATCACCTATATAATGTTTATAAATATGTTTATAAGTGATTTTGGTAGGGGTGGTCAAGACAGATGGATCGAAGTGTTTTAAATAAGAGGAAGTAGAGGTGTCCTTTTATATGGGATTGAGAGGAAACAATTGGAATTTCCTAAAATATTAAGTCATAATAAATCCATTATAAAAAATCCAAATTAACATGATTTTTAAAGTAAATTTGATAATTTTTAAATAATATCACCCAATGAAATTTATACATGTTTTGGTGTCATTTTAAACAATATCTTTTTAATTAATCCCTTTGTTATTTGTTTTTTTCTTAACAGTAATAATAGTATTTTAACCCTAAAAGTTAAAGAATGTCATCATAAATGGAATAGAGATTCATAAATAGACTATGGAATATTTTTTTAATCATATTAAATTTAAATTGTCAAATATGATATTTTTATGAATTTTAAACCATTTAATAAAATATTATTTATTATAAAATATCATTACTATCAATTTTAGAAATATTCATTTTAATTTTACTTTAAATACACCAATAGAAAACTCAAATTATAATCCAATCATTTTAATTGACACTAATATATAATATTTAACAAAATAATTCATGAAACACTACAAATCACTCAAATTATATTAATTTTAATATTTTTAAAAACACTTTTTTGAATTTTCTATTAATTGAGTAAATGTTGTATTAGCATTGCTCAAGAATTAAATGTAATTATTTAAATACTAAAAATTAGAAATAAATTACCATTATTTAGATAATTCCATTATATACAAAATTAAATTTATCATTCATTAATGAATTACTTTTATCCTTATATGAACACATAAGAGATATTTATAACTACGAGAGTGACATTTCATAATTTTTTTGGTATAAAATGTTATTTTCATAATTTTAAAAGATATGGATATCTTAAATAGAAAAAGTTAGATCCACAAGTCATAAGGTTTTAATTACCTCTATAAAATATGAATTTAGATGAATATAGTTACCTTAACACTTTGGTTAAACTAAGATCAACCTGATTTACCTATTGTCGAGGTGATAAATTTTACAACGATTATTATTCAAAGTTATTAAAAATAAAAGAGAACAATTTAAAATTTTTGAAACCCACAATTCAAAATATGTTATATATTTTATTAAATTCAATACCTATAAGTATAAGAAAATAATTTTAAAAATAAGTTCCAAAAATTTGATGAATACTTACTTTAGAATAATACATTTTTAATCATAAAACTTGATCTATTATTATCCAATGATTACTAAAAATATTATATGAATTTTAAAACATTTTTTAATATATAATATATATATATATAATTAATATAATTCACCAATAGTTATTAACTAAATTTATGAAAATAAATTGTGTGTATGTAAATAAGTTTTTTTAGAAAATTTCTCTTTTAATTTAAAAAGATTTCATTTAATTTTATTTATAATCAATTATTAATCAACATATTTATTTTAAAAATGTGTAATACATAAAATTTTAAAAAAAAATTTAATCATATTAATTTATTCCAATTTAATATTTATTTTATTATATTATATTATATCATAGTTCATTTAAACATGGTATTGCGTGTATCGCAAGCTATCGAAAAAATATATTTGAGGATAAATATTTTATAAAAATTTGAGGTGTTACATAACATATGTACTTTTGATTTAGGTATCTTATTCCATTTTTTAACCCCTGCCCTTTCTCAGATTTTGGTTTACCCTTCCTTTTATATATATCCTTGAGAGATTATATGTACTAAGAAGAATGTGATATAATTTATGATGATAAATAAGAAGGATTAAAATAATTTTCATGTTTTATTGTGTATAAGTGATGTATGAGCCTAATTTTACTGAGATACAAAACCTTTAAATACCTAAATGTATTAACAATATGTTTTTATCTTAAAAATGATGTAATAGTCCTGTATTAACATTTTTGGTCATTATAGTTAATTAATGATTAATGAGTGACTAATAAATTATTAAATAATTATTAAGGAATTATTAACTAATAATTTAATAATTTTTAACTAATTATTAATTAATTATTAATTAATAACTAAGGATTAATTTATGATTAAATAATTTTTAGATAGTTATTAACAAAGGATTGGTGTAAGATTAACTTAGGTTCAAATAATGATTAACAAATTATTAACTAATGATGAACTAATGATTAACAGATAATTAACTATTATATAACTAATAATTAAAATTTAATTAACAATTATATAACTACTTAATAAATATTAATTGAAAATAATTATTTATTGGGTAATTAATTACTAATGAGTTATTAATGAATGATTAAGGAATAAATAACTAATGATTAAGTGAATATTGACAAATGATTAACTAAGGTTTAGATTAATATTAAATTTGATTAGATAAATATTAACATATTATTAACATATCCTTAATTTAGGATCAAATAATAATTAACTAATTCTGAAGAAATTTTTAACTATTTTTTAACTAATAAATAACTACTAATTTACTAGTATGTAACTACTTAAAAACTATTAATTAATCCATGATTAATGAATGAATAAATAATGATTAATGGAATATTATATGGTTATCCAAGAAATAAAAACCTTGTCTACATACTAATATTAGATGTATGATCTAGAAGAGTTTTACAAAGGTGTAATAACCTTGAAAATTCTGTATTGAGAATTAACAGAGTAATTACCTAGTGAATGACAAAGAGGCATAAATACACACCTAGTTTGACACTCTAGAGATATATTATTTTGATGATTAAAATTCTCTTTAGTTTCTATAATTATATACCTTTAATAATATAATAATTTGGACAATGAAACATTATTGAATTCATTAAGGATACTAAAAACATTCATAAATCTTGGTAAAGTAATGATTGTCTGGTTATCTAATAAATTAAACCCTTATCCAAATACTAAAAATGGATATAGGTTCTTTCATAGTTATACCTAGGGGTAATAACCCAGAAAATGGATAACTTGGGGTTTACTCAATCATCACCATATGCATGATTAATTGGCCTAACTTTAAACATATCATGACACTTATACAGGATATGATTTAGTCAACTCGCATTATATTTAATTAATATCTTTATATACCATCGTGAATATTAAATTCGTCACTATGAAACATTGTTAACATTATTTAGGATATAATAAAACATTCGAAAATTTCAGTAAAGTAATGTTTGGGTGGTTTTCCAAGAAATTTAATCCCTATCTGTATATTATAAGTTATTGTACGCTCTAGAACAGTTGTATCTAGGGGTAATAACCGTGAAAAGGGAAGATTATATATTAACTCAATTTTCACCTCGCACATTAAAAAAATTCCACAATGCACACCTGGATTGATACTCCTAAGGGATTTTTATTAGATGATTCAAATTATCTTTATAAACTATTCAACTTATAATTATATACAAGTATCGAGAAATATCATTACCCAATTATTTCTTGTTCAATGATACATGATTATTTGTCATTGTGAATGTTATTTAAACTATATAAATCATGGCTATAAATAAGTTTTTAGTTAAAAAATGATGTCTTCATTTATCTAATGATACAGGGAAGTTTTTCAAACTGATCAAGGAGCATTAACTAGTACAAAACCAACAATAATGGTTAATGTATTTGATTGTGTTATCATAATATAACTTTAAGAAATAATTCATTGTTAATTGAATATGAGACCTGATCTAGAGATATATCCTTTTAGATATGGACATTTTCAATTCTAGGATAGGTTATGGAATCTATCTTATCTATTGGTTAATTATGAGAATTGGATACAAGAAACCACATTATTTAATAAACTATGTTAAAGTAATTAGATTTATTTTTATATAGATGTTTCTACTTTCTATAAGTATTTTACTAATTTATGATGGTGTAATAACACAAGATTCATCCAAGATGTCCATCCGAATAATTTTTGGCTCTTCCCCATAATATAGAAGAAGATAACCAAACTGATATCCCAAAAAAACTGCAAGCGGATTTTGATGATTAAGAAGTTTCTAATGATGGAACATATGGAGAAAATAGTGATTATGAGGAGGATGTAGTATATTATTGGGAATAATTTAATAGAAATTAAATTATTGTAAATTATCATCGACACATAATGTATCATCCAAAACTCTTCACATCTTGGTCAGAAGCCAGGCAAAAATTTATTGAATTCAACTAAAATAATATCACACCAATAATTGGGATACTAGGAGTTTTAGAGGATAATTTTATATAATGGAAAAAATATTATTTTCGAAAATATTTTACAAGAAAATATTGAAAAATATATATACTAAAGATGATTTCATATTGAGATACACTATAAATATTTAGTTTATGAGTCAAAATATAAAAAATACATCATAAAATGTGTCAAATATGGTAATGATTTTAGATTTCTCTTGAGGGGGATTCTTTACATTTCTATTTAATGGTGGATAATTTTTATGATTGAGACATCTTATACTTGTGTATATTCTAAATTGACACAAGATTATACTCTATTAGATGCTGATTTTTTGTCATCTATTATTGTAAATATGATTAGGACATACCATGATGTAATTCAACCCCTTGTATTGGAGAGGATAAAACAAACCTTTGGTTGTAATATTTCCTATGGAAATGTGTAGATCGGAAAAAAAAGAAAATTTTCAAGGTGCACAGTTATTTTGAGGACTCATATCAGGTTTTTCTATAAATTATTTCAACACTTCAGAAAAAGAACAAAATTTTATTCCACCATGAGATGAATGATCTTGTGTATCAAGATAACTTACTCAATCCTTTTCATGTAAAAAATCATTGTTTTTTCTGGGAATTCATTCCATGTCTTTTTATATTTAATTTATGAAATCATTTTATAAAAATGGAATAATTGTTTACATATGGAATGTAGGCTGGCATGTTTCTAATTATGGAAACCTATATTGGTAACTATACACATCTACCTATTTAATTTTCCATAGTGTAGATGGAATTATATGAAACTTGGAGTCTTTTTTGGAATTTATTAGTAAACATTTCAAATGAATTAAAGGTTCATTTTTTATATATGTTCATCATTAGGAAAACGGTGAGTTAATTAATGAAGATCCTATTATATGGAGATCCCAATATTTACATCATAGATAGCACATTATATACATTTCCAACAATATGTGAAATAATTTTCCTGATAAAGCTATGAAAAATTTGTTCCTGAATCTTGGTGTACAACATGATTATTTTTATTACTTTTTCAACATAATTATAAAAACAATTATTTAAAATATGACCAATTATTTGTATCATATGGGATAGATTAGTATAGTTTTGATAAGAAATTGGAATGAATATGTTGGAAATAACAAAGAGTATATGATTACATGATGTAGATTCAAAAATTAAAATGGTCATTGGAATATTATGGGATAATATGTATGGAAATATGACCACAAACATTGTGGGTTTCATTAATTGCATCTCCAATGGGCTATACAAGTTTCCTATAACCGACCTAGTTTAGGAAAAAATTTATTGTTGTGTAAAGTAATTCATAGAAAGAGGATGATGGGTTACTGACATGATTCATTATAGGTCGTAGTATGGATGAAACATTTAATGAGATATTTCCAAGAAAATTGATTAAGATTCTTCTTATCGAGACTACCTTTTTAATTTAGAAGCATATCGATTTGAAGTGATATAGTGTATGGACCCCATCATAGGTAGTAATGGTTGGGTATTAATGGTATTATTAGATGTGAGGAATTGTGAATGTGAAAACATCATAGGATTGTAGTTTCTATGTGTATACACCATTGTGGAATGTGCCTTTATGAACATCTCATGGGAACCATATGTTAGTCTACTATATTAACCCAACACCCTTTCTAACAATTATAGTTTACAATGGAAACCTATTTGAGAGTTTCAATATTTACCAATTCTTGAAGATCAGTCCAAATTGATACCTATGATAAATAGGTTGTGACCATAAGGGAGAATGTAGTCTATTAAGATTTGGAATGAGATAGATTGGCCTCAAGGATATGGTTAGTGTCTGGGATTTATCATATTTCATTGGGAAGTTCATAATTTTATGTGATTCCCTAAAATTTATTAAATGAGTTATAATTCTCATTAATGATGATTAATTTCATTCAAATAATTTAATTACCTATATCTATAAAAATTAGATTGTGTTTGGACATCGGTTCATCCTTTTAAGTGGTTTTGTAAAAGTTTCAGCGATTGAAAATCAACCTTCTAAAAATATTTTTCATATGAATTAAAAACTAACTATTTGAAAATACACAATCAACTATGATTTTTTGGGGATATTTTAATTCTATGAAAAATGTTTATTTACGTAAATATGTAATGGGTTCAAAAGGACTGATGAAGAAGATCGATTGAAAATGGTAAAACCAATTTTTCCAAAATAATGCAGTAGTAATTATATACAATGAACTCTATGATGTAAAAAGGTCAATACATGTTATCAAATATAAAAATATTAAAGGGTTTTAATATAACTATTTTATCCTACATTAAATGAATTATAATATTATACTAACCATAATATTAAATTTACACATTGAAAATTATTATTATTCATTTCATTTTTATATGTAGATATATTGGATATTTCTCTACACATTGAGCAGTATGGGCATGTTCCACATAAGGTAGTAGTGGTCTTTAAGGTTCGATGGATTATAGTGTGTAGGTAACACCATTATCATGACATTCCACCTAAAACTACTATTATACCATACATACAATGTAATGGATTCTATATCATCGTTATATTAGAATATATATTAATTGATCACCACTTCCTTCCTTCCCTCATCGATAGATAAAGTCCTGAGACTCACATATTCTTGTTTCCCAAGAGAGATATGACCATCACCATAGAGTATGGGGTGGTTATGATAGGTCTTCATATCCAGGGTGTTGTAGTTATATGACCCGCCAATAGATATTGTGCTAATCTAGTACAATTATTTCTAGTCCTCCGTATTTTGGGGGATGATACTACGACATATAGCTGTTCTTTGTCTATAAATTATCTTTACATGAAATTCACACATTTACCCACCGATGCTGATGAGAAGATTATCATGCATCACACCTATGTATATATCTTACGACTCCTTAAAGGGAATGTGTGAGATGATCACTCTATTATGCATGTCCATATGATATATTTGGGGATATTAGAGGGATTTGATATGGCTGGGAGATATAGATTGGAATATTCAGGATGGTAATACATATATAGAGCATTATACATGGTATTTTGGTCAAATCTCAATGATATTGGGGGATTTGAAATCCTCATTCAGATGTTGGCATGGAATATCATCCCTCTACTAACTCCTATTATTGATGGTCTAGAGCATTATATGGATATACTACATGACATTTCATGTGGATTCTTCCATGATCATTCATATTTATTATTTTCTGATCCTAATGCGAGTAATTATACTTAATTTATTATTATTTACCATTTTCTATATTATATGTTATAGGCGGAGACTGGAAAACTAGTTTTTTAGTATATCAAAACAATGTTTGGGTATATAATATATCATGTTGGATAGTCTAATACCCAATGATATAAGTATATACATTCTTCTATTGACTAATAATTTTAAGAATATTATCATTTTTTGAAATTATCAACAATATATTTTATCAAATATCTCACGTCATTTTAGATGTCATGGATTCCATATTGGGCTATACTGGTCCCTTTTACTATATACTAAACTTCTAGGATTTATGGTCCCATAATTGTAGTTCCACTAATAGTAATTAATATTATTGAGTGGCATTAGGCTGATAGTTTATGTGGTAGACTTGATTTTTTCAGAAGATTCCATTTCTACCCACACATCCAATAGTTCTTCATTCTCAAAAGCTGACGGGAAGATCGGATATCAATTGGTGAAGAAAACATGCATAGTTTCCTAGTATATGGGATATAAGTGCATCATTTTTTATTGAGGTCATTCATATGATTCAATTATATCTCTTACAGCATCTTGAGTATGAGAATTAGTATAGAATAAAGTCAATATTTTATCATACACCACATGGTAAAGGGATTCATGGTCTTTTAAGTTAATAATTCTACATTATTTAATTATTATACATTTTTTAAATTAAATTTTAATCACTTTAAAACACACTAAGATATTGTATATTATCCCCTTATCTAATATAAAGGAGGGTCTTGTATTTAGCCATACAATATACCTTGTTGTAGTTCCGGACATGCTTCCATTGTAACATTTTCTACAAGATAGTATCTTTGATCTTCCACGTCAATGAGTTGATGTTCCTTCCTAGGGAGAGGAGGCTTCTACTCAAGAACCTCCTCTAGAAGATTCTTATATTGATAAGTTGCAGCAATGATGATGTTGACACAATCTGGCTACACATGAGGTCTCACCTATTCAATAGGAAGAAGAACTAAATATAATTGATGAGCCTCATTATATTTTGATTGTGTACCATCAGACATGGGGTTCATATACATTGTCACCATATCTATAGTTTTTTCTAGGTATATCTGATCTTATCACATATTAGTTTTAATTTACCATGCCTCCATATTTTGTGACTGAGACTTTATGGGCATTGTGGTTCCATCATTTGATGGCATGAATTTCTGCTTATGTAGTGGTAAAAGGACTAGGTGCACAGATGTACATCATGATGACACCTCCTCTAGAAGATTCACTAATAGAGGAGAAGACATTTGAGGTTCTTACACTATAAAAGATCAACCTCTAGATCATCAATGTCCACCCTAGAATAAAGGTCGGTGATCTTAATAATCCATCACATTTTAACACAATATTTTTGAATGGGACCACATCATAGACATTGATTGTACTCTTTGATTTATATATATTTTAGTCATATAAGGGCTTTCAAACAATAATAATTTCTATCATTGACATTATAATCTATATAATTTATTGATGAAATTAATATTATTTTCATCCATTTTTTTAAGTTTAGTCCATGTTATAAATCTTATAAAGATTATACTTATTGTTTAAATTTTATAAGATTTCAATGTCAACTACTTGTAACATATAAAATCATAGTAAATTTAAATAATTAAACTTTAAAATATTATAAAATATAAACTAGAAATACCATCCAAAAAAACATAATCATTTTCTAAATGTAAAAAAAATATTTTGCAAAAAAAATTTATCTATATAATAAAGAAAAAAGTAATTTTCCTGAGCCAAACATTATTGTTTAAAAATAAAAAATTTACACATTAACAAATATACGAAAAAAAATATTTATATAACCAAAATAACTATTAAATTTATAATATTGACTAAACATATAAAAAATGGAAAAAATTGAATATCATAAAAATTATAAACACAAAAGTTATGTTTTTAAATAATCATATTTTGTGCCATTAAAAATAGTTTTAATTAATTTTTTTATGATTAATTTTTTATTTTAAATTATTTTTTTTATGTCTTTTCACTAATTCAAGTTTCATTTAAATTGTAATTATACATTTTAACTTATATGCTTTCAAAGTCACCTACTTGAAGCATTATTATGTTTAATGTAAGTGAATTTGAAATCATATTCAACATAAAGTATAAATACAATCTAAATTATAATTGTAATACTAGATAAACTTATAAAAAATAATTAAAAATAAAAATAATTTTATAAATATAATAAAAATAATAATTTAAATGAAACAAAATTAATTCTTTAAAATATATTAGTTACACTTTTAAATTTTTTTCCCATAATTGTTATTATGAAATATATTATTAATTAATATATTATTAAGCATTATTAATATTGTTATTGTTATTAAATGTTATTAAATACATTATTAATTAATGTTAACTGTATTATAAAATATTTACAATAATTACAATAAATAATATGAATAAGGATATAAATAATATAATTATTAGTACAACAAATAAAGTAGCTAAATATATGGGGGTTTCTATAAAGAAGTTTCAAGAGAATATCCCACTTGTTCTATAGGGCATCCTAGTCATGGAATTTATGGGTTCTTATTTGTATTGCTAATTTGATTCCCATGAAGTGTTTGTCTACCCCTTAAAGAAGGATAAAGTTGAGGTGGAAGGCACAGATTGAAACACATCTTAAGCAACATCAGATATTGTTGGAAACAATACTAGTGAAACTAGGACTCTTGATTTGAATAAGAGTCTCACTAATTTCATGAACAATCAAACTTAAAATTCTCTGAAATATTCTAATTTTAGGTTTTTTACTAAATCTCAAACGGATGTCATATAGTCGAAGAAAAAAATCATGAAGAACGGAACTCTGGGATTCATTGAATCCATCCCTAAATTATTTCAAGATTGGATTAAAGAATATAAAAATTCAATTATTAAGATATTGTATCTATAGTTCAAGAGGAATACATGAAAGCTTGAGGATTTAAGGACTCGACTTATCCAGATTTTGGGTTCTTACGATTGTCTGATTTCCACAATTGGAATGGGATTTCTCATTTCATATCTTCCTCACAATAACTCAAACTTAAATCTTCTAGTTTCATCTTTGTTTCCCTCAATCCAAAGACTCTATGATTTTATGATTGGGAACCCTAGATTGATCTTTAAAAGGCCCAAAATTTGTCTACACAATCATGGACCTGGATTAAGGAGATTAATTTGTTTTTCTTAGCACCCTAATATTCTACAGGATGTTTCATATGCTCTTGATTTCCCTATAAATTTTAACAAGTATATTAATCTTTCATGGTACAATCACTATTATATAATTCTTGTGGTAATTTAAATTAGTTCTCTTCTTATTGAAACTATATTTTTTGGTGTCTAATGAGTTCAAATTTGAGCTTTCTGTTGAATATGAATTTAACCTATTTTTTGTTAATTACTTTTATATTGGTAATATTTGTTAGAGATTATATAAGGGACTGAAATTATCCACTTTAAATATTATGTAAAAAAATGTAGAGAATTGTTAATTTAAACTGCTCGTGGTAGAGGCTAGAATTTATAAGGGAAAAAGAGAGGTTATGTCACACCCATGTTTTCATGTCTTTGTTTTGATCTGGTTCCTTGTAAATACTGATCATTTTCATGGGTATTGGGTTAGATTAATATTGAGTTTTCAAGTTTCATCTATATTCAATCACCATACATTGGGTTCCCCATTTCTTGTTTGGGAGTTTTTGGAGAAAGGGTGGTTACTTCATGATTTGGGCCAAACCATGAGATCATTTCCAGACTTAATTTTTTTTAATAACTCCTTTTTTATTCATCATTTTTCAATAATTAAACATCATACGTTTCCTACCCTAACATATTCAAACCACCATATCCTTTTTGACCCCTTAATAATTCATAATCACGATGAATTTGGGTTACTTGGTTAGGTATTGGGAAAACCTGTGGGCCCATTTCTAGTTTTATAAAACTAATTTGTTTATTTTATATATTATTAATTGTTATATAATTTTTGATGATTCAACCTCCCACTCGAAGGAAAATCCCTTATCCTCATTCCCATTATCTAATTTTCCTCATTGGATCTCATTTTAATCGGATATTACGGAAAATGTTCTCAGGGTTCCTCAAATCATCCAGATTTGAGAAGGTAAATTGTTTCAACCATAAACCCTTAATTTATTACAATTTTATACCAAAATTTGTTTCCAATGATTCTTAAATACCTAATTAGACCATCCACTGAGTTTCAATATATTACCTCCCCTCTAATAGCGTGGATCTAATGGAAGACGAAGAGTTTTCTAGTTTCCAAGGTGAGATTCCTTCTCCTTTGTCCTCCCTTTTCCTCATCTTTCTATTATTTCATTATCATTTCTTATCCTCTGGTTCTGAAAGACCTATAGGATTTTTTTTGGAATGATTTTTATGGGGTTTATATTCATTTAGGGATGTTATTAAATGTTTTAGTTTTATAATCCTGTGACGGGTGATTTCGGTTGTATGTTTCCATTTTGACAAGGATTTGAGGTAGGTTTCCCATTACACTTGTCCTTTTTATTTAAGATCCATCTGTTTCATTCTATTTTCATCTTCCCCATACTCTGAAAATTGTAATTTATTCTTTTTATAATTTGTTTGGTGTGCCAAGTAGTGGTTAAAACCTTGTTTTTTGTAAAGTGGTGTAGTTTTATTAAAATGGTGCACACCACGTGTTTATTCAAATCATTTCTTAGCTTTCGCACCTGTTTTTTGGTATTTTGAACATTTTTTAGTAGATTGAATAAATTTATGGCATTAAATTTTTTTTATTCCTTTTGGTGTGTTTAAAATGAATTGTTTTGTTAAAAAAATGCATGTCATGTGTTCGGTATTTTACCCAGTTGGCTTCTATATGTTAAGTATGGTTTAAAATGATTGTTTTGGATTTATAATCATATTGTAAGAGGGAAAAGAAATTTTTTTGGTTCATTCTATGGATTCCAAGCAATTTTGGGTTTTTAGAAAGAAGTTGTATTGGTTTGAAGTTATTTTGACATGTGTTGCTAATGGAAGGCCCGTTTGGCACTTTTATAAAAAGGGTTGTGTAATGGATAAGAAATCTGAATATTTTCAAGGTAGTTACCAATTTTTTGAGTCCTAAAATGGTGGGTTCTCACATCCTTATTAAATTTAGTATTTTTTTCTTTGAAAACATTTGGTTTGGTAAAAATGTTTAAATTCCCATTTGGACTTTCCTAAAAAAATAAAGAATGAGTGTTTTACATGTATATACCATGTAGCATCAATTGGGATTGTTTTTTTGTCCGTGAAATGATTTTATTAAATGATTTTAGGGATTCCAAATATTTTTGGGTATGATTTTGTTGTGTTTTTATCCTTAAAAGAGTGTTTTTAATGTGTTTTATGTGAAAAGCCTCATTACACTCTTTGAAATTGTTTTATGAAAATATTAAGTGGTTTATTGATATGTGAAAGAAATGTGAAGCATGTTGGTGGTATGTTTGTGTGTTTATGGTTTGGGAATTTAATTTTCATTTGTAAAGTTTATTTGATAATATGTGTAACCTGATTGAGCACTAAAGGGAATCATAGGTATCTAAAAAGGGGGATGTGTACTAGTATGCCAGTGATTCTGTGGGGTTTGGCCCCTGTTTCACATAGAAAGTTTGACAATGAAAATAATAAATAAAATATGATGATGATGTTGTTGTATGACCACTATTTTATGGTTATTCTCCCTACTAGTGGATTGTGTGCAGGAGAACAGATATTTATTATGGTTACTTTCACCGAGATATGAGGTACCTGGGGCTCACAACTAACTAGTGCCTAGGAGTGTTCTTGTGAGTTATGCTCATTGGTTATTTTGTACTCTGCATTGGAATACAGTGTTTTTGGTTGGTAAATTCAGAAGTGTGTGTTATTTATTAAAAATTTTACATTCTTTAAAGCATCCCCCTTACAAAATATTTTCGTTTTGAAGTTGCACCTCTTTGAAAAATTTTACTAGAATACTTGTTTATAAAACATGTAAGTTTTTGTTTGGTAATTTTTTATTGAATGGGACATTATTTGGAAAGCATATCTTTATATATTGTATTTTAAAATTGAAATTTATGTTTCTTTTATTTTAAAAGAAGTGCATTTGGAATAGAATATCGAGCTAACCTACTGAGTTATAATACTCATGCCTATAGTCTTCTACTATTTTTATCCCTTGTGCAGGTTTTAGCTTGAGTTTTATCACCTTGGATGACATATGATCATTGTGTTGGAGAGTTACCAGTGGGGTCACATAGAGTTAGTTGAATATCAGGTATTGTATGCTGAGTTGTTGGTTTTGTTGTACTTTCAGTTTCTTGAACAAAAAATGTTTAGTTCAATTTTTATGTAAATGTATTTTGGACTGTCCATTTCTTCCCACTGTTTGTTATATTTTTTATATTTGGTACAAATCATTACCTTGTGTACTATATTGATTCCCTCGGTGCATGTCGCCATCCCGGGAGGATAAGGAATTCCTCTTGGGACTTTTCGCGGGCTGGCCTGGGGGACTAGTTCAAGGTCGACTCGGACCGGTTCGTGACAAAATGGTATCAAAGGAGGTCGGCTCTTAGCGGACCTTGATTTTTATGGATCCCTTGTTATTTGGGGGATGTCAAGGTATATGGAGTAGTATTTTTTGAACTTGAGGGGTAAGTACAAGAAGAGTGTCACAAACTCTTTCTCATTCTGATCCTCAGGTTTCCATGGGAAGTCAGGTTTTATTAGTGTCCTTTGTTCTTTTTGATTGTTTGGTGTTGGGATATGACAAGGGAAGTCTGACTAATGGCCTTTGTGAGATTTTAAGGACTAGAAATATATGTGGAGTTGGGTTATGGTCCTAATAAGTCTCTTTGTGTCGGTGTTGTGTTTGAGATATGGCTTCCAAACAAATAGTCAAGTCACCCAACAACACTAGCTCCCATTTGTTGGTCTCTTGGACGTTTATTAAATTCTGATTATTTGTTTTAAAAATCCTTGTGTGAGAATTGTGGAAATGGGTTTTAATGGAAGCCTTGGATTTTGAAATGTGGAAAAAGGGGTTTTCAAAAATTAAATATACGAATGGTTTTGGAAGGTTGTGTTTTTGTGAAACAAATTTTGGGGAGGAAGTGGAAATGATTTAAAGGGATTGAATTTTCCCTAATCTAAACTTGTGGTTTGTTGAAATAAAATTATTTGAAAGTGTGAATCATTTTAAGGCGATTCAAGATATTTTTTTTTAAAATGGGGTGCTTTGAGATGTTGAAAAGTGTTTCAATCTGATAAATTGGTTTGGAATATTTGTTTTGAGTGGTTGGTGTTTTCCTAGAAAGGGTATTGGTATCAATGGCCATCGGATTATGAAAATATACCATGATGAATTTTAGAAAATGGTAAGGGGTTTTTTGAAGTATCTTGGATGTTTTGAAAGTTGTTAAAAATGAAAAGGGGTAGGTTTTTTAAGCAAATGGTTCTTCATGAAGTGTGGTTTGTTTTGTGAAATCTGAAAAGGGTTTTTTTACATGGTGGTTGGTGTTACTTTGGAAGGTACATGAATTTTGGAATGATGTTGTTTTGTTTTAGCCTTTGTTTTTTTCATGGGTACTCACATGCATGGTTTTATGGATATTTGAAAGGATGTCCTATATGGAATGGTGGTTGGTTTCCTGGGTGGCATGGAAATGTGTATGTGAGTGAGACTGGGTGAAACACCATTGGTGAATGTGAAAACCCACCAAGTTAGTTTGTTTTTCAAAAGCGTTTTGAGCTGAAAAATTGTTGCATTTGTTTACAAACCGATGGTTATGTGGATAGTTTTTTATATGTATTACAGGATTTTTTTTTATTCAGTATGATTATTTGTGATCAATAAGTCATACTCTTGTTGTGTCTTGAGATGAGATCTTGTTTATGTCTCGGTTTTGGAGTAATGTTCAATGGGTTTCTAAAGATGTGTTGGATATTGTGATGTGGCCATGGATAGTTCTATGTTGGAAATATTTCCTATTGATTAGCCTAAGGATTCATTTCAAATATTAAATCCACCTCTTTAGATGATGCCTCGCCCCGTTTGATGGAATAGGGAGATTTTTGGGATTGGTTTAAAGTGATTCATAGTCATGATAATTCTTTTGGAAAAAACAGTTTTGTTCGGTGATGTTGATGTGTTTCGCCATAATCCTTATCCATTCTGATCCTTGTTCAAAGTGAGAGATAATAGTGATATGTATCTATGAGTTCCTGTTTAGATGAAGTTGTGTTCTTGATATAGTGAGTTTGTGGGGTGTAGTGATCCTTTGCACCTGACTGTGGTGCAGCAGATGCTCCAAGCATTATGGCTCCAACCATAGGCCTCAGAGTGAAGCTCTTCACGCAATCATCAAATCACCAGTGGTGTGGGGAGCTTGACTAGGCTCATAACTCAATCATTATGGTAAGGAAGTTTCTATGTCACTGTTTTGATTCCTCATCACTATGAATTTCCTCTTATCGCAAAGATCATGGTGGACTTACCCCTTCATGTAGTGTTCATGGTTATGCCTTCTCTGATGAGGGTTTCCGATCAATGTCCCAGTGTGGACCGCCAATGTGAATTAGGCGTGGTCTTGGTATTAAATGTTCATATATGGAGGGTTTTGGGTGGTTCCTATATTTCTTTTGTAGTTTCAGTGGCCCACTGATTGGGACCCCTTCCCCCACCTCCCTAAGTGGTGGGGGTTTTGATCTGTGCCGAAAGTGTTGTCCCAATTCTTGTACCCTCTATTCGGGAGTGGTGGATTAAATTTTAATGTTATAACCCTATTAACTTGGGTTGGTAGGTTTTGTTTGGTGAGTTTTGGTGGAATTTTGAAATTGAGGCTCAATTCTAGTTAATGTTGAAATTTTTTTGTTCGTTTCTAATTGGGTTTTCTTGGTGGGGAGACCCACCACGAGTTTCGTTGATTTTTCCTCCTAAGAACTTTTCTAGTGCTAGTTGTTTCTTAATGGAGGGGATTCCATTCATTACTCCCCTATAATCTTTGGTTTTTTGAGTAATATTTGGTTTGGGTGATTATTGTGTTCATTGGGAAAAGTCCCAACAATCGGGTTCTTGGTTTGGTGGTGGAGGTAATGACTTGATTATTCTGTTAATTCTCGGGAAGTGGTTAAGAGGTGGTGATTTGGTTGAGGTAAGGGGCTTAAGATCCATTAATGGTGGACGTTTCATTATTGGATTCAGTGGATGGACCATATTGATAAGGAATCCTTAGGCGTTGATCAATCATCTGGAATGTGCTGTGACTTTCCGGGGGCGGAAAACATTAATGGTGGCGAGAATTGTCACACACGGTTTTTCATGTCTTTGTTTTGATCTGGTTCCTTAGAAATACTAATCATTTTCATGGGTCTTGGTTAAGATGAATGTTGAGTTTTTATTTTTCATCTATGTCTAATCACCCTACTTTGGGATCCTCAATTCTTGTTTGGGAGTTTTTGGAGAAAGGGTGGTTACTTCATGATTTGGGCCAAACCCTGAGCCCATTTCTAGATTTAAAAACAAATTTTGTTTTTTAATAACTCCTTTGTTATTTAAAATTTTTCACCCATTACAATTATTAATTTTCCTTCCCTGGTATATTTAAACAACTATATCCTTTTTGACCCATTGAGAATTCATGAGCATGGTGAATTTGGGTTACTTATTTAGGTATTGGGCCAGCCCGTGGGCCCATTTCCAGTTTTTTAAAAAATAATTTATTACTATTATATAATATTCATTGTTTAATATTTTTTGGTTATTACACCTACCACTTGAAGAAATAATCCCAAGACTCACCCCCATTATCTAATTTTTCTTTTTGGAGCTCATTTGAATCGCATATTATGGAAAAAGTTCTCAGGGTTCCTCAAATCATCTAGATTTGAGAAGTTAAATTGTTTCATCCATAAATCCTTCATTTTTTACTCCTTTCCACCCAAATTTGTTTCCCCTGGTTCGTCCAGACAAAAGGTGACCCTCCATTGCGTTTTAATCCATTCCTTCATGTCTAAGAGTTGGATCTAAGGGAAGACGAAGAGTTTTCTAGTTTCTAAGGTGATATTTCCTCTCCTTTGTCCTCCCTTTTCTCCCTATTTCCATTAATTCATGGTTATTTTTTATCCACTAGTCTATAATGCCATAGTGTTATGTTTTATAATTATTTTTGATGGGGGATATAATTCTTCATAGTTTTAGGGTTCTTAAACCCGCGACGGGTGATTTCAGTTGTGCATTTCCATTCCACCAAGGATTTGAGGAAGGTTTCCCATTGAACATGACCTTTTTATTTAAGATCCATCTACTTCATGATTTTTTAATCTTCCTCATACTCTGTAAATTGTAATTTATTCTTTGGATAATTTTTTTGGTGTGTCAAGTAGCGGTTAAAACCTTGTTTTTTGGTAAAGTGGTGTGGTTTTGTTAAAATGGTGCACACCGTGTGTTTTCTTAAATAATTTCTTAGTTTCCACACCTTTTTGTGGTATTTTGAACATAGATCGGTATATTGAATAAATTTATGGAATTCCATTTATGTTTTATTCATTTTTTAGTCCTTAAAATGATTTTTTTGATAAAATAATTCATGCCATGTGTTCTGTAATTTTCCCAGTTGGCTTCTATGTATTGAGTGTGCTTTAAAATGATTGGTTTGGCATTATAATCATTTTGTAAGTGGGAAAAGAAATTTTTTTGGGTTCATTGTGCGGATTCCAAGTAGGTTTTGGTTTTTATAAAGAAGGTGTATTTGTTTTAAGGTATTTGAACATGTGTTTCAAATGGAAGTCCTGTTTGGCACTTTTATAAAAAGTGTTGTGTAATGGACAGGAAATACGAATATTTTCAAGGTGGTTACCAATTTTTTGAGTCCTAAAATGGTGGGTTCTCAAATCCTTAATAAATGTGGTATTTTCGTATTTGAAAATTTTTGGTTTGGTAAAAATGATTAAAGGCCCGTTTGGACTTTCCTAAAAAATAAAGAATGAGTTTTTTACATGTATATACCATGTTGCAATAATTGGGATTATTTTATGGCCCATAAAATGATTTTATTAAATGTTGTTAGGGATTCCAAATATGTTTGGGTATGGTTTTGTTGTGTGTTTATCCTTAAAAGAGTGTTTTTGAATGAGTTTTATTTGCAAAGCCTCATTACACTCTTTAAAATTGTTTTATGAAAATATTAAGTGGTTTATTGATCTGTGAAAGAAATTTGAAGCATTTTTGTGAGATGTTTGTGTGTTTATGTTTTGGGAATTGAATTTTCATGTGTAATTTGTATTTGATAATATATGTATCTTTATTGAGAACTAAAGGGAAAACCATGTATCTAGGTGGGCGGATGTGTACTAGTATACTAGTGATCTCGTGGGGTTTTCCCCTGTTTCACATAACAAGTTTGACGATGAAAAAACTAACTAAACTATGATGTTACGGTGTATTTGGTGGGTAAATTCATCATAGTGTGTGATTTATTAAAAATTTACATTCTTTAAAGCTTTCCTCTTGAAAACTATATTCATTTTGATGTTGTACCTCTTTGAAAATTGTTACTAGCATTCTTATTTATAAAACATGCAAGTTTTTGGTTGGTAATTTTTTATAGCATGAGACCTCATTTGGAAAACATACCTTTATATATTGTATTTAAAACTTTACATTGATTTTTCTTTTATTTTAATTGAAGTGCATTTGAAATAGAATATCGGGCGAACCTACTGAGTTTTAATACTCACGCCTATAGTCTTATTTTGTTTTTATCCCTTGTACAGGTTTCATCTTGAGTTTTATCACCTTAGATGATGTGAGATCATTGTGTTAGAGAGTGACCAGTAGGATCACATAGAGTTATTTGGTTATCAGGTTTTGTCTGTAGAGTTGTTGGTTTTTTTTACTTTTAGTTTCTTGTACAAATAATATTCAGTTCAATATTTATGTAAATGTATTTTGGACTGTACATTTCTTTCCTCTATTTGTTTGATTATTTATATTTGTTTGAAACCATTCTGTTGTGTACTCTATTGATTCCCTAAGTGCTTTTCATTATCCCAGGAGGATCTGAAATTACTCTTGGGACTTGTCAGGGCTGGCCTGGGGGACCAGTTCAGGGTCGACTCGTACCGGTTCATGACAAAATGGTGTCAAAGGATGTCGGCTCTTAGTAGACATTTATTTTTAGGGATCCCTTCTTATTTGGGGGATTTCAAGTAAGATGGAGTGGGATTTTTTGGACTTGAGGGGTAAGTAGGAGAAGAGCGTCACAAACTCTTTCTCATTCAGATCCCCGGTTTTTTCACGGGAAGTCTAGTTTTATTAGTGTCCTTTGTTCTTGTTGATTGTTTGGTTTTGCAATATGACAAGGGAATTATGACTAATGGTATTTGTGAGCTCTCAAGGATTGGAAATCCATGTGGATCTGGGGTATGGACCTAATAAGTCTCTTTGTGTTGGTTTTGTGTTTGATATATGGCTTCCAAACATATCGTCAAGTCACCCACTGACACTAGTTCCTTTTTTTGTGTCTCTTAGACCTTTCTGAAATTCTAATTTTTCTTTTTGAAAATCCTTGTATGAGAATTGTGGAAATGGTTTTTAAATAAAGGATTGGATTTTGAAAAGTGGAAAAAGCGAGTTTCAGAAATTAAATATAAGAATGGTTTTGAAAGGTTGTGTTTTTGTGGAACAGCTTTTTGGGAGGAAGTGGAAATGATTTAATAGGATTGAATTTTCCCTAATATAAAATTGTTGTTTGTTGAAATAAAATTATTTAAAAGTGTGAATCATTTTAAGGAAATTCAGAATATTTTTTTTAAATGGGGTGCTTTGGGATGTTGAAAAGTGTTTGAATCTGATAAATTGGGTTGGGAAATTGGTTTTGAGCAGTTGGTGTTTTTCTAGAAGGGTTATTGGTCTCAATGGCCCTCGGAATATGAAAATATACCTTGATGAATTTTAGAAAATGGGAAGGGGTTGTTTTGAGTATCTTGTTTGTTTTTAAAGTTGTTAAAAATTAAAGGGATAGGTTTTTAAGAAAATAGTTCTTGATGAAGTGTGGTTTGTTTTGTGAAATACGAAAAGGTTTTTTTACATGGTGGTCGGTGTTCCTCTGGGAGGTACATGATTTTTGGAATGATTTTTTTTAGCCTTTGTTTTTTTCATGGGTACTAACATTCATGGTTTTATTGCTATTTGGAAGGATGGCCTATATGGAATGGTGTTTGGGTGCCTGGGTGGCATGGAAATGTGCATGTGAGTGAGACTTGATGAAACACCATTGGTGAATTTGGAAACCCACCAAGTTAGTTTGTTTTTCAAAAGTGTTTTGAGCTGAAAAATTATGGAATTTGTTTAAAAAATGATGGTTATGTGGCTATTTTTTTCTATGTCTTACAAGAGTTTTTTATTTAGTATGCTTATTTTTTATCATCATGTCATACTCTAGTTGTGTCTCGAGATGAGATCTTGTTGGTGGATAGGTTTTGGGGTAATGTTCAATGGGTTTCTAAAGATGTGTTGGATGTTGTGATGAGGCCATGGATAGTTCTATATTGGAAATATTTCATATTTATCAACCAAAGGATTCATTAAAAATATTAAATACACCTATTCAGATGATTCCCCGACCCATTTTTTGGAATAGATTGTTTTTTGGGATTGATTTAAAATGATTCATGGTCGTGATAATTATTTTGGACATAACATTTTTGTCCGGTGATGTTGATGGGTTTCACCGTATTCCTTCTCCATTCTGCTCCTTGTTCAAAGTGAGAGAGAATAGTGTTGTGTATCTATGATTTACTATTTAGATGAAGTTTTGTTGTTGATAAAGTTAGTTTTTTGGGGTGTAGTAATCTTTATCACCTGACTGCGGTGCAGTAGATGCTTCAAGCATCAGGGCCCCAACCATAGGCCTCAGAGTGAAGCTCTTCACGCAGTCAAGAAATCACTAGAGGTGTGGGGGATTGAATAGGCTCATACCCCAATAATTGAGGTAAGGTGGTTTTTATGTCTCTATTGTGATTCCTCATCACTATGAATTTCCTCTTGTCGCAATGAGAATGGTGGACTTACCCCTCATGTAGTGTCCATGGTTATTCCTCCTTGGATGTGGGTTTCCAATCAATGTCCCTGTGTAGAAAACCAATGTGAATCCGGTGTGGTATTGGTATTACATGTTTGTAGATAGAGGGTGTTGGGTGGTTCCTTTATTACTTTTTTGGTTTCAGTGTCCCAAAGATTGGGTCCCCTTCCCTCCCCTTCCTAAGTGGTGGAGGTTTTGATCCACACTGAAAGTGCTGGCCCAGTTCTTGTACCCTCTGTTTGGGAGTGGTTGGTTTAAATTTTCATTTTATAACCCTATTAACTTGAGTTGGTAGGTTGTTTTGGGAGAGTTATGGTGGAATTTTAAAATTGAGGCCCAATTCTAGTTAATGTTGAAATTGTTTTGTTCGTTTCTAATTGGGTTTTCAAGGTAGGGAGACCCACAATGGGTCTTGATGATTTTTCCTCCTCAGAAATTATCTAGTTCTAGTTGTTTCTTATTGGTGGGGATTCCATTTTGTACTCCCCTATAATATTTTTTTTCAGTGCTATTTGGTTTGGGTGATTGTAGGGTTCATTGGGAGAAGGCCCAACAATCGGGTTCTTGGTTTGGTTGTGGAGGTAGTGACTCAATAATTCAGTTGATTATCAGGAAGTGGTTGAGAGTTGGTGTTTTGGTTGAGTTAAGAGGCTTAAGATCCATTAATGGTGGATTTTGTGTCTTTGGATTCAATGGATGGACCATGTTGATAAGGAATCCTTAGGTGTTGATCAATCAGCTAGAATGTGTTGTGGATTTTCGGGGGCAGAAAACTTTAATGGTGGGGATAATTGTCACACCCGATTTTTCATATCTTTGTTTTGAACTAGTTCCTAGGAAATACGGATCATTTTCGTGGGTCTTATGTGATATTAATGTTGAGTTTTTAATTTTCATCTATGTCAAATCACCCTACTTTAGGATCCTCATTTCTTTTTTGGGAGTTTTTGGAGAAAGGGTGGTTGCTTCATGATTTGGGCCAAACCCTGAGCCCATTTCTTGATTTAAAAACAAATTTTGTTTTTTTAATAACTCCTTTGTTTTTCAACAATTTTCACCCATTCCACTTCCTAATTTTCCTTCCCTAATATATTAAAATAAAAATATCCTTTTGGACCCCTTAATAATTCATGATCATGGTGAATTTGGGTAACTTATTTAGGTATTGCGCCAACCCATGGGAACATTTTGAGTTTTAAAAAAAATAATTTGTTCCTTTTATATAATTTCATTGTTTGAAATTTTTTGGTTATTCCACCTCCCACTAGAATCAAAAAACCCAAGACTCACCCTCATTATCTAATTTTTTTCTTTGAGGCTCATTTGAATCGCATATTACAGAAAATGTTCTCAGGGTTCCTCAAATCATATAGATTTGAGAAGTTAAATTGTTTCATACATAAATCCTTCATTTATTACTCCTTTCCAACAAAATTTGTTTCCCCTAGTTCTTCAGGACCTAATGTGACCCTCCACTTAGTTTCAAGCTATTCCCTTGTGTCTAAGAGTTTTTATCTAAGGGAAGTTGAATATTTTTCTAGTTTCTAAGGTGAGATTTCTTATCCTATGTCCTCCCTCTTCCTCATATTTCCATTAATTCATGGTTATTTCTTCTCCCCTAGTCTTTAATGACATAGTGTTATGTTTTGTAATTATTTTTTATGGGGGATATATTTCTTCATAGTTTTAGGGTTTATAAACCTTCGGCTGCTGATTTCTGTTGTGTGTTTCCATTCCGCCAAGGATTTGAGGTAGGTTTCCCATTACACGTGACCTTTTTATTTAAGATCCAAATATTTCCTTCTTTTTTCATCTTCCTCATACTTTTAAAATTATAACTTATGCTTTTGATAATTTTTTTGTTGTGCCAAGTAGTGGTTAGAACCTTGTATTTTGGTAAAGTGGTGTAGTTTTGTTAAAATGGTTCACACTATGTGTTTGTTCAAATGATTTCTTAGCTTCCACACCTGGTTTGTGGTATTTTGAACACGATTCAGTATATTGAATAAATTTATGTCCTTACATTGATGTTTTATTCCTTTTTGAGTGCTTAAAATAAATTGTTTTGTTAAAAAAATGCTTGTCATGTGTTCAGTAAGTTTCCCAGTTGGCTTCTATGTGTTGAGTGTGGTTTAAAATGATTGGTTTGGAATTATTATTATATTGGAAGTGGGAAAAGAATTTTTTTTAATGTTAATTATATGGATTCCAAATAGGATTTGGTTTTTAGAAAGAAGGTGTTTTGGTTTTAAGGTATTTTGACATGTGTTTTGAATGGAAGGCCCATTTGGAACTTTTAGAAAAAGGGTTGTGTAATGGACAAGAAATCTGAATATTTTCAAGCTGGTTACCAATGTTTTTAATCTTAAAATGGTGGGTTCTCACATCCTTATTAAATTTGGTATTTTTGGATTTGAGAAATTTCTGTTTGGTAAAAACATTTAATGGCCCGTTTGGCATTTCCTAAAAAATAAAGAATGAGTTTTTTACATGTATATACCATGTTGTGTTAATTGGTATTGTTTTATGATCCATTAAATGAATTTATTAAATGTTTTTAGGGTTTCCAAATATTTTTGGGTATGGTTTTGTTGTGCATTTATCCATAAAAAGCGTTTTTGATTGATTTTTATGTGAAAAGTCTCATTATACTCTTTGAAATTGTTTTATGAAACTTTTAAGTTGTTTATTGATCCGTGAAAGAAATATGAAGAAATTTTGTGGGATGTTTGTATGTTTATGGTTTGTGAATTGAATTTTTATCTAGAAAGTGTTTTTGATAATATGTTTAACTTTATTGACCACTAAAGGGAATCTCTGGTATCTAGGTGGGAGGACATGTACAAGTATGCTAGTGATCTTGTGGGGTTAATCCCATGTTTCACTTAGCAAGTTTGACGATGAAAACACTAACTAAACTATGATTATGATGTTTTTGGAGTACCACTAGGTTATGGGTATTCTCCCAACTAGTATCTTGTGTGCACGGGAATGGATATTCATTATGGTTACCTTCAACGAGATTCGTGGTACCTAGGGCTCACAACTAACTAGTGCCAATGGATGTTCCTGTGACTTGTGCTCATTGGTTATTTTGCACTCACCCTCAGCATATGGCGTGTTTTTTTGGTAAATTCAGCACCATGTGTGATTTATTTAAAAGTGGACATTCTTTAAAGCATCCCTCTTGAAAACTACTTTCATTTTGAAGTTTCACCTCTTTGAAAATTGTTCCTAGAATTCATGTTCATAAAACATTCATGTTTTTTTTGGAAATTTTTTTATAGAATGGGACCTCATTTTGAAAACATACTATTATATATTGTATTTAAAATTTGAAATTGATGTTTGTTTTATTTTAAAATAAGTGAATTGGAATAGAACATCGGGCTAACCTACTGAGTTTAATAATCACGCCTATAATCTTATTCTATTTTTATCCCTTGTGCAGGTTTCAGCTTGAGCTAGATCATCTTGGGTGACATGTGATCATTGTATTAGAGAGCGGCCAGATGGGTCACATGGAGTTATTTGGTTATCAGGTGTGGTCAATTGAGTTGTTGGTTTAGTTTTACTTTCTGTTTCTTATACAAATAATGTTCATATCAATTTTTATGTAAATGTATTTTAGACTATCCATTTATTTATGAGGTTTGTTTTATTGTTTATATTTGGGTGAAATGTTTCCCTTGTGTAATATATCGATTCCCTCAGTGCTTGTTTCCATCCCGAGAGGATCAGGAATTCCTCTCGGGACTTTTCACGGGCTAGCTTGGGGTCTGGTTCAGGGTCATCTCAGGTTGGTTTATGACAGGTTAAGATTAATAACTGGTCTATTTATAAGGATAATTTTATCGGTGTTTTCAGACCTATGGATTGGAGTGAATCACCTACTAATGGTCATCCACAAGGAAAATATAATTTTCCATTGGATTCTAACAATAAGGATGTTAGAGCTGATGGTCATGGTCTTGAATCTACAAAATAGTATCAAGAAACATTATCGTTTACCAGTGTGGTTGTTGGATCTAAGTCTAGTAATTATGGTCAATTATATATTGACACCACTACTATTAAAAACACATAGGATGGTATTTTTTGGCCCATCCCAGTCATTCCACACAATATGGTTCTCAAATGAAATAGGCAGATGGGTATGAGCCAAATGAATTTAAGGATCTTGATAGTGATGTGGGAGGGGCCCTACTGATATTCTAGTGGATCAATACTTTTCCACGGGTAAATTTAATACTATAAATATGTATATTCTTCCCAAGAATGGTATATATTCTATGGACTGAGAGTTGGATACATTTAAGATGAATGAATCCACACGGGGTTGTTAGGTTAATGATGGGGATCAAACTGTGTAAATGTATCCTGAAGGGAAGCATCCCAAAGGGGGTGAATATTCCCCTATCATTCATGGGAATGGTGTGAATGGACAATCTTGGTAGTCTAACAATACTATTAAGGTAGTGGTTGTGGCAGTAACATGGGTCAAGGTCATGATGAACATAGCCATTTGTCAATAAAAATGGCACCAAAACTCTTCATTATGCTTTATTCCATTAACTCCCCTAAATTTGGAGTATTATATATAGAATGTACCAATAATACTTTGTGTGTTTCCATTAATTTGGATTTGTTTGAGGCTGCTATTGAGACACCCACTCTTAAAAAGGAATTATACAATCATAGGTTTGATGAGGGGCTGAACAGTCGGATGTAGTGTGAATACACACTTTGAATGAATATGAAACTATTGTACTATCTACAAATATGGATGTTGATGACCCTACATAGGAAACTACAATTCCAAGGAATTAGGAAATTTACAAAATAGTTACTCTTGGAAATGAAGTTGGAGAACTACCCTCTGACAAAAAATGTGTTAACATGAATGAACCAGGAAAACTTGAGGATAAGGAGGACATCATCAAGAGATTAAAAGTTCAAGGTGGCCCATAGATCACCCCAAAATTGAAGTGAGTATATTACCCTCAGGGTCATATAAATTTAAAGAATGTGGGAGAAATATACTATGAATTAATGCACTTTTTTATTTTGGATTTATAATGTTTCTTACTATTCTATTTGGTTTGGTGGTGTGTGTGATAAACCACTTTTTTTGAAACCCATTGTATCATGGGCCTATTTTTATCCACTTTTTAATAAATTTTCATGTTCATGGGTTTTAAACTCATGGTTCACACCGTATTTGAAAAAATTAGTTAATAGTATAATTAAATGTAAATATTTATTAAATTAGTAATGTAGAAAATATATTTATTAATAATAATAAAATTATTACCAATTTATTATTTAACTAATAATACTTTCTAATAATCATATTTGTATATATATATAAACCAAATTAAAAAAAATAAACAAAAAATATTAAATACACACACACACACAGAAATATATATATATGTAATTTATTAAATAATTATTTTTGTGTTTGGAAAAAGGTGTTAAATACTTTAATGCATTCGCCTAAAATTTCTAGAAAATGAATTAATATCTTAAATTCCTTTGTCCAATGTGAAAAAAGGCCAATTTTTTTATGTCCCTGCATGCCTTTCAAACTTATTTTTCAAAAAAAATTATGACCTAGGCTTATTTGAAAAATAGTGTTTTCAAAAACAAGTAAAAAGACCCTTCAGGTGACAAACTGGTTATACCATCAATAAATGGTATATTCTCAGTTTATGCTTAACTAAACATAAATATGGAACACATGTTATGACTCTATCCTATTAAAGGGTAGTAGGTTCAAGACTAATCATGATAAAATTCTATGTTAGGTCAGCTCCTATGTAAAAGAATGAGTTTAGTCTGCACCACTTATAATTTACTATTTTTAGTGGATATCAATACTCTCGAGTTTGAGGGTATAGAGATTAGTTGTGGTATTTGTTATCCAAACTATAATAAAATCACTATAATATATTATTCATCACGTGTGACATATTTAAATTTGGTTGTGATTAAATTATATAGTTTATTTTACCACCACATTTAATTTTATATATTTAATTACTCAAATTTATTTAAGATTTACAATTCACCTCCCCTTGTCTCCTTACATAAATATTGGTGGAATTAATGATAACTTGAGGAGTTATCATATTATTAATTTAAATGAATGTTCTTATATATTACTTTTAAAAAAATAATAGCCACATATGATATTTATTTATTCTTTATGAAATTATGTATAAACCATATTTTTTAGAGCTCCATCCTTAAAAAATGGTAAATTTAATAAAAATGTTTTACTAGAATGTTATTATAATATCATATTTTATAGTTGTGAAAAGAAGAATAATTAGCATAAAATATATTTTTATTAAATAATACACTATAGTTATAGTTTATTAATATCTGATACCCTATGTGCATCCTAATTTTGTGAAAATATATATAGACTCAAAAATATAAGAAGATTTATTAAGGTAGAATAAATATCCATGTTTACCATAAATCATTGAATTTTAGAAAAATTATATTTTTCTACTACGTCTATTTCATATATAATTTAAAATTAAGTGTGATTGTTTTTTTGTTCTTGTTTTCTTATCGAGCTTGATTCTCAGTCACCTTTCTCCCAGTCGGGGTATTTATATTTGAACCATCATACCATATCTAGTTTGGGTCTTGATAGGGGGTATCTCAAAGGATGTCTTTGTTTAAATTTCATAGTTTTTAAGCTATCATTTTTCTCTCATGAGGCTTATTCCTCTATGGTCCATCCTTGGTGGTGTGGTCTTCAATATGTGTTCTTGGATTTGTTAATCGAAGAAAAAATGTATATTTATTTTCTTCTTCATAGAGGTGTTTCTTGTGATGTTCATGGTGGGGTTTGTTTCTTTAGTGATGTTTTCAACATTTTCTATCTGAAGATAGGGGTAGATCCACGTCAGGGTTCGGTGATCATGGTGGTGGACGCATGTTTCTTTTGAGGCCCTAGTTTTCTCCATAATCTTCTTTGACTCCGACTTTCCACCTATGTTCTCCTCGTAATATTTTCTTGATGGTCATCTAGGAGTTTTGAGATGTAAAGTTCATGCATTCAATGGAATTTTAGGAGGCATTTATTTGTGGGGGCTTCATCTTTGTCCCTAGGATTCAGGAGGGCTTGATCTTCATGATGGATTGTGAGGCACGTTCAACCTCATGGTGTTGATGTTTGTGTATTTTTTAATGGATGATGATGGTTATTTAATGACAATGATGATGGATTTCAGTGGTTGTTCCTCACCAAAAATCTGGTGTGATGACGTTTTCGATCTATGTTAGGGTTTTTGACATGTGGTGGGATGTGGCCCAAGGCGGTGGTGATATTTGAAGTTGGAATTATGAAGTTTGAAGTTTGAAATTTAAAATCTGAATCTGGTTCATTGTGGTTTTATGTGTGATAGTGTATGGTCTTTTTTGTTCCCAATTAACCAAAAAGTGGATTTTCAAAATAATAATAATAAATTTATTGAGGTTAAATGAGTATTGAAGAAGCTGATAGATATATTTTGGAATCTATTAATTACTCAAGGTATTAAAAATGAGACATTCAACCATTTTTTGTAAGAGTATTAATTTAAATATTTTATATTAAGATAGGTAATCCCTAATATAAATTGTTTAATTCTCAGTTTAATGTAATAAATTGTTTTATACATTGATAAAAAAATATCTTCCTTTATTTAGAAACAAAATAACATTCTACAAAAAGGAATATAAAAGAAATCATATAAGACAGGGTTCCAGGATGCCACAAATTTTTTTAAATGGGGATTTAATATTATAATGATTATGTACAATGAAATTACTAACATTAAAATTAAATATGGTCTTGGGTATATAGGATATATATCAAAAGTTTGGTTTTAATTTTTAGGAACATTTCAAAAATTGGTATAAATAATGAAACCAGATAAAGTCATTTTGGAAGTTTTATTGAGTTTGATATTCTTTATTAAGGTGTGGAGTCCTTATTATGAAGTGTTTGGTGTTCATTTTAATGTAAATAATTTTTTTCATACTTTGATCATTGAAGATATTTCTCTGTTTATACACTAAATCACATTCTATTAAGCAATATATAAAATATTCCTTATAAGATATGGTTTGGGAATGTCCCAATTTTATTTTTATGAGGACTTAATGTTATAAAGAATATATACTATGTAATTTAATTACTTAATATGAAATATGGTCTAATATCCATGGGTGATACAGTGTAGGTTGGCTTTAAATTTCTTTCACCTATTTCAAAAATGATTCAAATATTTAAATATGAATCCATGATCTCATGGTTGAGTTGTTATAAAGAAAAATTGATAAAGGAAAATAAAATCTATATATAAAAATCATAGGGTCTATGGGTTTAATGTTATAAAGAATAAGTACAATGTAAATTTTGACCATTTATAATGTAAAGTATGACTATAAAATCGAATATATGATTAGGTCCATGGGTGATATAGTATGGGTTGGTTATAAATTATTTCACCAATTTAAAAAATGGTTCAAAATAGAAAAACTAATAAAATCTTAAATATAAATATAATTAAACATATAAGAAATCCTATACGGTTAGTCTTGTTAATAGATCCACATATAGGGTAATGTTCTTTCTCATGAAAGATATATTTTCTTGGAGGGTATTACTGTGATGGAATGGGGTGGGTGGTAATATACTGATAAGGAAAGATGTAATAGAGGATTATAAAGCTTTTTCATTTTTTACCCCCTGTCTGGGGTTATAAACATTTACATTTCACTTTATAATGGAAAAAAAATTCTTGTCACTATGTTTTGAAAATAAGATGAAATAGATGCTAGAAATATAGGTTTAGAACATTACCACATAACCTATATGAACATTTGTTATATTATTTATTTAACTATATAAATATGTTTTATTCACACTAAATTATAAATGTAAAAGTTATGTGTACATGTGCATGTGATTTATAGAGTATATGTATAATATATATATGTAGTGTACATTAAATACATGCATATGATTATGTATATTATCGTGAATATTATGCATGAATAGTATATATAAATATATATAATGTTATATTAAATATACATGACATTTATATTTGAACTCTTGCATGAAATGAAATGGATGGTTCATTTCATTCAAAAGTTTTCATCGGCATTTGAACAAAAGGTTTGTTTATTAAAGGATTTTCATTAATTCATTGAAACATTTTCAATGATTTATACTCAATAACATAAATTCATGGGATGAGTTATGAATTCTGAGTGGTGGTATTTCTTATTAATTGAGAATAGTAAACTACAATTTGGGAAGATCAATAATAATATGGTTATGAGTTTCATGAAATGATTTCTATAGAAACTCTCTTCTTCCCAAATTGTAGTTTACTATTTTCAACATTAGTGGTAGTAACATTTAAATATTCCTGTATCCTCATGATATGATCCTAGATTCTTTGACAGTTGTAATCCCTCACAGGTAGTAATATCTCCTTTTCTTCTTTAATGATCTACATCAATCATGCTTCATCAATTGAAGAAGATCGATGCTAGCATTCATGAATTTCATGTATAGTGTTAACCTCAATTTTCTAATAACACTGAAAAATTTAATTTCATGAAGATAGATCGACCTATTATTGGGTTTTTTTTACATCTATTGAACATTAGATAGTTTAAACAAACCCATCAGTGGTATCAAATCATAGTTTCTTCAAAACATAAACTTATTTTAAACATTGTATTTTTATAAACCATATTATTATAAAACATAATAGAATTTCAATCATGGTAATGGTTTTTATGAATTAAATTTACATAGGAAGATTTATGTGATGGTGACCTGAGACTTACCTTTCTACTAAGGGTTCAAGTAAAGGTAGTTTTATACCTACCCTTATGAAATTTTTTTCATATAAATGTAGTTAGATGATTTTATTTCCATGAATAAGTTCAGATAAAGGTAATTGCAACTCTATGTAATGGTAATCTTAGTACTTCCTTTATAAATTATAAATGATTTTTTTAAACCTTTTTATAGAACGTCTATATAAATGTAACTACTGATTAGCTAGGTTTATGTAAATGTGAGAGAGGTATACCTTTGCATATAATGATCCATGTAAAGGTCACCAACCTTTACCATTATTTGGATGGTCTATGTATGGTTATTTTTATTTTTACACAAACATATATTATAGTGTTTCAAGGATAACCTCACAAAAAACTTCTATGTAAAGTTAACCACACTTAACTTTATATAAGAAAGGTTTCATATGTAAGGGTAACAAGAAAAGTTTATAAAAATTTATTTTTAAAATAGTTAATGTTTTAAATGAATTTAATGGTTTTAAAAATGTTTATAAATCTTTATAAAAAAATTTGAGAATATTTAATTTTTATGGTATTCATCTATTTATTAAGTAATTATAAAAGGTTTAAAAATAATTAAAAAAATTATGAAACATTTTTTTAAAAATTTTAAATTTTAATATTAAAATTGTAACACTCCAACCCAAACCACTAGGTCTGAGTCGAAGATCCATAAGACCTAATGTATAACACCCCATAAACAAGTGGTTTATAACTAATAGTGAGGGTCAAAAAACCATTAATGTGGTGACTATAACCTTTGAATAATATATATACACAACAAATAACTCATATAAATCAAGGAAAAATATAAATAATCATAATGCAATAGAGGTTTCCACACAAGTCATATAAATAAATAAATATGGCTCCGAGTATGGAAAGCTACACCAAAGTATATAATGTGCAAGTAGAAAGATAAAAAAACACTACAGAATACTCTAGAGTCTTTCTTAATACAGTTACTAGCTCCATTATCCACTACTCAGTTGTCTACCATGGGCCCCTTATCCTTACTAGGATCTTTATACATAAAGTCTATAATAATAAAAAGATTCCCATGAAGGGTGTGAGTAATTACCTAGTAGGACACCACCAATGGGTTCTTAACATGTGAAAATTAGTATAAAAAATTTATTCCATGAATTAAATAAACAAACAAGAATAAACAATCATATATTGAGGACTCATGTACTAACCATGCCACAATGGGTCTCGGTTGTACACTCTTCAGCTCCATACTAGAAGGATGGTCATAATGGATGTTAAAAGTGATCAAGGGCTACTGGGAAGGCTGAAAAACATGCCCCCTGACATCCTCAAGGAATTGAGTGAATATGTCACTATTATAGGTTGGGAAACAAGGCATCCATATCTCAACACTCCCTTGAGATGGGTCATAAGGCTATTGTAAATAGAATTCTATCTCAGGTCAGGTGACAAGGTCATTATGAAACTACCCTATATATATTTCCAACATCATCATTTTCTCATTTCATGTGATCTTACCCTCTAAGGGATATTTATATCATGTTGTTCCACCTATTATGACTTCCAAAATAGTGCCTCTATGTCTTGGTAACATATAAAATAGGAAAAATAATATAAATACATCATAAATCATTTCATCATGAGAAAAAAATAGAAACATATAAATGAAAGTGGTCAATATCTAACATGGTAACAAGCTACATAATCTTACTCATTGAATCATGAAATATAAATGGGTCTCATAGGTTACACACAACCACATGGGATCTTTATCAATAATAGACCCCAAGTTATGAAAACAACAGAAATTTAACAAGGCAATATGTGTATACAAGAGCCCTAAAATGTTAACTTTCTACCTAAAGGTTTCAAATGTCAAAATCAATATTATTAAGAGAATAACAACTCAAACTATGTTTTCTCACCCACCAAAACAATATAGAATTCCAATAACTCCTATAACAAACTCCAAACCAACATGAAAGGGGTTATTGAGTGAGTCAGAGAAGAAGAATAAGTCAGGGGTTGAATCAACACATACCCAACATTCACTTATCATCAACATTAATCTTCAAGTTAATTTAAAGGCATAATAACATAATCTCTCATGAAAGTAAACATAAAAAATATATTCAAGGATCCTATGAGTCTGAATTAATGAGATAAGCCTCATTCTATGATTTTTGAATAATGAAAAGAAGAAATTTGACCAAACCAAGTAAGACTCACCAAACCTCCCGAAAAAATTCACTAACAAATGAGTATAAACTAAATCCAAATATCAACACAATTTAGGGAAAATATGAACCAAACAAGGAATAAATTGGGATTATATGAATATTTCACAAGATCCTAAACAAGGTCTTTTGTGCATCTAAAAAATATTTAAAAATTGGAGGAACCACCAAGGGGGGTTATTCCATTGATTAAAAGACTTAATATTCCACTTAAAATTTAGTAAAGGACCCCATAAATTCTACATGTGTTTTATCCTTGGAAACGTTCAATATCTAAAACTAAATTTTTCCATTTCAGTTGTTTCAAGTCTATCTAAACGATCACCATGCCCTCCCACATGATCCTTCCATGGTCATGGTGTTCCTAAATAGATAATCCTTAAACAGATTCCAGTAGGGTGCATTTATCATGTCTAGTTTTTTTGGGTTCCCCACATTCTCCAAAGTGGCATATGAATCATTTCTCACTTATATGTTTCACAAAGTAGAAAACATGTCCCAAAAAAGATTGTATCAGGGAATGGTGTTGCATGTTTTGAACTAATAACCTCAAAAAATCCAATTTTTATCTTCCAAAAACCTCTAAATAATTCCATAACCATTATTCAAACATCACAAGGTTCAAAAAATTCCCTTATCTCATGACATTTATTACATTAAAATAACCACAAAAAACAAGGGAGTAGCAATTCTCCCATTAAAAGGACTTCTCATCCCTGATAATTATTTCTCGAGTTGGCCTTGAATAACTCTGGCCATTTCACCTTAACATTAGACTAATGATACCATGTTTCCTCTGGGACCCATATATGCCTCCATAAGATCCATAAAAAGTGGAATAATATTCCTCTATAAAATTTTCTTACTTTGGTTAACTGTTCAGACTATTTTTTCCTTTTATGATGAATTTGGTTCTATCACGACATACTCATAATCATTTATGTGCATAAGATCATGTATGTGTCTCTAAATGTTAGAAACATAAAACACATCATACTTAACTTATAAGTGAGAAGGAAGGTCTGGATAGTATTCCACTATTAAAATCCTCTCAATGATCTAAAAGGGTCCATAGAATCAAGGATATAGCTTCAATTTCTTTCTCAAATATAGGTTACCTAATCAATTATTCACTCTTAATTTAACTTGGTCACCAATAGAAAACACCAAATTTATCCTCATAGGGTAGGAATAAGACTTCTACCAACTCTATGATATGATCAACCTATTTTGAATCATATTCACTCTCTAAAAGGTATCATATACTATAGTAGTCCCCACAACCGCTGCATTACTAGCCTCATGCCAACAAAGTGATGAATGACATTTCTTATAATAAAGAGCCACATTGTGTTCCAAATAAACCAAATATTTTGAAAAAATTTATGGAATTTGAACTCTACCATAGCTAAGTGATTATTCCATTCTCTACCATAGTCTAGGATGTAAGATCGAAGCATATTCTCCAATTTATGAATCATGCACTCATAATTGTTTTTTTCTAGGGATAGTACACATTGATTAACGTCAGCTGAGTCCCTAAGGCCTTCTAAAATCACGTATATTACTATGATGTAAATCATATATCTCTATTAGATAAAATCATCAAGGGAACTCCATTAAATCTTACTATCTTGAAAACATATAGCATTATGATCTCATCCACTGATTGAGTCTAAAAAATCAGTATGAAATGAGAAACATTCATTAGATGATCAAAAATCACTAAAATAGAATCACATTCCCTTAGTGTCCTATGAAACTATGAAAATAATTCCATTATAATGGCTAAAAAATTACACATGTGCACATGAAGTGGTTATTGTAAACCACTAGGATGATGGTTCATAACCTCTGTCTTCTAGAAGGAAAAGGCATTGGTAAAAAATCTAACGATTTCCCTCTTCATATCTAAAAACTAGAACTACTGCCTAAGATCATGGTACATAATTATCACTCTAGGGCGCACTAACAACATATAGGAATGAAAGTCCCTCATCACTGTCCAATTACCACCCATGTATTGGGTCACCACCTTCTAGTTGTTCCCATATCACAACACACTCAAGAAAAAATTATTTATTATCCTTTCACCTATATACTAAATAAGTTTGGATCGCTAATTAGGAGCATGCCATTGATCTATAGATTTTGAAATTATATATCATCCATTCATCAAATAAGATCATCAGGATCTATTATTCCTCCAAATTCTATTCACCATGATCCTGGGATAGTTGAGTTCTATGGATAAGATAATATGAAATGATGTTGAATTTATCTATTTTATAGTCCATCACAATTTTAAACATCTATATTTACTCAACCCAGTGCCTCTATATCAAATTCATATCCCAATGTGAGATGATACAATAGAGGCCCATGTGGTCTATGTAGACAAAAAACCTCCTTCCAAAGATATAGTATCTTAAATACATTAAATCATGGACTATGGATAAAAATATGAATTCGTGGGTGGGATAGTTCCACTCATGGGTTTACAATATATGTGATCAATAATCTACTCTTCATTCCCTCTACCTAAGTACTACCCCAAACCAACTCCAGATATATCAAAATATATTACATATACGATCTCCAACTCAGGAATAATCAACCTTGGTGATATACAAATCCACTTATTCATCTCATGAAAACCCTCCTCACACTAGTCTAACCATTGGAAATTTACCTTGTTCCTTATTAGTGCATTCATGGGTGATGATAAAAGGGAGAAATACTAGATAAAATTCCAAGAGAATACCGCTAATCCTATAGTGATCATAATCTCAAAATATGTCTTGGGACATATAAAATACCTCATCACCTCTACTTTATTTAGGTCCACAAATATACTTATCTCATAAACCACATTCCTTATGAATTTTACATTCTTAATAAAAAAATTACACTTCAATAACTTGAAATAAAGTCAATATGGTCAATGCTCCATAAGAAATATCTCATGTGGTCTGCAATGATGTTATAGTGTTTATGAGTAAATGAGGATATCATCAATGGATACCACAAAGAACAATTAAAGGTATGCAAGTAAGATCTTGTTCGTGAGATCCATGAACACTATCGTCTTATTATTCAGTCCAAACAACATCACAAAGTACACTTATATTCCATACCTATTCCTAAATTTTTTCTCTGGGATTTCCTTATCTAACCTACACCTAGTGATTTCCCATTTAGATATCAATCATGGGGAACTACTTGAACCAATGAATCTAATTAAATATTTTTTTCGATCCTAGGAAAATGATACCTTTTTTTACTATCTCTTGATTAAACTTCTCATAATATATACTATGTCAAAGACTATATTCCAACTTCTTGGTGAAGAAAACAGTCTCACCCCATGATGATGTACTCATCCAGATAAAAACAATTCCATGCCCTTGATATATACATTGATCACCTTCAAATAATCTGATAGTATATAAAAAGGTGGTATCAAAATGGGTTCTGCACCTATTATAAGTTCTATATCAAATTTAACTCCTCTATCCAAGGAGAAACATATTAATTCTTCTTATAAGAAATCCTAATAGAGATTCATTACAATAGGAAGAGATGAGGGGGAAACATGTGATCATGTTAAAACAGGAAATCACATAATCTATATCATAATCATCCCTAGCTTGATTATGTATAGACCCACTATATCATCTCCCAACTCCCACTCAATGTGTTTCCTGTAATTTTCACCCTTGTGTGTTGTAAATGATATCCATCTCTGATAGAAATCAATGTGGGATCAAAAAATAATCACCTATTCCTTTACATGAATCAAATAAAATCACAAAATCTATAGATGTATGAAGTCTCATAAATGTACATAAATAAAAATGACTATATATCTCTTTGGGAATCACTGAAGATGATTTACTTTCATTCCCAAAGGTGTATCTATAGAAAGATACTCATAACATAACTTGACCATTAAGAAAAGTCTAGAAAATTTTAAGATATAATGGAATGAGAAGAAATAATATGAAACAAATTATTAGAGAACAAAAAAGTGATCAAGGCCATACCTTTAAATATAGATGGTCCCTCACCACTATCATCTATAGTCAGATCCACTACATATACTTGAATTTCCTTAGCTTTGTAACCCTCTCCCTGATGTACATGACTCATTTGAGTCATTATCATCTGAACCTACTATCGAGGACCCCAACCAAATATGTGGCTACTAGATCACACATTTCCTTCACCCCTAAAGATGGTCTTCCTCGATGATCTAGAGTATTACTACTAGATATTCCTTACCTATCCACACTACTGAAACATTCTATGTGGTGTTGTACATAACTTATGATAATTTAAGAAACATCTCATTGTTTACGCACTATATAACTCTCCCTGAGAGGTATGATGAAGGTATAATCTTATCAACCTATGTACCACTACCTTATTGAACATCCCTAACCTTCATCTCCCTACTACCACAAGTGATACTCGCTTAGTAGTAGGATTTCCACCTTCCTAATTACTAAAGGTTGGAAGAATTCCAACTGCTTAATACTCCTCCACGCCCTTCCCAAAAGTCAATCCATTACACATAACCTCTAGGTATTCCATTGGTTTGAAATGACTAACTATTCATCTAATATCATAATGAATACCAATCTCAAAATTATTATATTTATGTTCCTCATTTCTATTAAATAGGGAAGTCAAAAAATTAGTATAGTGAAACAATTAGATTATGCTAAAACTATCATGGTTCCCTAATAAAACAATATAAACTCATGTTAATATCCCAACCTTAGTGTTTCGAGAAATAATTCCCTACAAAAAAGTTCCTTGAAGGAATACCAAGAAAGACCTTCACCTTTACCTTCTTTTCCAATGACATTCCAACATCACCTGGATGGTCCTTGAAGAATAAAATATACTATTTTGACCGATCGGTCCTCTAGTTTCTCAACCTGGTAAAATATTACCACAATGATATATAACATATCATCAACATATTATGGTTCCCTGGTTATCTAAAAGTATAGTGAATACTATAGATATAATATGTTGGTGTAGTTAGTAATGTTCTGTGGTAGTCCTCATCCATGAGTAGGTACAATCCAAATTACTCCACGTTGGAGTGGCTTTAATTCCTGATCCACTTGGGTAGGTGTTAGAGCATGCTCAGGTTAATTCCCTAATATATATTATAGTGGAATTGGTTTATCATACCTAGAAGGATAATTTAAGAATATTTGAGGAAGCAATTTATTAAATTATTAATGAATATTTAATCTCATAAATATATTAAGACAAATCCTAATCAGTCTATAGGGTCACAAAAAGGTTCCCCTTTGAGGCTACCCCTAACACAAGTTATAACTCTCTTAGAAATACCCAAGGTTCTTAGTACTACACATTATCTAGAATTTTATATATATAAAACCTAACAGTATTATCAACTTCAACAAACTGATTCCAAAACAGATATATAACAATAGAAAGTAAAATAAAGGTATCATTTAATAGAGAATATAGGTCTATCCGGAACTTATAGCACAATTCCAAGAATTGATTTAATGAGATAAAATTCATCTCAAAACATGTATATATAAATATATGTATGGAATTAGATATAAAATTCCTAGTTATGATGCATGAATTCACCAAAATCCCATAAAACTGTAACAACAATCCAATGAATGGTAGCTCAAAGGTCAATCATGAATGAGTTGGTCAAGAACATGACACCACACCTATCTAAGTTCCACACAACCTATTTTCTTTTTATCATGACCTATTCTATTCAAAATAAAAGAACAAAATGGCTATGATACTATTTTTTAATTCCCCAAACTGAACCATGGGGTCTAATCCAAAGATCTACAAGACCTATTGCCTACATCCCCATATACAAGAGGCTACCGACTAGTATTGAGGGTATGAATGCCATCAGTGGGGAGACTATAACCTTAGTATCATATAAATACACCAAAAAAATAAAATATAAACAAATCATAGTAATAATGGTTGAAGATAAATCTTCATTATTTAATAATAGATGGCATTCGTGTTATACAAATAACTAAACTAAACTACATAAAGTAAAACTAAGGTATATAAGGTGAAAGTATAGTAATAAGTAAAACACTATCAAATCCTCTAGAGAACATCTCGGTACAGCTAGTAGCTATATACTGAACTTCTCAGCTATCTTACATGGGATCCTTTCCCTAACCTCATTCCCTATACATGAAGTTTTCACAAGCATCGAGATTCTCGGTCAAGGTGTGAGTAATAACCTAGTCGGTCTCCCCAAATGTGTCCTTAAATATTATTCATGGTTATAAAAGGTGTATACTATGATAAAAATATATCCACAAAAAAATATAAATAAAAATATACTAGCACTCATATTCTAACCAAGACTCCATGGTTCCTTACCATACCATCTTTATCTCCATGATTGAAGGATATCCATAATAGGTGTTAGAACTTATAAAGAGATATCATCAAGGAAGATGCACATATCACCCAATATCCTCAGGGCATCAAGTGAACACAACACTATCATGGTTCTGGACATAAGTTTTTCATATCTCAAAACTTCCTTGAGAAAAGGCACAAATCATTATAACTATCATTGTGTCTCGGGTCAGGCCAAAATGCCATCAAGCTCTTATCCTGTGTATTGGTAAAATATCATCATCATTGCTTATCGTGTGCGCTCCCCCATAATGGGATAATAATATCATGATGATTTACTTATTTCAAGTACCAAAAAAATTCCACCATTTCATGGTAATACATATAATAGGGAAGAACAGTTAAAGGCAGTACAAATTAGGTCATTTAGAGAAAACGATAACAACATACATAAACATGTGATCAACATCTAACATGGTAACATGGAATATTAGAATAATGATAGAACTTGGTTTATTAAATGGGTATTATGGGATACAGACACACATGAAATATCTATCAAGTGAAGACAACAAGTTATTCCAACATAAGAAATATAATAAGGCAATAAGATCATACAAGGGCCCGAAAATGGTAAGGATGTTCTTACCCCAAGTTTTTTGATTTCAACATCATGATTTTCAAGAGAGTCATCACATAAACTAGGTTCTATCACTAACCAAAACATGCTTACAATACAAGGACATATAGAACCAATTCCAATCCAACATGGAATGAGTTCTTAAGTGCGGTGAAGAAAAAGGAAAAGCCAAGGGTAGAATAATCAATTACCCAACATCCAATTACCATCAATGGTAATATTTGAGTCCCATTGAAGGAAGAAGAATTTAATTTCTCATGGGTAGTGAAAATCAAAGAGATTTATGTCTTCCAAAATTTGGAAGCAATAATAATATCCTCATACCTTGGTCCTTCAAGAAGTAAAATAATAAATTCATCTAAATAAATAAAGAATCATTGAAGTTATTTACGGAATCACCTTAAAACTTATGCACCAATAAAGGTGGATGAATCATGGAATTATATTAATATAAGGGAGGGAAGAATCAGTCATAAAAAGGAAGAAATTTTTCTACGATAAAGATATCAAAAGATCAAAACCTAGGCCTTTCGTGCATCTGAAAACCCATCTGGATATTATAGGAACCAACAAGGGGAGGAGAATTGATTGATTAAAAGAGGTAATAATTGTCCTAAAACACAATTAACAACTTCATTAAATCCACACTAATTTTACCCTTTGACATATTCATGATATTAAAATAAATCAAGACATTTAATTTTTTTAAATACTATCCTTACAATCACCACACCCACCACTACTGCTTGGAAAAGGCCATTGTGTTCATGAACACCACATCCCAAAACAGCTCATGCCTGGTTATGTTAGCAATGTATAGCCTATTTTGGGATCACCATAGCCTCTAAAATGGATTAAAAATATATTTTACCTAACATATTTTACATTAGAGAAAACCATATCCAAATTGGATTTCACTAGGGCATGGTGTTGGCTGTTTTGAACCAAACCATCAAAAACCCCACTTTTATGCTTCCAACAGCATCCAATGAATTTAAAACCCACAATTAAAAAATAATAAGGTTTAAAAACATTACTTAAGGCATTCGATAACTTTCATTGTCATAACTATATAAAATGGGGGTCTTACAAAAATACCTTTTAACAAAATTATATTTCATGCATGTAGTATAGAAATAAAAAATGATTATTTAGAACTCATATGGGATAATTTATAATGTGATTATAAATTAAAACATATATGATATTTAAATTTTCAAAAAAATATAATATGAATTTTAAAATTTTTATAAGTCATGAAATATCATATAAATTATATATAATTCTAAATATGAATGAGTTAATATTGAATTGAATATAAATAAATGTTTATATTCTAGATAATTTATAAAATGTATAGAATCAAATTTTATTTATGAAATGATCTAGATTATTTATATCATGTTTAAATATTGCAATTGATCATTTATTTAAATTTTCTTCCTTTCCCTACTAATATTTAATTAATTTTATAAAAAATATAAAAAAATTATACTTTAGTTTAACTATTACACTGGTTCTAAGAGATAGATCCTTGCATTACATGCTAGGTACAACTCAATAATATTTAGTTTCTCATATACCTTGACATCTTTTGGTTATTGATGTTATGATCTTGAAAACTATTGTTGAATTATTTTTTTCATATTAGGTGTTAGTGATATCATGAATTATATTCTCTCTTAGGTATTGTATATATAGGTAGGGGGACTTGGGGTTAGACCAAATATTAGCATGAAGGATTATTCCTTGTAGTAATACTGAATGGGGTTGGATAAATATCACACTTAGATTAATCATGAATAGTTTTTAAAACTCATATAAATCCTTGTCTTTATATTAATTGTTTGTGTACCTTATTCATATGATACATTTGGATATGTATAAATATGTTGAGCTGCTATTTTTTGGTGAGTGAGAAAAACATATATTCTTTGTAAAGATTTAAACATAAATTTGGTGATAACACATATATATGGTGATTAGAATACGGATTGAAAAACATAAACAATAAAATCATGTATATACAAAAATGAATAAGATTTGAGAAGATAGTGGTTACAAAATATATAATTTTCATAAATTTGATGTTCATGTCATGTATATTATATTGGTGATATTAGAAAATAACTAAATTGTTTAGTTTGAGGTTCCTTAAAGTATAAAAATTATCAACACCTTGGTCATTAAATTTAATATTTTTAGGATTAACTAGGTTCCCCTTGATTAACTTGTGTCAAGTAATCAAGTAATAAGATACTATATATTTTCCTATTGGTTAGTTTTGTGATTAACTTAATGCCTTTGTATTATTCAATGTTAACATCATTTTTCTGTTTTATTTGGTTTATACTGGATGGAAATACTAAATGTTAAGATACCAGAGGAAAAGTTTTTATTATATTAATATGATGGAATTGGATAAAAATTTATCAGCTCAACATTCCAAGAATCACAACTATTATTTTTGGGATGATTCTATGACTAAGAAACTACGTGGTGAGATGAACACTAAAGAAGAATCATTTCATAGTGAAATATTTATTTGGAAAAACTAAATGTATATGATATATTGGGTTATCAATTTTTTTTGGTAGCACTATCATTAAATTTTCTTAATGAAAAAAATAATATGTCATACTTTCCCAGATATTTTTCCTTGTTAGAGATTATGGTTTACATAATGATAATAATTTTAATCTCACATATATGTATGATATAAATAACCATGTAATGATATAATAAATGAATTTCATGTCTTGTTAACAATCATAAATTTTATTTTATCTAGATATATTCATTGTATGAATATTAGGTATTTTTTAGTCATAATGAAAAGATTTTCTTAGCCAAAATGATCATTCATGGATTATATGGTGAAATTTAAAATAATGATTTACAAATTTTAGAATTTTAATTTTAAAAAACTAATTTAATTTTTTAAATTATCAATTAAAAATTAGTTTAGGTTTAATTTTTGATGATATTTAGAAATGTTCAATTTTTCTATAAATAGTGAAATTTTTATTTTTTTTATTGAAACCAATCATTTGTTTTCAAGTATTTACAATGTAAAATTATATTTAGTATTATTTTTATAATTTATATCATTACTTATTAATAAAAATAATCTTTTAAATTTCAATTTAAAAATATATACTTGAATTTGGTACAAAATAATTTTACACTTAAATGATATTTTTTAGGAAAATCATTTTTCATCCTGTTTTATAGGTTTAATTTTAAATTAAATTATTTCACTTCTGTTGATTAAAATTTATAAAATATATTAAGTCTTTGAAATAATAATAAAATATATAATTTAATAGTAATAAGTTAATTTTTTATCATGGGTAATAATAAAAACATTAAAAAATCTATTACAATAGTTATCGTTAAAACAGGTTTACCTGAGGGTTAAACTAAAGACATAGGGGTTTTAATTTCCTAAAAATGTTCCATAGAAATATTTTATGTGTGTTAATCAAATATATATCTATTTGAATTGTTTAATAGTGTATTTAAAAACATTTTATTGCATTTTTTAACCAAAGCAAGACTTTTTTAAAGATAATTTATATTTTTCTCAAATTGAAAACAATTTTTGGGTCTTTATCTATAATGGAATTATGGAAGATTAAATTTGTTTTTGGATTTCCCAAAATGTCTAAAAAACATCATCTATTTATTTATTTGAAAAAAAATCCCTTTAAAAGAGTTTATTTCTTTATTTAAAAGTAAAAAAAATTACTCATTAATCGGGTATTTTCCAAAAAACTATTTTTCTTTCATTTTGTATTCTTATATTAAAATTAATTTATTAATTATATAAAATATGTACCAGGTAAAATATATTCCTAATTTTAAATCTTCATTTTATATTTTTTCAGATTCCCCCTTTTATTTTTATTTTCAGGCAATTATGTTATCATGGTAAAAATCTAAGTTATAATAGTAAAGGATAGAATGAGTTTTAGTAGTTTAACTAAGAGATAAGATGTAAAATGTTACCCAAACTTGTATAAATGTATTTTAATGAGTTTATTTATACCCTATTATAAATTTTATTATAATGTTGTGGGCCATGGTTCCACATTAGATGATAATGATATATATATATATATATATTAATCTTTTGAGAAATTCCAATAATGACCTTCTACTCTCATATAAAAGGGAAACCACCTCTATTCCTCACACATTTTGAGCAATATAGATAAATAAATACCTACCAAAATATCTTCCCTAAATAAATCCCCATTTACTAGATTCCTTAGTTTTATCATAAAACTATCCGAGCATTCCTTTAGGTATAAATATAAAGAGGTTATTCGAAGAAGAGGTATAGTTCTTAACCAAGAATTCTCATTTCATTACTTATTCTAACTCAATAAAATATTATTAAAAATTTATAAAAAATTAAATTTGTATATTCAATATATTAATATTTTTTTATTTTAATTTAATAACTTATATCCATACCCTTACTCAATAAAATGGGAAATTAAACCATCATTCATGTGCACATCAAACTACCACCTCACGAACTGATATAATTTGTTTTCCATCATCGCCTCTCATTATTGGTTATAAATATGGATTTAAAGTATATATATGATATTATTTACATAATTATAACTCTTTTAATATAATTTATCATATATTTTCTAACATTTCCATCCATTACAAATTAGTAATGTCATTTTTCTCTATGTGTGGACTACCACCTCCATGAAGCAATGTGATTCATTTTTAATAGCCACATCACATGGATGATACACATAATTGTATTTAGAGAAATAATATGATATTAATCATTTAAACACAATTATTTAAATATAGAAAAACAATTACCTTATTGATATCATATTTATTGAAAAATTGAAATGTTACTCATTTGTAAGTAAACCTATTATCTCTGTGATTGTAACATAATTCATTTTTCAAAATAGTGTTTAATGGTTTGTTTTAAAAGTATAATTAATGTATAATAATTGTACTTTTGTCATGTTTTTTATTATTTATTTTCTGTAATAATGGCCTCTTGGACCATAGTAATGGCCTCTTGGACATATGAAGTGAATAACATCAAAACATCAAATGTAAACATAATTGATTATTTAATTGTATATAACATTGTAATAAAAAAATGAATAATAAACATGATCAAGGTTGTTAGGAAAGTAAATTATAACATTATTGTTTTATTCATGATGATAAGGAATGCATGTCATGATTCATACTCAAGGTAAGTGAAATTTTAACCAAAAACCTCATTTAAAATGTTTTAAATATTTATTTTCGAAATATTTTTCCTCCATATACATATTATTAAAATTAACATATGGATGTATTATGTGTACATAAAAAAATATAAAGGTAATTTTATTTCACTTTTTAACTTCTCTATAAAATGGAAAAATAAAGTTCTATTTTAACATATATGGAATCAATTACTTTTCCCTCCACTAAAACCATTATTTTATGTCTTTATTCATTTTCCATCATCATTTTTTTCCTTAAATAAAAACTCCCCTTCCTTTTTTCTATTCTATTTTCACAATGGATTAAAATGGGATGCAAAGTTCAATATCTGAATATGTTTTCATATGGGTGGAAAGAATATTTTTATGAGTATAATGATGAAAAATACAATATTTCATATGTTTATGATTATATTATGATTAATGGAAAATATTTATGATGATTTTTTGTTCCATTATAAAATAAGGATGGGTTTTTCTATTATAAACCAAATATGGGAGGTTACATTATAAACCAAGGATTGGTGGTTATATTATAATCCAAGGATGAGTAAGACCGTTATACCCATCCATTGGATTAGGTAATGATTATGTTCTCCCAATAATTATATCAGAATTCATTAGTACTAGTTAGTAAACTTTTAAGAGTGATTTTAATAGTGATATATAGATAATTTACCAACACACCTATAAGATTTTTCTATTTTTTTTATAATGAGTTTTATTAGAAATTATTTGATATCAAAATGTTATTCCATAATCTTTCTTTAAAGGAATGGTTTTACCTTTTAGGGTAAACTGAATGTTTTTCTAAGAAAACCTTTTTCATGGGTTGTAATTTTTATAATAAACCCTCATGAATATGATTTGGCCTTTTTTCTAATAAATTGTTTTATTAAAAAAATTACATTAAAGATGATATCACATTTAAGTAAACTATTATTTGAACTTAAAGTTTATTATATTAAAAGAAAAGTCTCTTTTAAAGTTTAATTGTTCTATAATAGAGTAATAGATTTATTTATTCTTTTCCTTTTTCCCTTAATACAATTTATATGCTTATCTTAGGTTTTTAAAATGTTTTCCATTGGGTTTTAAGGATTATTTGTGAAAAGGTTGAGGATAAGATTAAAATTATAATGATATGTGATAAATCTAAGACATGTTATATCATAAAAGTTTTTTATTATGGTAAAAATGTATAGTGAGTGGAAGTTTCCACTTTAGGATGTCATATTTTTTTATCTAAGAGTGTTGAACAAATTCTATGAAACACTAAACCTGAAATTTCTCTTGGAATTCTAGAAAATTAATTATTGTCTAATGAATAAATATTTTATACTATTTATGGTTGGTCTGTTATAGTTGGTATAATAGGAAATATTTAGATAATTTTAGAGTTTAGGATAATGTAAGTAAATACCTTCAAGAGATTCTAATTTATGGTTATCATGATATATAAATGGAATAATACCATGTTCTTTTATTTAAACTATGTTTATTTAGAATTTTTTTTCCTATATATAAAATAGGGAGTCTAAAGTAGGGATTCCATAAGTGGAAAATATCCTTATAAATAATCAACTTGGAATAGTTGGAATTGGAACTGAGTAGTTTTTTATATGATGTATTAGTTTATATGGTCTATAAATGTATGTGGTATCCATTCTTAATAGAAACTTGATCAATCATAGAGAAACATGTCTATAGTGGAGTATTTTATGAGTCAATAATTTTCAAAATTCGATGGATATTTTGACTTAGTGATAACTAATGGATGGATTAATTCTCTAGAAAAGATATTTTATGTCATTCATTATATGGATCATCAAAATATAACTCTTAATATTTATATTTTAGAAGGTGAAACTAATCAATGGGGTTCAATATTTAATAATACTAGATAAATAAAAGAGACTGACTCCATGGAATGGGAAACATTTCGTAACCTTTACCATGATAATTATTTTAATATCATTATTTTACATTGGATGGAAAATAATTCCATGAAGTTCTAGAAAAATGAGTAAGATTCAATGGTGGTTTATGAAGAAATATTTGCCTGATTTTTAATGTACACACCAAATTGTATTAAATATCTTGATAGTAAATTTAACTATTTTTACTGAGGATTAAATCCAATATACTAAAAAACATTGGATTTTTGTGAATTTAATAGTTATGAGAAACTTATTTCTTATGTAGAAATTGTGGAAATAGTGTTTTCTGATGTATTAAATGAAAACAAATGTAAATATTGATCTATGTTGTAGGAAAATGGTATAAATACAATGAATAAATTTTAAGGTATGTAAATCATGTTTTCAGTTTGTAATAGGTGTGGTCAAAATAATTCTAGGGAATATATCATGAAATTTTGGAATTACTTCAGTTGTGGTTAGTTTGGGAATAAGTATCTTGCCTACAAATAAAATTATCTTAGTAGTGGTAATACCAATTTTGATATGAAAGCACTAAGATGTTTTAAATGAAATTAGATTGGGCATTATAAGAATATATTTCTAAAGAAGAGCACAAATGATAGGACGCAACAAGTCTATAAGTAGAAGGGTGGGTGAAATTATTTTCAATTACATCAGTAGATTTTGGTCCATATAACAATTTGGTAACATATACATTACATATTTATTAAAATTATAAAGATGTCTTGTTTTAATTGGGGTCTACACATTCATTCATTTCTGATAAATTTCCTAGTAAAATGAAAATTTCACCACAATAAATGGAGTTAAAACATTGGGTTAAAAGACCTATGGTAGTATTAAGGTAAAAATAAATTATAATTATCATCATGTTATCAACTATGGAATGTTTCTCCCTAAAAACCTTGTTTTATATCCCATTTTAGAATTCAATGTTATTTTGGGTAAAGAGTGGTTTTCAATTTATCATGATAAGATAGATTGAAAAGCTAATGAAATTATTTTCCAAAATGTGTTTCTGTTTGTGTATAATAATGAATTAAAAACTTTGATAACATGTTAATAATCTTATAAAATATTAAGAAAAGTAAATAAATGTTATCTTTCACAATTTTTTGAGAATAATGGAATTATTTAGATTAATTATCTATCAGTAGTATAAGAATACATAGATGTTTTCTTGATGAGTTTAATGTTATTAAACCTAACCAGGAAGTTAAATTTATAATTTTCCTAGTTCCTTATACAAAAAAAATCAAAAAAACCCCTTATCAAATAGATCACAAAGAAAATTTGGAATTGAAAAAGTAGTTGTCGATATTTATTTAGAATTTTTCATTCATCCTAACACTTTACTATGGGGTGAACTTATTTTTTTTGTTAAAAATAATTTTGGTTTCATGAGGCATTGAATGTTTTAAATATATTTAAATAACATTAATATAATGAAAATTTACCCATTTCCTCGTATCAATGACTTGTTTGGTTAGCATCATAAAGATCAATATTTTTCGAGTGTTGAACTAAGGTTTGGGAACTATCAATTAAAGGTGAAAGAGATTGAAATCCCTAAAATATAATTTTTTTACAGTATATGGCCAATATTATTTTTTGGTTATTCCCTTTTATTTGATGAATCCTCTAGTTTTATTCATGGATCTTATTTATAGAGTTTTCTATGAATATTAATATTGGGTTTTGGTTGTGTTTATTGATGGTAATTTGGTTTCTCATAAATGTTAAGAGGATCTTGAAAAACATATAAGGATTGATTTGTAAACCCTAAATGAAAAAACTATGGAGAATTTAGTTAATGTGATTTTTGGTTTCAGTATATTTCATTTCGTGGATATTTCATAAATAAATATAGAATAAGCTTTGGTCCTTCTAAAACTAAAATGGTTGATGAATGGAAAATACCTTCAAATGGGATTGATATTCATAATTTTCATGGATTAACAGTCTATTAAAATATTTTTTTTAAATATTTTCTAGGTTATCTATCCCAATAACTATGTTAACACAAAATGGTGATATTTTTTCTAGAAAAAATAATTTAATGAATTTTTTAGGGAATTGAAAATAATATTTATGAATCCTCCAATTTTGGACCTCCCATCCAGAAATGGTGACATTATTATCTATAGTGATGTTTTATTGAAAGTTCTAGGTTGTATTTGAAGGAATAATTACTAGGTGGCTTATTACGCTTCATATCAATTAAAACCTCAATCTCAAAATTATCATACACAAGACCTTAAACTGGCTACTATAGTGCCTTCTTTAAAAATTTGGAGATATAATTAATATGGATTAAAGTGTGAAATATATATTAGTCATAAAATATTGATTTTTTCATTCACATAGAAATATTATAACATGTGACTGGGGATATAGTTGGAATGTATAAAGTATTATGGCTATAAAAATCATTACAACCCATGTAAAACAAATAAAGTGGTTTATACTTTGAGTATGAAATATAATGTTACATCTAAAACATGATTCTTTGGTTAATGATTTAATGAATTTTGGAATAGAAATTTTCATGAAGTAACTCCCTCTATTTTGTTTTTGGTGACAGTAAAATCATCTCTATTATATATAATTATACAATATTAGATGGAAGATTGGGATTTATAGGAAAAATATAATTTCTTATGAAAGGTATTTTTCATGAATTTAAGGTTGAAAAATATGGGGTTTTGAGATTCATAAAAAGGGTATGTGTTTCATGTGGCCTTAAAATTAAGAAATAATTGTTGAGTGGGTTTCATTGTTCTTTATTTTCTATTTATTCTAGCAGAAAAAAATTCTATAACAACATTTTGTAACACTTCAGTTGGGATTGATTGAATAAAGATATTGTTAATTTTACTATGAAATGTTTTGATTTTTAATAGGGTAAGGGAAAAGATTACTAAATGGGATACATCAATCATTTATAGTTCCATATTAGAAATGGGAAAATATATATATAGATTTTATGGTTGTATTAACAAAAACATCTCAAGGATATAATTTGATTTTGGTAATTGTTAATCGATTAACAAAATCAGCTAATTTTCTTCCCATTCAAGATATTATGTATTTGGATCATCTTTCATGGAATTATGTCTAAGAGATAATTAGATTACTTGTATTATATATTTATGTTGTAGCTGATTGTGATCCTAGATTCACTTCAAACTTTTGTAAAAGTATTTTCATGTATTTGGGTGCGAGATTAAATATTACTAAATCCATTCATCATCAATTTTTTGGAAATTGAATAGAATGATATAGTCATTGGAGGATATTATTTGAGCTTCTCAAATAGATTATTATGGAATTTTTGATTAAAAAAATAATTTTATTGACTTTTTTATAATAATAGTTTTCATTCCAGTATACATATGATTTATTTAGAGGCATTATATAGAAAGGGGTATGACACTCTATCCTATTGTGTTGAATTCATGGAAAGAAGGTTCTTAGGACCAGAATTGGTAGATGAAATGATAGAGAAGGTGATGACTATTCAGTAGAATATGTGGATAATTTAGGCATGGAAAATATGACAACCCTGCTTTTTATTACAACTTAAACATGCTTTATTACATAAAACTTCACTTGATACAACAATGAAGATCGAGAGGTTTAGTGTCTTTGGGGCTTAGGATCATTACATAAAAATTTAAACATGAAATACAACATCCTTATTGAAAACTTCCTTTACATGACCACTACATTCCTTCGTACTTAGCATTGCATGGGATAACCTGAGGACATGCATAAGAAAAGGGTGAGCTATAAAGCCCAGTAAGGGAGTACACAATGAATAACATGAGGAGTACAATACATGTTAGGCAATAGGCATATCAATAGAGCATAAGAGAGACATGAACATAAAGGCATGATAAAGCATGATAATCATAACATGGAAATGTGGCAACAACACTTATCATTGAATTAGCATGAGCCAAGGCTCATTGCACATGGAGCATGAGTAAACCCTCATTGCACTTGAAGCACGAGTAAACCCTCGTTGCACTTGAATTAGCATGAGTAAACACTCATTGCACATGACGTATCATGATACTATACTTTACCCAATGCATTGGAGCGCTATCAGGGCGCACCCTTCTTAAACATTTCATTTCATGCATAAGTGTGCCACATGGATCATAAAACATGGATTCATAAAACATAATCATTTATTCCATGATAAAGGAATGTGGAATTCATACATGAAACTTTACAATCAATAAGTAAACGTGCATAAAGGTGAATACCCTTGATGGAGAAATGGGCATGGTATTCACTACACAATGATAATGGCTTAAAAAATCGGTGTCATTTCGGCAGCGTAACGGCGTGACATAAGAATTCATAAAAAAAGGCTGATGAGAGAGAAAGGGGTTCCTCATCATATTTACATGTAATGGACAGTAAGAAGGTCATATAGATACATGTCCCAACAATTGAAAAGGAATTTAGATTCATGATACAAAAGTATTGCTTGAATATAGAAGAGGAGAAAAAGGTTCCTTTCGGAATTTCGGCATAGTAACAGGTGTACATGGGAGGAATTTAATGAGAGAGAAAGGGGTCTCCCATCATTCAAACAATAAGAGGGAAGTATGGGAGAGGTGAGAAACTATACCCCAACATTCATAAATTAAATTAAAAGGGCAATACAACTTAAAGAAAATTGACAAAAAAGAGAAAGGAAGAAAAACCCTTACTTGGAAGTGTGCTTCCAAAGGCTAGAGAGAGGCTTGTGAGAGGCTTCTTGGGAGCTTGGGGCACCTTGAGAGGATTATAGAGAGAGTAGGGCAGAGTTTGGACGAACTTCAAGGGCTTTGGGTGAGGAGGAAGTGGGAGCTTGGGTGGGTTTATATAGGAAAGGTGAGAGAATTCTTTATTATTTAGGTTTGGGACCCCTTATATTAAAATAATCCAAACCACAAACCATCCCATGGTATTTGCCCATGGTTTCTGGAAAAGGGAAGAGGAAAACAATATTTTACAAGGCCAAGGTCCGAAATTATTAAAAAATTAGGGTTGCTTATGTGGAGGTGAGTCACACTCCCATGGAAATTAATTTAAAAAGGCAAGGTGTTGAATAAGTCTTGAGGGCTCCATTAATGCTTTGAAAAGTGAGTCAAACAAACCCAAAACCTCATTATTTTATTGATAAAACACATATTGGCCGAACATAAGGATTATGGTATTTTATTACATCACCATTGGGTCATTATGATGTCATAAAACACATTATATATTTAAATGGTATTTAATTTTTACCCAAAAATTTGACTGTCTCAGAAAATTATGAAAAATTCACCGTTGGATAATTTCGACGTCCTGATTCCAAAAATAATATTTATTTTATCTAAATAATTTTCTAAATATGTGAATTTTCACTTTTAAAATAAAAACCGACATTTATAAAAATTCACGGGTTTTGACAGAAATGGCTTTCAAACCTTAATAAAAATTTTAATTGCATTCATAAAATTATAAGATCATTTATATTTAATAAAAATTAATTTAATATTAATAATAATATTTTATTAAAATATTATTTAATTCAAAAATCCTTTAATTTAATAAAATATAATTCTTAATTAAATAATAACTAAAAACATCATTTGTACTTTAAAAACTAATTACAATGCATCAAAAATGACTAGAAATTATATTCATTATTATATACAAAAATAATGTACATCAACATGGTGCTACTTATTTGTTACATAACCCCTTAAAATAGCCGCATAAGACCTAAGGGTAAGGTGTGCGATGGTGACAGACTCTTGGGGTTGCTCGGATAACATCGCTCGAGTGGTAATCTCTATCAACTTCCATTTTTCCCGTAGACGATCACGTTCGAGCTTGACTTGATGAAGCTCAGCTTGGGCTTGGTCAAGGGCAAAGCCCAAAGACGCCACCTCCTTTCCGAGCTCCGACAAATGGGCTTCGTAAGGGGCAATTCTACTGGATGAGGCCATCGCTTCCTTTGTCTGAGTAGAGAATTGGTTCGTTAAAGACTTATATTTAAACTACCCAGATGATCACTGTTCAACGGCTATAAAAGTAACGGTCACAAATCTTAACGTAAAACTTAAAGAAGTTGACATATTATAAAAACATTTTTCATAAAGAAACATTTAACTGGATCAAGAGGGATTTTCCATTAATGAAACTTTGGGTCGTTACAACATTCCCCCCTTAAGAAATTTCGCCCTCGAAATTTTCCTTTTCCCACACTAAAACAAATGTGGGTAACTTAGCTTCATCATATCCTCCGACTCCCAAGTTGCTTCTTCAAACTTGTGGTTTCTCCACAACACCTTGACGAGGGGCATTGTCTTATTTCGTAGAACTTTTTCTCTACGATCTAAGATCTTCACTGGTTGCTCCTCATAAGAAAGATCGTCTTCTAATTGTACCACCTCGGAAGAGAGTACATGTGAAGGGTCTGGTATGTACTTCCTTAAGAGGGATACATAGAAGACATCATGCACCTTGGCCATAGTAGGTGGAAGTGCTAGTCGATAGGCCACAGCCCCAACACGATCAAGAATCTCTAAGGGGCCGATGTACCTTGGACTTAACTTCTCTTTCTTCCCAAACCTCATGACCTTCTTCCACGGAGATATGCATAAAAACACCATGTCTCCGACTTTAAACTCAAGGTCTCGTCGACGATTATCTGCATAACTCTTCTGTCGACTTTGGGCTGCCTTGATATGCTGCTGAATGGTTTTCACCTTCTCCACCATTTCTTCGACCATTTCTGGTCCAAGCAGCTTACGTTCACCGACCTCATCCCAACATGCCGGTGTTCTGCACCTTTTCCCATATAGGGCTTCATATGGTGCCATTTGGATGCTCGAGTGGAAACTATTATTATAAGAGAACTCAACTAGAGGAAGATGTTGATCCCATCCTCCTTTAAAGTCCATTGAGCACGCTCTCAACATATCCTAAAGTGTTTGGATAGTCCGCTCGGATTGGCCATCAGTTTGAGGATGATAGGCCGTAATGAAGTTCAGTTCAGTATTCAGATCATGTTGAAGACTCTTCCAAAACTTAGAGGTAAATCTTGGATCTTGGTCCGACACAATAGATAGTGGTACTCCATGCAACCGTACCACTTCCCTGATATATATCCGTGCCAGTTGATCCAAAGAGAAATCCTCTCGAATAGCAATGAAGTGTGCAGTCTTTGTAAGACGATCCACAATAACCCAGATTGCATTGTTGCTTTTGGATGTCCTTGGAAGTCCAGTGACGAAGTCCATGGTGATGTTCTCCCATTTCCATTCTGGTATGGGCAATGGTTGCATCATCCCCTTAGACTTCTGCCTCTCTGCCTTCACTTGCTGACACACCAGGCACTTTGATGTATATTCGGCGATCTCCTTCTTCATATTATCCCACCAAAAGTTTTCTCGGAGATCTCGATACATCTTTGTGCTCCCTGGGTGAATAGATAAATTTGAACTATGTGCATCATCCAAAAGTTCCTTCTTCAGCTCCGAACTTGATGGGACACATAGTCTTTTCCCAAACCGCACAATTCCTTCATTAACATTAAACTCTGAGGATTTTCCCTTTTTGATAGCTTCCACTTTTTCTTGGATTCTCGCATCATCCTTTTGAGCATCCTTTAACCTTTCCAAAAGAGATGGTTGAGCAATCATTTGTGAAAGGATTGATGATGTTCCCTTCTTTATGATTCCCACGTCCATCTTCATCAAGTCTAAGAAGATTGGATCCTTCTCAATTCTCATCATTGATAGAATTGCTGGATCCTTTCTACTTAGGGCACCCGCCACCTTGTTCGCCTTCCCAGGGTGGTAATGTATTGAACAGTCATAATCCTTGATGAGCTCTATCCATCTTCTCTGGCGCATATTAAGCTCTTTCTGTGTGAATATATATTTAAGACTCTTGTGGTCAGTATATATCTCACATTTCTCCCCATAGAGATAATGCCGCCAGATTTTCAAGGCAAAGATCACTGCCGCCAACTCCAGATCATGCGTTGGATAGTTTCGCTCATGGATTTTCAACTGCCTTGAGGCATAGGATATCACTTTATCATTCTGCATCAGCACACATCCTAAGCCCTTCTTCGAAGCATCACTGAATACCACAAAAAGCTCCCCACTTGTGGGTAAAGTGAGCACAGGTGCAGTGATAAGCCTCCTTTTCAACTCCTTGAAGCTTTCTTCGCATTCATCACTCCAAGCAAACTTTACTCCCTTTCGAGTTAGCTTGGTAAGAGGGTTGGACAATCGTGAGAAGTTTCTCAAAAATCGTCGATAATATCCAGCTATCCCCAAGAAGCTACGGATATCAGTTACCGATGTTGGCCTCGGCCATCCCTCAATTGCATCTGTTTTGGAGGGGTCCACAGATATCCCATTGCTTGTGATGATATGGCCCAAGAATGAGACCTCCTTCAACCAGAACTCACACTTGCTGTACTTGGCATAGAGCTTCTCCTTACGTAAAGTCTCCAGTACAGTTCTTAAATGCTCCTCATGATCCTCCTTGGTTTTGGAGTATATTAGAATATCATCTATAAATACTACCACAAATTTATCTAGGTAATCTCTAAAGACTCTATTCATCAAGTCCATGAATATTGCTGGAGGATTGGTGATTCCAAAAGGCATTACTATGAATTCATAGTGCCCGTACCTTGTACGAAAAGAAGTCTTGGGGATATCTTCCTTCTTCACCCTTACTTGATAATATCCCGACCGCAAGTCGACCTTGGAGAAGTATTGTGCTCCACGCAGCTGATCAAACAAGTCATCGATTCTTGGGAGAGGATACTTGTTCTTTATCATGATTTTGTTAAGTTCACGATAATCGATGCAAAGCCGCATTGACCCATCCTTCTTCTTGACGAAGAGGACTGGTGCACCCCATGGTGATGCACTTGGGCGTATAAACCCTTTATCCAGATTCTCCTGTAGTTGTTTCTTCAGTTCTTCAAGCTCAACCACAGCCATTCTATATGGAGTCTTGGATATTGGTAGCGCCCCAGGTATAAGTTCAATTGAGAACTCAACATCTCTTCTTGGAGGAAGACCAGGAAGTTCCTCGGGAAATACTTCAGCGAATTCCCTCACAATAGGCATTTCTTCAAGGGTGGTTTCTTCCTTGGACTCAATCATCTGAGCCAGATATGCGTGCTCATAAGGTAGTAATATCCATGCTTGAGATGATGGAGCTAAAGGAGATTCATCTTCCTCCTGACACTTGTAAAGAATCGGGGGTCGATTCTCCATATGGAGTGTGATTTCCCTCTCCCGACAATTTATGTTGGCTCTATATAAGGAAAGCCAATCCATGCCAAGAATTGCATCAAATTCCACCAAAGGGAGTATGACGAGGTTCGCCGGGAAATTCAATCCACCGATTATAATAGGGGAGGACTTATACTCATGGGATGCAATGATTGCCCCATTTGCCGTACTCACCGACATCTTTACTTCCATGATTTGTGGTGGTGCAGGGATTATTCTACTAAACTTTTGAGATATAAAAGAATGCGTAGAACCTGAATCAAAAAGTACGTTCGCTATCCTTGAATGAATAACTAGCGTACATGTCACCACTTCGTTGTCGGGGTTCACTTCGGCAGAAGTGATGGCAAAAGCTCTTCCTTGCTGTCTTGGAGGTTGTTGATTGCCTCCGATAACCCTTGGAATAGGGCACTGATTCGCAAAATGACCCGGTTCTTTGCATTTGAAGCATTGAACAACGCGTTGAGGTTCGAACGGATCGTTCCTCCCCTCCGTCGCAGCCGCGGGTCCTTCTTGCTGACAGTTAACAGCTAGGTGCCCTTCTCTTCCACACTTGAAGCATTTTCTTGTCCCCCTAAGGCAATTTCCAGGGTGCTTCTTTCCACACTTTTGGAAAGTGGGGTGCTGGAATTTCTTAGCGCCGTTGGATTTATCCATCGGACCACCAGCATTGAAGTCCACCTTCCGCTTCTTGTCCCCATGATACCCCTGTGATTCTACGATCTCCATTTCAACCTTGAGGGCACATCGGACAATTTCCTCATAGCTGTCGAAGTCACGGATCGCTAATGCTTTCCGCAAGCTAGGCTTCAGCCCACCAAAGAAGCGGTCAACCTTGCATTCGGGGGTAACGACAAAGTCGGAAGCGTATCGTGCAAGCCTTGTGAAGTTTTCCTCGTACGCTCCCACAGATTCCTCATCTTTCTGCTTGAGGGAAAGGAAGTCCCTTTCCATCTTAAGACGGAGGGTGCGTGGAAAATATTTATCGAAAAACATCTTCCGGAATACCTTCCATTCCAAAGCCTCGATCTGCTCCTCAGGCTTCGTATTTTTGATCAACGTCCACCATTGATCAGCTTCACCCTCCATACGATAAGCCGCCAAGAGAACCTTCTCTTTTTCAGAGCATTGGAGGATAGAGAATATCTTTTCAATGGAGTTGATCCATTGTTCAGCAATCGTGGGATCGGATGATCCACTAAAAGTAGGAGGCCTTTGTCTCATGAAGCTTTCAATAGCGACTTGTTCTTTCTTAGGGGGGGTTGAACGTTCCTCTTGACCAGTGTTTCTATTCAAAACTTGAGTTAGATGAGAGAGAAGCGTGACAAAGTTCGCGATTCCCGCTCCCATTGGATTGGGCATCTCATAAGTACAGTCATCACACTGATCTTCACAACGGTTGTTAGCCCGAGTTCTCCTATTACCGGCCATTGGCTGGAATAAAAGGAAAGTTAGGGGTAACACATAAAGGGTAATCCAAAGACAAAAGTTGATGACTTATAAATAAACTTTAATCTCTTTAACTCATGAGTCTATAGGATTCAATCCAGGCTTTTCATGATCTTCCTTCTAACATATATTCTTAGGGGGCATTTTTCCCTTAATAAGGGTTCATACTAAGATTGTGAATTTATCAAAACATATCCCCCGGGAGTGTCGAAACCAAGAGTGCAGCAAGGCCCGTTGTCGTGCACCAGTTCCCGTTCGAGTCTAGCTCAAAGTGGTGTTTTCGGGTTTTACCCCTAGGATACATCTGTGCCAGAGCCGCCTCTACCTGCTCGTATCCAGACAGGGATGTATTTGTTTGATAAAACACTTACTTAGTATTTACCAAAACTTAGGGATGTTTTTATTATGCTTAGTCTTGTATCTAAGGCTTTACTAGGGTTTCCTAATCCCAAAAATAACTAAACCTATCCTCTGATACCAACTATGACAACCCTGCTTTTTATTACAACTTAAACATGCTTTATTACATAAAAATTCACTTGATACAACAATGAAGATCGAGAGGTTTAGTGTCTTTGGGGCTTAGGATCATTACATAAAAATTTAAACATGAAATACAACATCCTTATTGAAAACTTCCTTTACATGACCACTACATTCCTTCGTACTTAGCATTGCATGGGATAACCTGAGGACATGCATAAGAAAAGGGTGAGCTATAAAGCCCAGTAAGGGAGTACACAATGAATAACATGAGGAGTACAATACATGTTAGGCAATAGGCATATCAATAGAGCATAAGAGAGACATGAACATAAAGGAATGATAAAGCATGATAATCATAACATGGAAATGTGGCAACAACACTTATCATTGAATTAGCATGAGCCAAGGCTCATTGCACATGGAGCATGAGTAAACCCTCATTGCACTTGAAGCACGAGTAAACCCTCGTTGCACATGAATTAGCATGAGTAAACACTCATAGCACATGACGTATCATGATACTATACTTTACCCAATGCATTGGAGCGCTATCAGGGCGCACCCTTCTTAAACTTTTCATTTCATGCATAAGTGTGCCACATGGATCATAAAACATGGATTCATAAAACATAATCATTTATTCCACGATAAAGGAATGTGGAATTCATACATGAAACTTTACAATCAATAAGTAAACGTGCATAAAGGTGAATACCCTTGATGGAGAAATGGGCATGGTATTCACTACACAATGATAATGGCTTAAAAAATCGGTGTGATTTCGGCAGCGTAACGGCGTGACATAAGAATTCATAAAAAAAGGCTGATGAGAGAGAAAGGGGTTCCTCATCATATTTACATGTAATGGACAGTAAGAAGTTCATATAGATACATGTCCCAACAATTTAAAAGGAATTTAGATTCATGATACAAAAGTATTGCTTGAATATAGAAGAGGAGAAAAAGGTTCCTTTCGGAATTTCGGCATAGTAACGGGTGTACATGGGAGGCATTTAATGAGAGAGAAAGGGGTCTCCCATCATTCAAACAATAAGAGGGCAGTATGGGAGAGGTGCGAAACTATACCCCAACATTCATAAATTAAATTAAAAGGGCAATACAACTTAAAGAAAATTGACAAAAAAGAGAAAGGAAGAAAAACCCTTACTTGGAAGTGTGCTTCCAAAGGCTAGAGAGAGGCTTGTGAGAGGCTTCTTGGGAGCTTGGGGCACCTTGAGAGGATTCTAGAGAGAGTAGGGCAGAGTTTGGACGAACTTCAAGGGCTTTGGGTGAGGAGGAAGTGGGAGCTTGGGTGGGTTTATATAGGAAAGGTGAGAGAATTCTTTATTATTTAGGTTTGGGACCCCTTATATTAAAATAATCCAAACCACAAACCATCCCATGGTATTTGCCCATGGTTTCTGGAAAAGGGAAGATGAAAACAATATTTTACAAGGCCAAGGTCCGAAATTATTAAAAAATTATGGTTGCTTATGTGGAGGTGAGTCACACTCCCATGGAAATTAATTTAAAAAGGCAAGGTGTTGAATAAGTCTTGAGGGCTCCATTAATGCTTTGAAAAGTGAGTCAAACAAACCCAAAACCTCATTATTTTATTGATAAAACACATATTGGCCGAACATAAGGATTATGGTATTTTATTACATCACCATTGGGTCATTATGATGTCATAAAACACATTATATATTTAAATGGTATTTAATTTTTACCCAAAAATTTGACTGTCTCAGAAAATTATGAAAAATTCACCGTTGGATAATTTCGACGTCCTGATTCCAAAAATAATATTTATTTTATCTAAATAATTTTCTAAATATGTGAATTTTCACTTTTAAAATAAAAACCGACATTTATAAAAATTCACGGGTTTTGACAGAAATGGCTTTCAAACCTTAATAAAAATTTTAATTGCATTCATAAAATTATAAGATCATTTATATTTAATAAAAATTAATTTAATATTAATAATAATATTTTATTAAAATATTATTTAATTCAAAAATCCTTTAATTTAATAAAATATAATTCTTAATTAAATAATAACTAAAAACATCATTTGTACTTTAAAAACTAATTACAATGCATCAAAAATGACTAGAAATTATATTCATTATTATATACAAAAATAATGTACATGAACATGGTGCTACTTATTTGTTACATAACCCCTTAAAATAGCCGCATAAGACCTAAGGGTAAGGTGTGCGATGGTGACAGACTCTTGGGGTTGCTCGGATAACATCGCTCGAGTGGTAATCTCTATCAACTTCCATTTTTCCCGTAGACGATCACGTTCGAGCTTGACTTGATGAAGCTCAGCTTGGGCTTGGTCAAGGGCAAAGCCCAAAGACGCCACCTCCTTTCCGAGCTCCGACAAATGGGCTTATTAAGGGGAAATTCTACTGGATGAGGCCATCGCTTCCTTTGTCTGAGTAGAGAATTGGTTCGTTAAAGACTTATATTTAAACTACCCAGATGATCACTGTTCAATGGCTATAAAAGTAACGGTCACAAATCTTAACATAAAACTTAAAGAAGTTGACATCTTATAAAAACATTTTTCATAAAGAAACATTTAACTGGATCAAGAGGGATTTTCCATTAATGAAACTTTGGGTCGTTACAGAAAACAATTATAAGTATCACTAGAAGAGAGTTCTTTCTTTTGAGGTACATGATCAGATTTTATGTAAAGTTTCTTTATGTAAAAGTGTTACACCATTATTTAAAAAGGGAATGTTAAGTTTATGGTTCATTGGACCATATGAAATCTAATAGAAAGTTGGATCAATTTCCTATGTAGTGGCATTACATATGATTTTATCTTAGTTACATGATGCATTTTAGGTTTTTTTGTTATGAAAATATATTTTACATCTATATCATGTTTTGGTACCTGAAATAATTTAGTTGGAAGAAATCCTTTCATTTGAGGAATAACCTATTTAGATTCTTAACCATGGAGAGAAGGTGTTACAGAATAAGTTAATTCACTTGGTTAATTTTTTTTGAAAAGTCCATATGATTTTAAGAGTATAAAGGTAATATGAAAAGGTTATGGAGAAATAATATCCCCACTTCTTTAAGTAATTAATAAAATTACTGGGATGCAATTTCCAAAATAGGGGAAGAATATAACCCAATTAATTCAGAATAAATTATCATCCAAAATTATTAATATTCATTAATTTTATTTTATAAATATATATTAATTATAATAATATTAGTTAATTTTTTAGTCAAAAGGGAAAAAAGGATTATTTTTAAAAAAAATTGGGTTTTCAGGTATCATATAGTTTTATTTATTACAATTATTTACAAATTTTAAAATTTTATTTTTAAAAAAATAATTTAGTTTTTTAAATAGTAATATCATAATTATCTTAGTATTAATTTTTTATAAATTTATGAGAAATTTGAATTTTCAATAAATAGTCAAAAATACTGATTTATTATTGAAAACTATCTTCTCTTTTCATGTATTTACAAGTGAAAAATTTATTTTGGATTTGTTTTAAAATTTATTTACTTAATTTTGATTAAAAATAATTCAATAAATGTTCTTAGAGTCCACATTATGCTCAAATTTGGAATAAAAATATTTTTATACTTAAAATGACATTATTATGGAAAACCTCTTGTCGTCGAATTTTGCGAGTTCAATTTTAAAATAAATTCGATCACTTATTTTAATTGAATTTTATAAAATGGATTCAATTTTTTATTCACAATAATTAATATAATGTAATTTGTTCAACATAATTATTGATCACAATGAATATTAAAAATGCTAAAAATATGTTACTATTGTTAAGGTTAAAATAAGTTTATCGGAGGGTTAAAATAAAGTGGTATGGTTTAGAATTACCTAAAAACTATACTTTATCATATTATAGGAGTGTTTTTGAACAATTATATATTTATAGAGTAAAATAATGTATTTTAAATCACTACATTTAATTTTGGATCCGAAACATGACTTTTGAGAAGATAAGTTATATTTTATTCAAAATACGAACTATGTTTGGGTATTGGAATTTAATGGAATGTTTGGAAGATGAAATTAAGTTTTGTATTGATCCAAAAATCTAAACTCCTTCCTTCTTTATTATTTAATAAAAAAATTGTTTAAACGAATTTATTACATGATTTTAAGGTAAAATTATTTTTACACATAAATCAGGTATTTTCCTAAAAACTACTTTTCATTCCATTTTTGATCTTATATTAAAATTTATTTCTTCCTCATATAAATTTTTAACTTAATAAAATATATTTTTAAATTTTTAATCACCATGATTAATTTTATTTATAAGGATCCTTTTATTTTTTGTCATATAAAAATGTTATCATGAAAAAAATCGACTTTATAATGGTTAAGGTTATAAATATTTTAAAATGGTTTAAATAGAATATAAGGAATATAATGTAAAAAACTTATCTAAATATTATTATATGAGATTATTTCATCTCTATAAAAATTAATCATTAAATTTTGGGTACTATGGTTCCACCTAACATGATTATGATATATGTATTTTTTAATCAACTAAGAAATCCAATGAAGGCCCTTCTCCTCATATATTAAAGGGAACCTCACCTCCTATAATCATAATTACTTTTTAGTTATTTATATAAACCTAGACCTAACAAAATTACTTAATTAAATACTTAAAAATTCCTTATATTCTCTAGGTTGATTAAAAAACAATCTAAAAAGGCTTTAGTTATAAACCTAAAGAGGTTGTCGGAACAAAAGGTAAAGTTCTTAACCAATAATTTTCATTTTATTTATTATTATAACTCCTTCAAATATTATTCAAAAATTATTAATAAGTAACAGTAGTATCTTACATATATTTAAATTTTTTTATGTTAATTACATAAACTCTATCCATCTCCTTCTTCCATAAAACGGGAAATGAATCCATTGTTCTTGTGTATGAATTACTATATCCTCACAAACTGATATAATTTTTTTTCTATCACTGCCTCTCATGGTTGGTTATAATTATGGATTTAAAGTATATATATTATATTTATGGCTTAACTATAATTCTTGGAAGATAATATATGATCTATTTTATTACTTTTTCATCCATTGAAAAATGATAACATCATTTGTGTGTACATGTGAACTACCAGATCCACAAAGCAATGTGATATATTTTTTTTATGGAAACATCACATGGATACATGGTAGGTATATGGTTCGGTACAAAGTAAATATATCTATAGATGTGGAGGTTCAAAACAAGGACCTCCTCAACTCACTACCACAGGTACAGCTGGGGTGAAACCACTGAACTGCTCCCTACGGGGAATGGACACATCACATGGATTCTATAAAAAAGTGTATTTAAAAAAATAAAATGATATCTATAATATAATAAAATTTTTGGAAAGATAATATAATTCTTAACTTCTTTATATTATGTTCTTTGAAAAATGGAAACATTACTCATGCGTGTATACGACCCACTGTCTCCATTATTTTAATGTAATTCACTTTTCGTAAAATTATTTCATGGTTGGATTTAAAATTATAATTAGCATGTAATAATTATAATTTTATTTTTATTATTGTTAATGCTATGGTGAAATAATGACATTCTTGAACATATTCAAACTACCAAATTCATTATGAACATATGAGTCGAATATTATCAAAACATGCAACATAAACATAATTGATTAAGTAAATGTATATAACATACTAATAAATAAAATAAATGGAATAATAATCTTGAAAAACGTTCTTTAGAAAATAAATAATTCATAAAATATTATTAACCTAGATGGTAAGGAATGTACATGATGATTCATACTCGTGGGAAGAGACACTTTATCTCACAACATTGTTTTAAATGCTTTCAATATTTATTTTATAAATCTACTTATTCCTTGTCCATATTCCTCAAATTATTTTATGGAGGTATTTATAGGGTCATTAAAGAATTATAAAGGAAATTTAATTTATATTTTGGCTTTCGTCCAAGGGTTTTCAAAAGGAGACTTTTTATATATTTTATATGGATTATTTGGACTTTCTTTCAAAAATTCAAAAAGAATGCTCTATTTTAATGTATATAGTTTGAATGGAATTTCCCACCACCATAACTATTATTTTATGTTTGTATTATTATAAAATCTCTCATTTTTTTCTTCAAGGAAAAATCCTCCTTCCTTTTTATCTAGTTATTTTCACAAAATGGTTCTAAATGGAATGGATATTTAAATATCTAAAAAAATTATTATGGGTGAAAAAAATATTTTTACGAGTGTAATTATGAAAAAAAAACAAGAATTTATGTTTTATAATTATGTTATTGTTCATGTACAATATTTAAGATGATTTTTGGTTATGTTATAAACGATGGATGGGTGGTTATTTTATAAACCAAGGATTTTTTGTTTTTTTATAAATCAATAGTGGGGGGTTACATTATAAACCAAGGATGGGTGTGTTTATTATATCCCACCAATGGATAGGATAATGATTATGTTATTTGGGTAATTTTATTGGAAGTCAATTGTATTTGTTATTCTCCTTTTTAGTGTGATTTTATGAGTGATTTAAAGATAATGTCCCTAGTATCCAAAATAATTTCTCTATGGATGCTAATGAGATTTCATGAAAATAATATAATTTTAAAAGGTAAGATAATAAAAAAAATTAAAGGAAGTATTTTTACATTTTATGGTAAAATAGTACGTATTTTTAAAGAAAAAAATTCTCATGGGTTCTCATATTTTATAATAAAACATCATGATTATTATTTCTCATTTATTTTTTATTAAAAAAGTTTTTATGAAAACCATTGGAAAGTAAATATGATATAATTTGCAAGTAAATGATTATTTGAGATCAAAGTTTATTATGTTAAATGAAAACTCTCTTTTATGATCTCATGATATTTAAAAGGACTAACATTTTTCTTTATTCTTTTTTATGTCCCTTACTGAGGATCTTATTTTCAGCCAACATTTTAAATTGTTTTTTATAGGGTTTTAAGGATGAATAGGGATACGAATGTGGTCAAGATGAAAGTTGAGAAAATATGTCATGAAATGAAAACATTTTTTATGTTAAATGTTTTAACTGTGGTAAAAATGGATACTGAATGGATTTCTCTTCTTTGTGTCATAATATTTATTTATGTAAGTTTGATGAAAAAATTCTCTAAAACACTAAATCTAAAATATCTCCTAGAATGAAATAAAAATAAATATTGTCTAAAGAATAAATTTTATGGATTTTTTAAGGTAAAGTCCTTATTAATGACCTATAAATTAGTTAAAGATCGGTATTTTGGGTTTAGAGGAGCTCTCAAAGATAAATTTTCAAAGCATATGAATGTGAATTCTATAGAGATTAATTCCACCAATTCTTAATCATGGGTATTATATATAGTGTGTGTGTCACACATTTGTGCCAAAAATTATATACTTTGAGATAGGAGGGAATTGGTAAAGGGTTAAGTTTATCTTTATGTTGGTAATGATGAAATAGTTTTATCATTAAAAGTTATTATTTATGATATATTTATACTCAATGGATTATTCCTATAAATGAAAAACTATTATTATACACCCACCATAAACGTGAAATTTGTTTTGGTATCTTTTTTAGAAAAGATTTGATTTTCATTCATTATTAAGAATTTGAGTTGTTCTATACGTATGAATGAAATGATTTATGTAATTTGGAATAAAATGAAAGTATTATATATTCTAGACATGGAAAATTTTGTTTATAACATTAAGAATAAGAAGGTCTGGTTTTATTGTAATCCCACCTACCTTGGGAATTACCTCTATGGAAATATAAATGAGAAACACATTCAAACACTATATTAAGATGGATTTTTGGACTCATTAAATTATGAAAAATTATATATATGGGAATTTTTTTGTAACATACTATGCATTCCAATCCTATTAATTTTTAGGTTTTGGGTGTTGTAGGTGTTTTAGAGGAGGCTTGAGGAGCTTCTGTGGTGGTTAGAGATGCAGCAAGCTGCTATAGGATATTCACACAATTAATGGTTTAAATGATGTGAACTGGTGTTTTATAGCTTGTGTATCCATCTAGATTCATAAACTATATGACATGAAGGGTAACCCATGGAATGGATTCACATTACTAAATTAATTCAGAGTTTGTAATTAAATAAATTTCATGGTGATGTTAATTTCAATGGAAGTAGGTTTTGGGAAAATCCCATGAAATTTATATCATGAATGGGTTACATTACAAGAAAGTGTCAAGTTATAGGTTTTAAATAGATCATTTGGCTGAACCCCATCTCATTTTACCATATGTATTTTCTATCTCATTTTGGGAAAACCCTAGGTAGCTCTAAGAGGATTTCCACCACTTCCTCCTACTTTTATCTTTTGGTTTCGGTGGATGCCCATTGGTGATCAGTGGTGAGAACCTATCTTCTTCATGGTTGTTTATCGTAAATTATTCTCTTCGGGATCCTATTTTTTTGTGTGGTTTTGGTTTGTTTTGTGATTTGAACTTCATTTTCTACAACCATTGGTGTGGTGTAGGTTAAACTATGGTTTTTTCATGTGGTTGTGGATTTATAGTGTTTCTTCTTCGCCATAAAGTGCACAGTGGGTTGTAAGAGCTTATTTGAGGTGTGGAATCCCCTATTTCTCAAATTTGGGTATCATTTGGGAGGGTTTTACTCTTTTTTATCTATGGGTAATGGTTATCACTAGCCTAATAAAAATAAATTAGTTTGTTAATTGACATTTATGGAAGAAATGGGAATGATTCGCATGATTTTACATCTTTAACATTTTTATGTTATTGTTTTTGTTTGGGATGAATGTCCCCATGGAATATTGTGTTCATTGGGGGATTTATTGTGTGTTAGGTTTTTATGTGTTTTAGATAACTTATTTTGTGGTTGTTGTGATATCACCCTAAAATGTAAATTAGTTAACCACTTATATTTGGTTAATGAAATGGTTACTCCTAGATTTATAGATTATGTGATAATGCCCCTAAAATGACGTGAAATGTGTCAAAATCCTCTTTCCTAAATATATAAAATTATCTTTGATGTGTGGGGTGATGTTTTATTGTTGGTCAATGTTGTTAGGGAAGTGAGGCGATGGATTGTTTTTTAATGCTTCTAGGGTAGTGAGGTGATGCTTTTTTTTACATTCTTTTGGGGTGGTGAGTTGATGGTTTGTTTGGATGTTTTATTGGGGTGGAAAGGTGATTAATTTTTTGGTCGTTCTAATAGGTCAATTAGGTGATGTTTTTTTATGATTTTAGAGTGGTGTAATTATGGTTTGTTGGTCGTGCTTCTGGGTGGGTGGGGTGATGCTTTATTTTTATGTGATTCTAAGGTGGAGAGATGATGGTTTTTCTATTTGTTCTTTTAGGATAAAGAGGTGATGGGTTTTTTGGCTGTTATGTTGGGGTGGTGAGGTGATGGTTTGTCTGGTCTTGCTTTTGGGATGGTAAAGAAATTAATTAATGAGAATGATCAGTTGCTTGTAAAGTGTGGTTGTGATGTACTAGATGACCGGGTAGTGATGAAATGATTGGTTAAGAATGATTGAAATTGTTAGGGTTTGGTTTGGTTAATGGGATTGAACTAAATAATGAACAAATAAATGAAGGGTTTTCTGGTTAAATGCAGTTGTTGTTAAATAATTAAATGAATGGGATGGATAATGGAATTGGTTGGTGGTGTGAGATGTGTCTTGTGGTTTTGTGGTCTTATGCATTTAGAGGTGGCAGTGAATGTAGGGAAGTTGTTAGTTGGTTAGTGTCCTATTGTGAACCCATAGGTTGGGATTGTGTTTGAATATATTTATATACTTATATATGTTGAGTCAATAAGTTTTTACTTATGACTTTTCCATTCCTTCTTGTTTTGAAAATCACAAACACCTTATACTTAAGCAAATCTATATTTTACTTCTATAAGGAAAATTTCCTTCCTTAAATAAATTTACCCTAACCTAGATTTCCTTATACATATCTATATTTTTCTTAAGTTTAAAAATCGGATTCATACCAAAAACCTTGGAATCATATAATGCTTAGATATGGAGCTTTCTATTTTAGGATCCAAATTCTGGATGTGAACTGTAATGAAGTTCCACTCCGAATTCTGGATGTGAACTGTAATGAAGTTCCACTCCGAATTATGGATATGAACTCTAATGAAGTTCCACTCTGAATTCTGGATACAAACTATAATAAAGTTACACTCTGAATTCAGGGTATGAACTCTAATAAAGTTCCATTCCGAATTCTGGATACGAACTCTAACAAAGTTCAACTCCAAATTATAGACTCCGAAATTTTATAAGTACAACTCTGAACTTTTATAAGTTCGACTCCAAACATTTATAAGTTCGACTCCGAAATTTTATAAGTTCGACTCCAAACTTTTATAAGTTCGACTCCAAACTTTTATAAGTTTGACTCCGAACTTTTATAATTTTGACTCCAAACATTTATAAGTTCGACTCCTAACTTTTAGAAGTTTGACTCCAAACTTTTATAAGTTCGACTCTGAACTTTTATAATTTTGACTCCGAACTTTTATAAGTTCGACTCCAAACTTTTATAAGTTCGACTCTAAACTTTTATGAGTTCCACTCTGAACTTTTAATAGTTAGACTCCGAACTTCTACAAGCTCGACATCGAATTCTGTAAGTTCATATTCTGAACTCTGATAAAACCAGACTCTGAATTTCCTTAGAAATTCAGACTCCAGATTTCTACAGAATTTAGGTTCCGAATTCCTATAAAACTGAATTCAAATATCTTATTATTATAGACTCTGAATTCCATTTTGGTTAGACTCCGAACATTCATTTTCTCACATTCTGAACTTTAGTGATGCTTATGCTTACACTCGTTTCATTATAAAAAAATGTTGTACATTCAGTTACACATGTTTTGTTATAAAAAAATGTCGTCCATTGAGTTTCTAACTAACCGTTGGTTTAGTGACACGTGTACAGGTCCCTCCAAATTTTAAGGAAAATATGATCGTTGGAGGAGGGATCCGACCGTTGGAAATTTTCCTATAAATAGGAGCTCATTTGAATGAGATCAATACTGATCTTTGACATTTGTAAATACATGCTATTGGGGTGATTTCTAGAGAGAGGGGCTCTTATCAACTCTCAAGATTCGTGCAGAAAGTTTGAACAACTTGTTCAAACTTTGCCTTGTGTATACTTTCTTAGTGCGACTTTGATTGTTGGTGATTACAATCGAGGCCTTCCAGGGATAGGAAGACAGAGGTGCCGACTACCTTGAAGTTCGAGGGCTTCCTTGCTGAGGAAGATAGTGGTTCCAACTTCCTTGAAGTTGAGGGCTTGCGGGGATAGCAAGACAGAGACTCTGATCTTCTTATCGAGGGCTTACCCTGGTGTGGGTAAGACATACTTTCTTGAAATTATAAATCAAGGTACATTTATCCAAGGTTGTTGGATACCCTTCTCTTTGGGTTAAAAGACTTATATCTTGTTACTTTTAGTTTTACTACATGTTTTTCTGTAAAATTTTTTATTGTAAGGAAAGTATAACTCTCTTATATTTCCTTACACTTTTACTCTGATTAGTTTAGATTCTATACGCTTTAAGGTTGAATCTCATATTGTAAACTTTGGTTAAGTTTCAGTTTTCCGGGTCCATCTTTTATGATACATATTTCCGGAACCAGTTTTTTGGAATCCCTTTCTAAATTTAAGCAAGTTTGTAGAACTAGAAGTTTATAACTGCATACCTTGTTCCAATTCTCCAATTGGTTTTAGAGGTGTTGTGAATTTTCTTAGTTTAACTTTGTTAAACATAGATCTTTCCTTGTTTAATGAAATTTTTAAAGTGTACAATTAACCCCCCCCCCCCTCTTGTATATTGAGCATCTATATCGTTATTTTGATCCTACAATATATTCCTTATGATTTCTGTATTCACCCCACCCATTTCTAACATTATGTGTCGACACCCATATTTTCACACGGGGTTTTTTTTCCAATATCCCACTGATGTTGATAGATGTTTAACTACCCTCTTTTTCCTGTTATATCATTTTGGTGAGTATATATGCATAGGATTTTATGGTTAGAGGTATTTTAGTTCATATTGTTATGTACCAGGTTTTTTCGAGTGATATGTGAAATGAATATGTTGTAGGGTGTTAGCCTTGGTGTTTTCAAGTGAGATGTGATATGTATGTGTTGTGTGGAGGCTTATATTGGGGGTCTTTCATGGTATGAGGAGGGAATAAAGTTGATTTAATTTATGTTATTGACACCCTATACTACTCTGGCAATGGGTGGGATGTGATAACACAGATGTCTATATGCGAGAGGAGATGTGATAATGATGTGGGGCAATGTCCGAGGTGTTTGCGAGCGTGGTGTAATGTGACTATGATGTGGGGAAGTGGTATATGTTATTTGAAGATATGGGAGTGTCAATATGTATGACGTTGGAGTGTGAGAGTGTCATACAAGTGGGAAATAAGTGTGGGTAACCATTATTTATATGCTTGTTATTATGTTATTATACTTGGTTTACATTATTTGGTGAGAATTCATTGGTGAGGTGGGGATGGATAGTTGAATTGTTTAGTTGTTATTGGTTCTATTATTTTCTCATGGGTACATTAGTATTATCCTTTCATAGGTTAATGAGAGAAACTGGTTTTCCTACTATGTATAAATTTATGCTCATCCTACATATATAAATGGATTTTCATGTTTCAATGGGGTTATTTGGATCCTATTAGACAGTAATATCTTTGTCCATTTTGGAAAGTTGTTGTGTTTCTTCTTTAGATTTTCTTTTGGGTATTTACTTTTGGTTACTTTTATCTATATTAGTTTTATTTATGAATGCATTATGGGATGGTTTTGGTTTCTTTTCAAATTATTTCATATAGTTTCTTATGGATGATTCAACTTATCTCTCAATCCTATATTATTATAGAGGGTAATTCCACCCATTTCAAGATATTTTTATACCATCGGTGCTAGTCGACCACCCGGTGCCTACATGAGGTGGGACTCGGGGGTCATTATTCATCTCCCTCCATTTCAATATCATTAGTGTCCAGGGGTTTTGATAGAGGATATCAGAGGTTATGGTTGTGATATAGGATGTTGGTTGGATTTAGTAATAGTGAGGATCACATGGGTTGGTAAAGAAATAGTTCTAGTTGACCTTGGTGCATGACGCAAGATATGGAGACTATCTCAAACATTAGATTTTATGCCACCCTATGATCCAATTCATGGAATTTGAACTAATTGAATGAAAACTTGATGAGGTAATGTTTGTAGGGTGGAGACCTAAGAGAGGTGTATGAATTATGATGACTTTTGTTCCTATTTGAGTTGGGTAGTTCTGGGATGGTTAAAATGAATAAAGTAGATTTAATTGAATCCAAAAAAAAATCTATACTACTATAAATAGGAAATTATTATTTGATTTTTATATATGAATCTTGGATGTCATTCATGTGAGGCTTAAGAAATTGAGGTTCAGTCAGCTGGTCTAGTTTATTATCGTTGGGTTGATATGATAGAGGTGGATGAGGTCGGTAGAGGTAACTTATTTCTTTTTAGTGGAAGGATTTGGGGAAGTATAAGGTTAATGTTTTACATGTGGAGACATAGAGATGGATGGAGGATCACAAGATCTCTTTTAGTTTGATACGGGCCTAAGTGGAATATTAGGTCCCTTTGGAAGTTAGTCAGATATAGGGAGCTACGCATCGGTGGTGGATGTTTTATCTCGGTGAACATAAAAAGGTATATGTTTTATGGGTCAACATTCAAAATGATTTTTGGTATGAGTTCCTTTGATCGAACATGAAGGCAGTGAAGAGGTTGGAGATTCTTTCTCTTTAGCTGTGGAGTATGTGAGTGTGGGAGTTGGGAATCAAGTTGAATGACCTTATTAATTTTTTACCAACTCTTTTTCTATATGAGTAGTATCTTACCTTACATATTAAAGAGGTACTTCATCTTTCTATATAGTATTTTGTTACTCCTTTTACATTTACAATACATCTAGAGGTTTAGAAGAAGGCATAAATGGTCTAGTGGATTCACTCATGAGGAGGTTTACTGTGAGAGGGGAATCAACCAAGTTCCTTAAAGAGTATTATTATGAAGTGGGAAGTAGATGTATGGATCCCCTTCTTTCCTTAATGGTTGGGTTGTCTGTGGAATCAGTATACACAGGGAGAGTGGAGGTTCCCAAGGTCATTAGGAGGTTCTTGTGTATTTTCCTTAAGGAGGTTGTGTCACTACCTCATGTATTTAATATTGATTTTGGGATTGACTTGAAACATGGTGACTCTTTTATTTTAATTTATCTTTATCGGATGGACCCTTCTAAGTTATGGTAGTTGAGGATTATAATAGATGATATAATGAATAAGGGTTTTATTCTACCCAGTGTGTCATTGTCGGGTTCTCCAAGGATATTCACTAAGAAGGTGGATTGTAGGCTAAGGATGTATATATACTATAGGAGGTTGAGTTAGGTAAAAGTTATAAATTTTTACACTCTTCCAAGGATATATTATCTTTCCAATTAGTTGAGATGGGTGATCTGGTTTTCTAAGATTTATTTACAGTCTATATATCACAATTTGAGGGTGGAGGAGGTTGATATCCCAAAGACTACCTTTAGATGTAGTTATAGGAACTTAGAGTTTTTATTCATGCCATTTTGTATCACAAATTCACCAATTCTATTCATGGGACTCATGAACTCGAAGTTCCATGAATTCTTAGACCAGTTTGTAGTCGTGTTCCTCAATGACAGATTGATCTACCCAAAGTCACTATAGGAGAATGACAATCATCTTAGAGATGTGTTGTAGGTTCTTCAACACCACCATCACTATAGAAAGTTGTCACAATGTAATTTTTGGACATTATAGGTGCATTTACTTGGGAATTTGGTGTCTCCAAAGGGTGTGTTAGTAGACCTGTTGAAATTCAAGGTAGTTATTTCTTAGGAAACACCCAAGAACGTGTCATAGGTTCACAGTTTTCTTGGTTTTTTAGGATATCATTGGAGGTTTGTACATGATTTCTCCCAAGTTTCATCCTCATTGACAGAATTTACTAGGAAGGAATACGCTTTTGTGTAGGCTAATCGGTTCTAGGAAGTGTTCAGTTACCCGAAGGGGATGTTGTTCAGTGTTCTAGGGCTTCAGTTTCCTAAGGATAGTGTGATGCTTGAGGTGTATTGTAACACTTACTACATGGTTTTGGGATAATTGTTACTATATTAGAGAGAGGTGACCTATTATGGGTATGGTAAGCTGCATCCAAACAAGAATAACTATGCCACCCATGATCTAGAGCTAGCAATGGTTGTGTTTATGTTGATTTTTTTGTGGTATTACCTCATTGGAGAGCACTTTTTAGTCTCCACATTTCATAATATTTTGTGGTATATAATTTATTAGTGTGAATTGAAGTTTTGGTAGCTTAGGTGGATAGAGTTTCTTTAGGATTATGATTTTGAGACCTCCTTCACCTCAGAAAAAGGAAATGTTGTGGCTGAAACTTTGAGAAATAAGTCACAAAATGATGTTTTTCATGAGTCTGTTTATGATTGGGAAGGAATAGATGATTTGGAATTGCATCACATAGATTCATGGGTGGTTTATGATAGGGTCTATTTATTTTAGATGGTGGTTTAGTATTCTTTGATATGACAGGTGGATGATTCTTCATGGGGAGACTCAGTGGTAGAGGTGATGTTCAATCATGTTAGTCATGGTGATGCTCTGGAGGGATGGTCAGAGGATTATCAAACTGGATATTGAATCATGGGATGTTTTTTTTCTGATATTGATGTAAGATGTATTCCTTAATCAGTTTCATGGAATACCATTAGTGGTCACCTAGGATTATCCAAGATGTATCGTGGCTTGAGGATACAGTTTTAGAGGCTTGGGATGAAATGGGCAGTGGTGGTGTTTGTGGAAATGTGTTTTGTTTTCAATTAGGTAAAGGTAGAGCATCATGTTCCCAGAATTTTGTTTTTCAACCTTTGGATGTTCTATCATGACCCCCATCCCATCAATAATACTTCAATGGATGGATGGATATAATGACCCCTAAGTCCCACATCCAGGATTCCCTGGGTTAGGGACTAGCACTAAGGGTATAAAAATCTCATGAAATGGTATACATTTCCCATTATAATAACAAAGGATCAGAATATAAGATTAATCATCCATAAGAAACTCCATGAAATAATATAAAAAGAAACCAAAACCATAAAATAATGCATACATAAATAAAACTAATACCGATAAATGTCCAAAATTAAATACCTAAAATCAAAGATAAAGTAGAAACACATCCACATTTCAAAAAGGTACGAGCATGTACCTTCTATAATGACCCACGTAATCCTCTAGAAACCTGAAAATTAGTTTATATTAGTAGGGTGATCATATAAGTATACTCAGTAGGAAAACCAAAGTGTCTCATGCACATGTGAAATAAGCATACCAATGCACTCATGAGAAAATAGTAGAACCAACAACACCAAAAACAAATCAATTATCCATCCCAACCTCACCATGGAATTCTCATTAAATAACAAAACACAAGTATAATGACATAATAAGAATCATATCGATAAAGAGTACCCTTCACCACTTTCGCACTGGTTTTCTACTCTCACACCCCAATGTGGTATGTCATGATACTTCCATATCTTCTAAATAACATATACCACCACACCATAGTGTGGCCACATCACACAACACAAATAAACACATTAGACATCACATCACAACCACTACCATAGTAGTAGGGTATCATGAAAATGAAATAAATCAACCTCGTTCCCTCCTCCTACCATACATGACCACCACCATAAGCCACCCCACAGTGTAGACATATCACATATTTCTTGAAAACACCTCGGCTACCACCCTACATCATGGTCGTATCACTCTCAAATGAAAACACCTAAGTCATCACCTAGTTCAATAATAGACCTCCATCCATCACAATGTCTACATTTCTACTCTTCTTAAAGAGAGATCAAGAAAGAGTGGGTACTCATACTTATTTTCTCATCACCAAGATGTTGGGAAAAACACCCCCATGTGAATATATGGGTGTCAGCCAATAGTGCTTGATACAGGTGGGGTATATATAAAATCAAAAGTAATATAAAATATATAAATATATCCACACACAATTCCAACCAATGGATTAACAAAAAAATACTAACCAACTCAAAAAATCCCCACTTTCATTTACACCTCTAAATTCATAACACCCCAAAATTGACAATCCATATTTCTCTTTTCCAACCAATCCCATTATCTAGATCATTTGTTTAATTATTAAGAACCAACAAAATTTAACCACACAACCCATCATTTATTTCTTCATTAATCATTTCCATTCTAATAAAAAATATAGAACAATCCATTTCAAACATTATTAACATATTATTCCATCACTACCTGGAAATTTATCATAACACAACCAAACCTCACAAGAATCTCAGCATCCTTATCATACCATCATCTCACTTCCCTCAAAGAACACCCAAAAACCATCACCTCACTTCCCCAAAAGAATGACCAAATGAACCACTACCTCACCAACAAAAATTCATGGAAAAAAACATCACATTTCCACCCCAAAATAATGTCCAAACAAACCATCACCTCATCCCCCCAAAATCATGTCCAAAAAAACCATCACCTCACCACCCAAAAAACATGTTCAAACAAACCATTTCCTCACCGCACCAAAATCACATCCAAACATACCATAAATCACCCCACACCACATCACAACTACTTATCACCACCACACAAGCATGGAAACACATATCAACACATCAAATATCAATTTAAATATTTTAAAAAGTTTATTTTATCATATTTCAATTTATTTTAGGGGCGTTTTCACACAAGCGATAAATCCCGGGGAAACCATTTTATTTGATAAATATAAGTGGTTAATAGATTTTCATATTAGGGTGAAATAAAAAAAATATAAAATAAGGTTCTGATATTGCGACACATACTTTATACGAAAAGGATCCTAATATCTATGATTTTCAGTGTGTAATTCATCCCATACCAACACAAAATCATAATAACGTCAAAACTATAAAAGTATGAGAATCATTCCCCTTTCCCATTTTAATTTCAATAAACTGATTAATTTATATTTATTGGTCTAGTGAAAATCATTCATGATAGATAAAAAATAGTAAACCCATGCTGAATGATACACAAAAGTGATAAATAATCAATTACCTACCTCAAAAGAGTTTTTCGATCTCGCGACACACCGTAGGGAGAAGAATAAATTCTCGTAGACCACAACTGCTTCAATAACCCTACGGATCAACCTACAACACATTAAGGGTTATCAATAACACATTCTTACTCATAAACCAAACAAAAACCACATCACTAGAGTGGATATAAGAAGTATAATGGAAGGAAACCCATAGGAAATCGAGGATAACTCATCACATATCACCAATGGGTATCCATCAGAACCAGTAGATCGATGTAGGAGGAAGAAATTTAGAAGATATCCTCAAGGTACCTAAGGTTCATTCAAAATGAGATAGAGAAGCCAAAAATTAATGAGTATGGGTTTGGCAAAAAGACCTATTTAAAACCTAGAACTCAATGCTTTTATGTTATGTAACCCATTCATGATTTGAAATCCATGGGTTTCCCAAAAAATTCAACTTCCACCAAAATTCACATCACCTATGACATTATTTAATTACACATCATTAATTAATTTCATGAAGTGAACGTATTTCATGGGTTCCCCCTCATCCACATACATGTTGTGAAATTAGTGGGCTACACAAGCCATGAACCACCAATTCACATCATGTACCCCTTTCACAACATGAATTTCTCACCGCATCTATGTTGAACCTACAAACACTATGTAACCTCCTCAAGCCTCCTCTGGAACACCTATAAGACCCAAAAATTACAAAGTAATGGGTTGGTAAGGAATGGTATGTTACATCAGATACCTCTTAAATGATTCTCTCCCATGAGAATCAAAAACGAATCCCATAAGGTAAGGGGTCTAAACAACCACCCCACATGATACCTCTCAAGGATCTTATTAATTATCAATGCTATGGTTAGCTAAACATTCAAACCAAAACACCCATAAAATACACAGCACAAACACAAAATTCCTCCTTTCACACAACCACACCACCACAATATTATGTCAACCTCCACATAATGAAAACCAACAACTTCTAAAACCAACAAACTCCACTTCCCAAAACACAATACTGAGGTAATTCTAACCTCTATTTAATGATATTATCCATGCAAGGAGGAAATGACTTTTCCACATGGTTTTAATCATATGGTAGTATAATTTTTCTTGAATTAGAATTAGGTCCTACCCTTTTCATATATCTAAACTTTATCAAACATCGCAAATCAAGAAAATAGAAAATATCATAACACAACAAGATCCAAACATAAAATCACAATAAAAATAGAGTAATGAAAAAATAAAAATATCTCTAAGTGTAGGAAATTTATATGAGTCTCTCACTCTATATTACTCGCCTCTATGCCACCATGCCACCACAAAATGTGAACAAGTTGAATTTTCCATACACACAGAACCTTCTCTTAGTGATACTATATTTCTAATATCCACTCCAAGAATATTACATCATCCTCAATATCCAACTTTACCCAGTCAATGTCATGGGATTCATTGTGAAGATACTAATGAAGCTATGAGATGTAGAAGATAGAATGAATCCTCTCTATCCATAGTGGAATTTCAAATTGATATAAGTCCTAAAAAACTCACCCTAGTACCTCAAAGGGCCCAAAAAAGTTTGGTATAAATATTACTCCCCTAGAAAAATATCTACTTCCCATGTTAAGAGGAAACCTTCAAGAACACGTGGTCCTCAACCTCAAACTCCAAGGGCCTCCTCATGAAATTAAAATGGTCCTTATTTTTGTCCTTTACTAACTTCATCCACTAAAAAAATATGAACTTTCTCCATTTTTTACACCACATCAAGACCAATAACGGATACCTCCCTAACCTCCTTTCAGTACAACGAAGAATGAAACTGTTAACTGTAAAAAGCCTCAAATGGGTCCATGTAGATGGATGAGTGATATTTATTATTGTAATCAAAAAAAACCAAGGTAAAGTGTTCTTATCACAATCCTCCAAAGTCTAAGATACATGACTGCAACATATCCTCCAATGTTTGGATAGTCCGCTTCATCTTCCCATCTATCTGAGGGTTAAAAGTAGTGTTAAGGCATAACCGAGTGCCAAAATCATGTTTAAATCACCTCAAAACTCTCAATGTAAAACATTAATCCTAATCTTAGAAAATGTACTATGTAACATCATTCAACCAAACTACTTCATCCATATACCTATTAGCCAAAGAATCCACTATGCTTGGCTCCTTGATTGCTAAGAAGTGGGCTGATTTCATCAAATGATCCACAATCACCCATATAGCATCACAACCTCTTCGAGTTTAGGGAAATAATATGACTAAATCCAATAATATTTCGCCCTATTTTTACTCAGAAACATTCAAAGGATTCAAAAAACCACCTAGAATAGGATGCATGGACTTTATTTGCTGGAAAACCAAAAACCACATCAAAAACTCCACCACCACTCATTTGGTCCTGAGCCACCAAAAACACATACCCAAGCCACAATAAATCTTACATACTCTTGGGTGTACCGCTAAAGGTGATATATCAAACTCAAGAAGGACTCCCTCACATTTCACTACTAGAAAAAAAACCTCCCATAAAATAACATCTCAGTCGAGACATCCTCCAACCATCGCTTTAGATCATCACCATGGCCACCACAATCATGCATCACATCTACCTATGAGTCTCCAAAATGAGACTCATCCACCTTTCACATCATATAATACTTCACCATCATCTAAAACAAACATCCTATACCATAAGTCACCCTTTCATCTAAGTGTGAGGTTGTCAACTACTCTATAGTTCTCTAAACATCCCCGAACTCCTGAAAAAAAACCATCTATGACTTTTTTTAAGTTTCATCCACAACATTCCATTTTCATAAGGTTTAGGAGATATAAAAATCATAATCCTGATGAAAATTCATCCACCACCACTACCTCAAATTTATATTTAACTAAGAATAGATAAACCTTGAACTCTTGTGATTTGGGAAGACCACAAAGCACTACCCAATGAGATAATGATGCCACAAATTCGGCACAAAATAAATTTCTGCTAACTCCAGATCATGGGTGGGATAGTTACACTCATGGGGAAATAACTACCTATACCCATAAGAGATCAATTTTTTCTATTAAATCAACACATATCCTAATCCTATATAAGAAGCATCACAAGCACCTCAAACTTCACACACTCCTCAAGAAAATAATGTACTATAGCACTGGAAAATATCCCATTTAGGTAACCAAACACTTTATGGCACTGATCAGTTCAAAAAAATAGGTTCCTTCTTAGTCAATTCTATCAATATGGATGAAACTCAACAGAAATCAAGAGAAGAAAACTGTTATAATATCCCACAAGACCATGGAATATATAAACCTCTTCTACATCCTTATGTGATTCCCAAGAAATAATTGCCTCAACCTTCGATGGGTCCATAGACACACCCTGCTCAGACACCACATGCATGAGGAAATGTACCTATTGTGTCCAAAACCTACACTTGAAAAATTTTCCATAGACCAGGAGACATAGAAGAACCTGCAAGACAACTCTGCGATGTGTTTCTCCTACTTTGACTTCAAGTAGATCAATATATAATCGATGAACATAGCTATGAACTAGTCTAGGAATTCATGGAACATAGAGTTTATGATTACCATGAACACAAATGGTGCATTTTTTACACCGAACCAAATGACTACAAAATCAAATTTCCAATGCCTCAATTTCAATGTAGTATTAAGGATATCTCCCTCCATCACCATCAACTGGTGATATCTATACCGAAGATTGATCTTAGAAAAAACAACTTTCCCCACTCATAGAGGGGAAAAGATCATCTATCCATGAAATATGGTAATAACCCCTGGTCATGACCTGATTCAACCTCCAATATTCTATACACAACCTCATACTATCATCCTATTTCTTAGATAACAACGTTGGTGCACACCATGATGACACATGGGTCCATATAAAAACCACCTAAATCGTATCATCTATTTAAATCCTTAACTTCCACAACTCAAAAGCTTCCATCTAATAAGCACCCATCAAAATTAGACAAGCACTGAGATGCAAGTCTTTCTCAAACTCAACATCATGTTGAGGGGGTGGCGTCACAATATCCTCGAGGAAAACATTTAAAAACTCAAAAATGACCCTAAGGACCATTAATATACCAATGTACACTAATTCCATCAAAAAATAATCCATCAAAGAAAGAAGGGGATCTATATGATGACTTCCCATTAGAAAACGCTGCTCGCTAATGAAAACCATACGATGGCCATCCAAATCCAAGAACATGACTCTTCTTAAGAATTAGTCAATAATAGAACATAATAAATACAACCAATATATACCTAGTATATAATCATATGGGTGTATCTATAATAATAAAATATCCCCATGTGACTGATGTGGCCCCATAATCAGTCTACACCCCCGAACACTTCAAAAATATGGTTTAGCCTCTGGCTGGTGTAATCAACACCAGGGGAATGGAAATTTTCTCTTCATCTAATCCCAGAGAACTAAATAGACTGAGTCCAATAAAAGAGTGAGAATCCCCTAAATAAAATAAGCTACAAATAAAGGTTGATGAAAAAATAAGTATATCACGAACAATCTTTGGCCCATCTAGCACTAATGTCTCTACTATGTGAAACTGACCATGACCATCTCCTCTACCTCTCTATAGATGACCACCTCCATGACCAATCTTGGTTCTAGATCTTAAACATGTGGAACATCATGATTTTATCCTCTACCCACTCCATATCCCCTCGGTAGAGCACAAGTCTACTGACCTTACTGCTAAAATAGTCTCACTGGAAACAGTTACTGAGGCTGGTGTTGAAACTTTCTGCCTCCACAAAAATAATATAGAACCACTAGGAACTGATTCTAGCTATGGAAACAAAACCCATAGAAAAAACACACTATCCTTATATCTCTAGTAAAATAATGGAAACCACTATCCCTATAAGGCCATAAAGGAATCTACTAAGGTTGACTCACCTTGGTTGAAATATTGAAGGTCCTAGTGCCTATTACCTACCACTGAAAACCCTACTACTTGATAAATACTATTTATTAGTCTCTCATGATGAACCTCCTCATTATTTCATCAACTCGATCACCTCTGCCTTATTTTGAACATCTCAATACATTGTAACATACAAAGAGTAATTGTATACTGGATAGAAAGATAGAGTTCCTCCTCAAGACATCTCTAACAAGACTCCCCATCTAGAAAAAGATCTCGTGAAATGTGAATAAGGTCATTAAACTTTATTCCCAACTCTTATACTAAAAAACTCCCCTACTATAGAAAAACAATTTTCTTCCACTTCACTTCCTTCATAGTCAATGAAAGGAACTCTTCCCAAAACACTTTTTGAATTTCAACCCATGAAGCATATACCTCCTTTTGATCACCCAGATAGAGCATCTACCACTGATACGAAACTCCCGGCATTATGCTAACTACCAAAGGAACCTAGTATCCCAATGGGTCCTAGATTAAAATTAAATTTATTTTGATATCCTCCATCCATCTCTCTATCTCCACATCTAAAACACGATCCTCTTACTTACCCAAATCTCTCTACTGAAAATTGTGAAATTACCTCTACTAGGCATCGTCCTTCATTGTTAGATCAACCGTAAAATGAACAACTGGATCATCCTACTGAACCTCAACTACCTGAGACACAGACATAAAATTTTCAGGATCCATAGATAAACAGAAAATAATAATTTCTTAAGCCTATTAGTATGAAAATTTATTTAGATTCATTTTAAATCACTTTATTCATTTTATCCTTCCCAAAAACCCCAACACAAATAGGAACAGAAGTGATCATGATGAATGTACCTTTCATATGTCTCTACCCAAAAAAAAAAGTCCACCTCACTTGTTAATTCAATAATCTCAATGATCATGCACTGGATCATGGGGCCTAGAATCCCATGTCTTAGCCAGTCTCCCTGGCCAATGTCACACACCTAGGTTAACTGTGATTGTTTCCATACCAAACCATAAAATCCTCACTATTCATAACTCTAAAATCCATCATATCTCTCAAAATATCACCTCTAATACCAATCTTTCATGACCGCTTTCAAGCAATGAAACCACAATAGAGGGAGAGAGATAATAACCCTCGAGTCCCACCTCTAGTGGGCCCTAGTTTGGTGACTACCATTGATGGTATAAAATCTCATTAAATGTGAGGCATTACCCACAATAATAATATTGGATCGGGAGATAAGATGAACCATACACAAAAAACTCCACGGCATAACATAAAAATAAATCAAAACCATACCATAATGCAAGAATAAATAAAACTAATATAGAAAAAAATTATCCAAAAGTAAATACCCAAAATCAAAGCTAAAGCAATGACACCACAACTGTCCAAAAAGGTATGAGATATTACTATCTAGTATGATTCATTTAATCCTCTCCAAAACCTAAAAATAAGTTTATATATAGGGTGAGGATACAAGTATACTCAATAAGAAAACTGAACTGTCCCATGCAGATGTGAAAGAAGCCTACTAATGCACCCATGAGAAAGCATAAAAACCAACAACACCTAAACAGATCAATTATCCACCCCAACTTCACCACAGAATGATCACCAAAAACACAATCCAAATATAATATCATAATAATAATAATATCGATAAAGGGTACCATGCACCACTTTCCCACTGATTTTCCACTCTCACATCCCAACATCTTAAATTCTAGTGCTCCCATCTCTTTTGAATAACAAATACCATCACCCTATTGCACATTCACATCACATTATTCCCTCAGAAACCTGGTCCATCACATCACAACCATTTCCAGAGTAGTAGGGTATCATGAACATGAAGGAAATAAACCTTATTCCCTCCTCCTTCCATGAACGACCCCCACCATAAGCTACCCCACAACACTGACATATCACATCTAGCTTGAAAACACCTAGTCCAATTCCCCATAACATGGTTATATCACATCTCACCCAAAAATACTTGGTTAATCACCTAGTTTACTAACATAACTATGACCATAACTTCTTGTTCATGTCTAATTTCCTAGAAAAGAGAGCAGTAAATAGTGGGTATATAGCCATCCATCTGTATCACCGGGAAGTTAGGAAATACACCCTTGTGTGAAAATATGGGTGTAATCGCAAATTTCTTGATGCAAGTAGAGTAAATACGTAAATCACATGGTATATACAAATATATACATATGTATATACACAATCCCAACCTATAGGTTCAAAATAAATCACTAACCAACTGAAAACATATCCCCTTTAATTAAAACCTCAAAATGCATAACTACAAACACACACAAGCCACATTCTCCATTTCCAACCACTGTCATTATCCATATCATTCATTTCATTATTAAGCATGAAACTCATTTAACAACACAACCCATTATTAGTCTATTAATTAATCATTTCTATCCCACTAACCATACCCAAAGAATCCATTTTAAACATTACTAACATGTTTTTATATCACTACCTAGGCATCCAGCACAATTCAATCACACCTCACAAGTAGATCATCATCCCCATAGTATGGTCGCCTCACCACCCCAAAATCATGACCAAAAAACCATCACCTTGCCACCCCAAAAGCACGGAAAAATGGATCATCACCTCACCACCCAAAAATAATAGATAAATATAACATCACCTTTTTTCCCCAAAAGAATATCCAAACAAACCAACACCTTACCACCCCAAAATCACTACCAAATATACCATTGCCACACAACCACAAAAGCATGGACAAAAACCCATCACATTAAATCATATATAAACAAACCATACATCACCCCACATTGCAATGCAACAACACATCATCACCCCACGAGCATAGTCGCACAACACAAAACATAAAAGACTATTTTACCAATTTAAAAAAGGATAATTCATCACCTTTCACTTTATTTTAGCTGAATTATCACACATTCCATAAATATAATGAAAGCCATTTCATTTTCCAATTATAAGTGGTTATCCAATTTTCATTTTGGGTGATATCACAACAACATGAAACAATGTTTCTATACTACAACAACTTAAACATAACTAATAGATCCCAACATCAATGATTTTTAGTAGGGCATTAAGCTTGTACAAACACAACATCACAACAATGTCCAAGTTGTAAAAGTATACGAATCATTCCCCTTTCCACCCTCAATGTCAATTAAATAATTAATTTATATTTATTAGTCTAGTTAAAAACACCCATGTATATAAACAAGTGAAAACCCCTCATAAATTATATAGGAAAAAGAGAAAGGATGGATTCCCTATCTAAAATAGCTTTCTTATCTCACAGCATGATGTTGGGTCACTAGTGCAGAAAACATTTTTTTCATCGGTTATTTTTCATTTTTTACGTCGGTTTTTAGCCGACGTTAATACGGATGATGTTATAAATATTTTTTTTGCATCGGTTATTTAAAAATCGATGTAAAAAACATAACATAGCAGTATTTATCACATCGGTTATTAATTAACTGACGTGAAAAAACCAGAGGGAGGGTTTATCATGTCGGTTATATAATAACCGACGTGATAAACCATTTCTTCGGCCTTTATCACATCGGTTATTACATAACCTACGTGATAAACCGGGGGGGGTTATCACGTCGGTTATATAATAACTGACTTGATAAAACCCTTCGGGGGATGTTTATCATGTCGGTTATATAATAACCGATGTGATAAACCAATACAGGGGGGTGTATCACGTCAGTTATTAAATAACCTTTGTGATAAACCATTCCATAGGTGTTCATCATGTCATTTATTCAAATAATCGACGTGATAAACCCTTCCCTATTCCATTATTATATCAGTTATAAAATAACAACGTGGAAGACCAATTTTTTTAAATGGAATTCCGTCCTCTAATCTCCCCAGAAATAACCAGAAACCAAATCAAGAATTAGTACCGCAAAAATAGAAGTAGACCAAAACAAGAACCAAAGAAAAATTAAGCATTTACATTGATAACATTTAAAACTTACCCCACTGGACAGCCCCCCACCAACCCATGAACAACCCCCCCTAACCCCACTAAACAGCCCCCACCACACCCCTAGACTGCCCCTGACCCCCTAGATATCCCCAAACACCCCGAGAAAACTCCCCCACCCTCATGTATACCCCCCAAACCCTGGAATGCACTCCCACGCCCCTAGACGGCCCTCCCACCCCCCCCCCCTCACCCCACTGGACAGCCCCCACCACACCCCTAGACTGCCCCCGATCCCCTGGATAGCCCCAAACACCCCTGGAAACCCCCCCCCCCACCCTCATGTATACTCCCCGACCCCCTGGACAACACTCCCACACCCCTGGAAAACCCTCCCACACCACTGAAACAGACCATAGAGTTACGAAAAACAATCCAGAACCCCCCTCACCTTACTGGACTACCCCCACCACACCCCTGGACACCCCCACACCCCTGGACATCACCACCACCCCTGGACATCCCCCACCCTCCGGTATACCCCCTGGACATCACTCCCACACCCCTGGACAACCCTCCCACACCCTTGAAATAGACCAAAAAGTTACAAAAACCAGACCAGAACCCCCTCAACCCACTGGACAGCCCCCACCCCACCACACCCCTGGACACCTCACCACACCCCTGGACACCCCCACCCCACCCCCCCCCCCCCACCTCGTGGACAACCCCCAACACCCTTGAAGACCCCACCCCCTAGACACCCCCACCCCTAGACTTCCCCACCACCCCCTAGACATCCCACCACACCCCTGGACACCCCCCCCCACACCCCTAGACTGCCCCCCCCCCACCCCTTGGAAACCCCCAACAAACCTGGAAAACCCCCCCCCCCCCCACCATTTAGGACTGCCCCACCACCCCCTATACAGCCCCCTCACCCCACTAGACAGCCCCCACCACACCCCTGGACACCCGCCCACACCCCTGGACTTCCCCCCGACCCCCTAGACAGCTCCCCCCCCACACCCCTGCATATCCTCACCACCCCCGGGACAGCCCCCCACACCCCTGAACCCCCCCCCCCCCACCCTCCTATATACCCCCACCCCCTATACAACACTCTGACACCCCTAGACAGCCCTCCAACACCACTGAAACAGACCAAAAAGTTACCAAAAACATACCAGAACCCCCTCACCCCACTAGACTGCCCCCACCACACCCCTGGACACCCCCACCCCTGGACAACCCCCCACCCTCCGGGACACCCCCCACCCCTGGACTTCCCCCACCCCTGGACAGCCCCCACACCCCTGGACGACCCCCACCCTACTGGACACCCCCTCACACCCCTAAACTGCCCCCCCCCCCCCCCACCCTCGGGACTGCCACCCACCCTCCTGAACACCCCCCCCATACCCCTGGACTGCCCCCCACCCCCGGGACTACCCCCCCCCCCCACCCTCATTGACACCCCCTGGACACCCCCACCCTCCTGGACACCTCCTCGGGGGCCACGCTGCTGGAAGATACTCATCACTCCCACGTGCGAAGCTTGAGCTCTCAAAATGTTTCACATGTGGGAGTGATGAATACCTTCTAGCGGCGTTCATCCCCCCGAGGGATGGCGGCGCCAACTCTCCCACCCCCTAGACTCCCCCACCCCCACACACCCCTGGGACACCCTGGACCCCCCCCCCCCCACCCCACCCCACCCCACTGGATAGCCCTCCCACACCCCCAGAATCCCCCCTCACCGCACAAGACACCCCCACACCCCTGGACACCCCCTGGACAGCCTCCCACTCCCCTGGATAGCCCTTCCACCCTCCTAGAAACGCTCCCACCCCTGGACTCCCCCCCCCACTCTCATGGACACCCAGGACCCCCACCCCATAGGACAGCCCTCCCACACCCATGGACACCCCCACCCCACTGAACCCCCCCCCCCCCCCCACCCTTGGAACCCCTCCCCCCCAGACCAGAATCCATACCAGAAAAACCATCATAAGTAGACCAAAACAAGAAGTGGAGCAAAATTAAACATTCACATATATAACATTCCAAAGTTACACTGTCAACTTCAAAAAAAACTAAATCCAACCTAAACAACTACCAAATACACAATTATAATAACAATATTCAAAATTACATTTTACACTACAAACAACTAAAATTCAATCAAACTGTAAAATAATTTGACCACTCCACTTGTAAGTGTTTTATGTATTGAGATGTATAGGGTTGAGGGTCATAAAATTGCTACAAATGAAAACGATAGTAGTTAAAATGTATAATGAATAAATCAAATTGAAATATTATAGAAAAGTTTAAAATGAAATCTTACCAGGTCAAAGTTCACAACTGTCCCAGTTGTTATTATTTCATACATAAATCTTAACAAATAATATCCGCATTCGATGATGCCTTATTGTTCAGGAAAATTCTGTTTGAATAAGTGTAAATTCAATATATTATTTTTAGGTAATAAATCAAAAAGTACAAATTATAAATGGATATTTACCTTCGCATTAACATATTTGATCTTTGCACTCCTTTTCTTTGTGTTTTTTCCAATGTAGACCCATCCCCTGTTAGAAAATAATAAAAATGGGGTAAATTTAAAATTCATTATAATATATAAAACTATTGAGAAATTGAAACTTAATTTTCCAATATATTCATAAAACTTTCCCACACATCATCATGGATAGAGAATATCCAAAAAAGTGTTTTCTCCCTTGGGAAAAAAACCCCTAACATCCAATGATCATGGATAAGAGAAAATTTAAGGTTAGTGGTTTTTTATGTTAAAAGATAATGAACTCTTTGATAGAGATGTGTTTCATACCTCTCACAAAAAGGCATCATCCAACATTGTGTGACTATATTCTGTTCAAGTCTTTCAGCAATATAAAGAATTCTTTGTTCCTCATGCAATTCACTTGTTTCAGGGGAAATCAATTACAGGTCCATGAATCCATATACATTTGTCAGCTCATTCCTATGACAAATGTTATAAATATACCTAATAAAAAATAGACATAAGTATAAATTTTTAATAAATATAACGCAGGGAAATGGTGTTAAGACTTACATGGAAAAAATTTCACCATGTTGATGCCCAACTTATCTCCAGTAACAAGATCCATGATATCAGTTTTCATAATCCCCATAGTTATTGCACGTCCACAAACATGAGCTTCCATTGGAAACTCATAATGACCCGCCAAAAAATTTGAATATCTTGACAATCTGTCAAGACTACTAGAATCTGTATCTGATTTCATAGAAATTTCTCTTTGTTGTGGTCTATACAGTATTTCTTTACCTTTGAAGTATTCCTGTAAAAATAAATAGAAAAATATATTAGTTTTCAAATGATAAAATAAATTTAATAAAAAAAATAAAAGATATAACATTCATACCTCTATGGTAATGAGTCGAAGAAGTCTGGATGGCCAAATTAAAAAATGGACGATACTATGTCCAACTATCGTCACCTCATCTGTAGGTAATGGTACTCGAGCTGATATATCTATAATATCCTATACAGTGACCCTTTGATTCTCTACCTCTAATTGTTGATGATGAAATGTATCTCCTATACAATATAACAACCCATATGAAACTATATGATGTTGAGGATCATCAACATACAACTCACAATAACTAGGAAGCTACGGTGGAGGAGTAGGATAAAAAATGGGGTCTGCAGGCTGAGGTGGGGGAGTGGGAGCTACTTGCGGAGGTGGAGGATAAATAATGGGGTCTGTAGGTGGAGGTGGAGGAGTAGGAGCTTCAGTCTGAAATTGTCTATTCATGTCTGCAAACATAGACTGTACAGACTCTCTAATATTTTTCTCCATCATAACATTAATATTATGAAATTTAGCCTCCAAGGATTCTATTTTATTTATAAACACCCTCAACGTTAGAAGTTGAAGAACGTGGGAACACTTTTTTTACCGATACACCTGCTAGATATCCTTTTACACGACCAGGATGTTCGGGCTTTCCCAATGCTACAGATAAAATATCTTGCCTCCCAGTAGCTGTAAATGCCCCCTGTGAGCTCTTCTCTTCAAGAGAGTCATGTATTAATTAATTGAACATTTCGGTAATTATTGAAATTCTATGAAGAAAATAGTTAACCTAAATAAATAAAATAGGTATATTACAATCTTCTCATCTAAGATTCTTGATCTTACAAAAGATATTGCTCTTTTTTGCCCATTAGAGCTCTGTTCCATTTTTCATATCTAAATGGAGGGGATGGAGGGGTCACCTCTCCAGATCTTGAAGTCTCATCTCTTAGTTTTTGAAATTTTTCTGCCATCATTTGTTCTTCCAAAAATGCATACCCTCACTGAGATAAACTATGAGGGTATACATTTTTAGATTGGATATCCTGATGATATTTCCTTGTTTGCTATAAATTAAGAATAATAAATCATTATCAAAACATTAATAATATCATTTATATAAGAAAGCTTATATAAGTTTACATTGCCCTTACCAAAAATGACTCTTTTCTTCTAATTTCAACAAACTGTCTCCATGTGTCTTCATCTATAAAGGGATATATAAGACATGGATATTCATGAATCCTATGACCAAAAATAAAATCATATGAGAGGGTTGATTTGAAATCCCTCCATCTCCTGGCAGCCATCGATAAGCATTTCTTCCTGACTCCTCCAGTGTCAGTAATATCAAATTTCATCTGATGAAGAAGAGGTTAAACATATTATATATACTAGAAACATTTAAAGAATAGTCAAACAATAGAAAAATATCTTACCGAAATCGTCTCCCACAACTGAGAGATTATCGCTTTATCCACACTTCTCCAGTCATCATACAAAATTCTTATTTGGATCTTAGCCTGGGTTGATACAAAACTCTTTAAATCTTTTGCATTTGGACCTCTAGGAATATCATCATCATCAAAATCAATGAGTATCCTCTGATCCTGCATATGGGAAAGTGCTAATTTTGGTAAATGTGTGCACCCACGTTTACCAACTCTTGAACTCTTTGTCGTAATAGGAGCACATGAGAATGATTGGGGAACATCAAGAGGAGCATTTGAATGTTCCTCCCCAGAGGTATGACCAATATGCTAATCCCCAGAATCAAGTGGTTGATCAACTAAATGATCTGTCATTATCCTTCAAATAAAAAAACAAACATTAGTTCACAAATATACAAATTCAAATATTTTAGTACTATTGTAATTATAAAATAGAAAATTTTACTAAGTTACGTAATAGTAAACAATGTTAATATGGTAAGCATGTTAAACAATTGTAAATATGGTCAAGATGGTAAACATGGTAAAAATGGTAAACCTGGTAAAACTGGTAAACATGGTAAAGTAATTGTCACTGAACAAAAATAATAGATATATAAATCATGTAATGGTAAAAATGATAAAGTAAACTAAACAAACTTAAAACAAACCAAAACTTATACTTATTTTGTTTTAATACATGTTTTAATAAAGAAAAAACATACAATATCTAACATTTTATGAAAAAAATAATTGTAAACAAGAAATAAACATATGATACCTGTAAAGTAATTGTCAATGAACAAAAATAATAGATATATAATCCATGTAATGGTAAACATGATAAAGTAAACTAAACAAAATTAAAACAAAAAAAGACTTATACTTATTTTGTTTTAATACATGTCTTAATAAAGAAAAAACTTACAATATCTAACATTTTATGAAAAAATAAATGTAAACAAGAAATAAACATACGTTACCTGTAATTTTAGGAATGTACAAATGGATTGTTTTCCCAAATTCCTTTGTCGTGATCGTTCTTTATGGCACAAACCATGTCTTTAACATTCTCATCATTATGTTCTATTAATCTTTCCATGGAACTAAGGATCTCACATAAATCAAAATCTTCATCAAGTTCATCCTCACCAACATATTGTTTTTTCCCTTGTAAAACAACATCCCACTGCATATCTGATTGATCTAATACATAGAAAATTTGTTTTGCATGTGTTTCCATTATAAAAGAATCAGTTGTGTCTTCCAATCTATTCAAATTAACAAGTGTCATTCCAAATTCATCGTGTCTGACACTTTTGTTACTAATAAACCATTTACAGTTAAAAACAGGAACATTAATTTTAAATTAATCAACCTCCCATATGTCTTCAATCACTCTATAATATGCACTTGATGCAGAAATTGGGTTTCTGTCCTAAGCACTCGAAAAATTCATTGCTTTTGAAAATACCAATACACCACTATTCTTAACTGCACTTATATTGTCCTAAGCTTTCTTATGAAATGTATAGCCATTAATGTCATAACCGGACCATGTTATCACATTTAAACATGGACCACCCACTATCCATTTTAATGTCTCTGATACATCTGATCTACCAAACATGGTCTTTTTAAACCATGAAAAAAATGTTTTGTTGTGCTCATTCAAAATCCACATTTCTTTCTTCTTTGGATGACATTGTTTCAACTCATTAATATGCAATGTGATATACGGTTGAGAATCAACTATGTCATTCAAGATGTATGATTCGAACTTATTCATCTGTTCAGATGACAATGATTTTACTTTCAAGCCACGAATCCCCTTTCCCTCATTATTAACACATTCATGGTGAGATGGAGGAAAACCTATGTGCTGCGCCGCATCCAAGTAGCTCGTAAAAAACTCTGCAACCTCCTCAGAAATATACTTTTCAATAATGGGGGCTTCAGGTCTATATAGATTCATAACATACCCCTTCAATATTTTCATATACCTTTCAAAAGGATACATCCAAAGAAGATATACAGGTCCTCAAAGCTTTATTTTTCGAACTAGATGAATCATTAAATGCACTATTATATCAAAAAAAATTGGTGGAAAATACATTTCCAATTGACAAAGTATAAAAATTGCATCTTTTTCCAAAATGTTCAATGCATTCACATCAATCGCCTTATTACAAATTGAATTGAAAAAATAACACAACTTCATTATAGTCTTTCTAAAATAGATGGGAAATATTCCATGCAATGCAACTGGTAGAATTTGTTTCATCATGACGTGACAATCATGTGATTTCATACCTATAAACTTCAAGTCCTTCAAGGAGACAAATTTTTTTAAATTTTAAGAATATCCTTGAGGCACTTTGATATCATGAAAAAACTGACAAAATCTAATTTTCTCTTTCTACGATAATGTATGTCAAGCCGAGGAAGGAAATTTTCATATTCCATTAGGAGTGGGAGCTAACTCCAAACGTATTCCCATTGATAGTAATTCTACTCTTGCTTTCAACCCATCTTTTGTCTTTCCTTTAATAACTAACAATCTTCTAATCAAACAATCACATATATTCTTCTCCATGTGCATGACATAAATATTATGTTTAACTTATTGATATCTCCAATATGGTAGCTCAAAAAATATTGACCTTTTCTTCCAAATATGTCTATCATTACCAGATTGATGTGTCTTTCCCAATGTCACATCAAGGTTTTTCACCCACTCAAAATTCAGATTAGGGGATAAAGGTTTGGGAGAAATATCAAACTCTTGTGAGCCATTGAATGCCTTTTTTAGTCTTTTATAAGGTTTATCCATAGGCAAAAACTTTTGATGACCCATGTACACTGTTTTCCTCCCATGATGCAATTGACAATATGACGTCTGTTATTAGAAAATTGGACATGCTTTATTCCCTTTAACACTGTATTCAGAAAACTTTTCATATGATGAGAAGTCATTTATAGTGAACAAAAGCACTGAATTCAGTTGAAAATATTCCATTTTATAAGAATCATACACCCCAATACCATCACCCCATAAAAGTTTTAAATCATCAATCAACGGTGACAAGTAAACATCAATATCATTGTCGAGTTTCTTCGGAGCAATGATCAATATACTCAACATGACATATTTTCTCTTCATACAAACTTCAAGAGAGAGGTTGTAAATTACCAATAAAACATACCATGAACTATGTGTGCTACTGAGGGTTTGATATGGATTCATTCCATATGTGCGCAACCCTAGTCTAAGATTTCTAATTTCATTTCCAAAAGTAGAATACTACTCATCAATTTTATTCCATTATGGACAATCAGCTGGATGAAATATTTTTCTATCACATAACTTCTCATCTACATGCCATCTTAACCTTTTTGAATCATGTGAATTAGCAAATAAACGTTTGAAATGATGAATTATAGGAAGATACCAAAATACCTTTGAAGGGATCTTTGTAATCTCTACATCAGCCTGTGATTTTTCTTTCACCTTATACTGTGATGTCCCACATTTAGGACACTATGACAGAAATTCATATTCCTTCCTATATATAATATAGCCATTAGAATAGGCATGTATTTTCTTGTATCCCAATCCCATCGGGTATAATATTTTCTTGGCCTTATAATGCGAATTTGGAAGATCATCATCTTTTGGAAGAATTTCTTTCATCAATTGTAGCAGCTCTACAAAACTTTTGTCACTCCATCCATGTTTCTCCTTCAGGTCAATCAATCTTAACACTGCCAACAAAATGGTAAAATTTGTACAACCAGGATATAATGGTTTTTCAGCATCACCATATAGACACGCAACTGTTGGTTCTATATCAATTTGTTCAGCTATAATATCATGAATCATTTCCTCAATTCCATCAGAGATACCATCTTATGAATCATCATCATCAGTGAAATTTCATCCAATTTCACTATGCCAAATCGAAGGGCTATAACTCAGATTATAACCATGAAAAATCAGATGATCTTTTATCTCTCTACTTTTAAACTTCTTCATATTCAAACATTTCATGCATGGACAGAACAAAATGTCACTACTTGGAACATTTCTTTTAGAAAATTCCAAAAAGGCATCAACACCTTCCTCATATTCATTGCTCATTAGATGTGCCGTAATCCAATTTCAACTCATTATTACCCATAAAAAATATCAATATTATACATATTTTTAAGATAAGACTAATATATGTTTATATGAATAAAATCATAATTTGAATGTAAAAAAATTTTTAAATATAAAACAAATCTATGCGTATTTAAAAGAATATACTTGAATATGAATTTAAAAAGAAAATATAGTTAGATATAACAGTTTTAAATTACATTGAATCAAAGAAAACCATGGGGCCTCCAATGGTTGATAGAAAATTGGAGGAAATGGAGTAAACCTGAGAATCAAATAAAATTTAAAATAAAAACTCAAATAGAGAAAATCACAATGTAAATCCAATCATCACAGCACAATGGGGTCAGGATAACTACGCATATTTGAAAACCATGACATGGTCTCCCCCATAACCCATAATTTTCTCATAGTCGATTACTGGTCAAAATATATATAACCAAAAAGAATCATATTGCAACACTAATATCCATGAAACAATACAATCATCATGTCATAATCTCACAAACCACGATGCAGTAGTCAATCCCAACTGACACTTATCCCCCACCCCCTGGACACCACAACCCACCCCATTGGACACCACCACACCCTTGGACAACCCCCCCCCCCCACCCCTCCTAGACACCCCACCCCTCCTGGACACCACCACCCACCTCCTATCCCCTTAGACAACCCCCTGGACACCACCCAACCCTCTGGATAGCCCCCCCCCCCCCCCCCGCCCTGAACAACCCCCAAACCCTCTGGACATCCCCCCACCCCCTTGGACATCCCCCACCCCGATAGACACCCCCACCCCCTTGGACCCCCCCCCCCCCCACACACACACATCCTTGGACTTCCCCCCCCCCCCCACACACACACACACCTCCATGGACACCCTGGACACCCCCCAAACCTCTGGATAGCCCCCCGAACCCTTTGAACACCCCCTACCCCACCCCCTTGGACAGCCCCCACCCCTCTGTACAGCCCCCCCCCTGGACAGCCCCCACCCCTCCTGGACACCACCCCCACCCCCTACCCCCTTGGACACCCCCCTGGACAACCCCCAACCCTCTGGGAATCCCCCCAACCCTCTGGACAGCCCCCACCCCCTGGACATCCCCCACCCTCTAGATAGCACCCCCACCCCTCCTGGACACCACCCCCCACACCCCACACCCTTGGACACCCCCCTGGACACCCCCCAACCCTCTGGGCAGACCCCATCCCCGGACAACCCCCCAAACCCTCTGGATAGGCCCCCACCCCCTTGGACACCCCCCACCCACCCCCTTCGACACCCCCACCCCCTTGGACCCCCCCCCCCACACACACACACACCCCTGGACTGCCCCCCCCCCCCACCTCCATAGACACCCAGGACAACCCCAACCCTCTGGAAAGCCCCCCGAACCCTCTGAACACCACCCCCCCCCCCTTGGACACCCTCTGGACACCACCACCCCCTTGGACAGCCCCCAACCCCTCTGGACAGCCCCCACCCCCTGGAAAACCCCCACCCTCTAGACAACACCCCCCCACCCCTCCTGGACACCATCCCCACCCCCTACCCCCTTAGACACCCCCTGGACACCCCCTAACCCTCTGGACATCCCCCACCCCCTAGACACCCCCCCCCCCCACCCACCCACCCACCCCCTTGGACAGCCCCCCACCCCCTTCGACACCCCCACCCCTTGGACCCCCCCACCCACCTCCAGGGACACCCTGGACAGCCCCCAACCCTCTGGACAACCCCAACCCCCTGGACAGCCACCAACCCTCTTGACAGCCCCCCAGAACCATGTGATTTTAACCTCAAGCTACTAGTTTTGGCATATCTAGGGATTTTAACCTCAAGCTACTAGTTTTGGTATCATTACATTATTCAAAATGAGAACCATGAATTGTATCTCCTACTAGTCTAAAATGCTCTATTGTTAAATGAATCGGGTTTTAATAGCATATGAAAACTTATAATAGTCCATGAAAATAAGAGACGTAAATAGATTATGGAACTACAAATAGTGATACCCAAAATAGAAACAACCAAGGATCCAAAAAATACACTCCACCATGAAAACCCATATATACTTATAAAATAAATCACGCTGGTACATGAAATAGGTGTATCAAAATTATTTACATATAAATTGCAGTAATATAGGTGAATGAGATCATTAGTTGTGAATGAAAAAATAATTACCATCAATGTCGGGCATCTGCGAAACAAAAACAAACAAAATAGAAGTAGGTGAGGCTTACATGAATATTGCAAGTTGATATAATAGATCTGGTTATAATAAATAAGATGATTATGGAAAAATTAGGTAAGAGGGTTTGAAATCGAAGAATATTTCCATGTTTAAACAAAAAAATCGCAAAACATAAATATAGACTATCCGGGAAAAAAATGAACTAAATAAAGTCTTGGGAGGCTTACCTGAGTGTTACAAGTAGAGATGATAGATCCAAGGAGAGTAAAGATGATAAATGATGATGGAAAAATGAGTTTAATGAAATGAGATCGAAGAGTCAATTAGGGTTTTCCACGCAAGAGAGACGAGTCGACGGTCTGTCGATCGAAAAATCGTAAATGACAATCCACGGGGCGTGTTAATTTTTTAAATGTTTTATAACATCGTTTATTTAATAACCAATGTTATAAACTATTTTTATTATATTTATAACATCGTTTATTATAATAACCAATGTTATAAATATATCAGATAATGCAGTTTTTAAGTCGGCTATTTTATAACCGACGTAAAAAAAGCCATGTGTTGGTTTTTTACGTCTGTTATTCCATAACCGACGTAAAAAAAATCAGAAACCATAGTTTTTACATCAGTTATTTTATAACCGACCTAAAAACTTTCAGGTGTTGGTTTTTGACGTCAGTTATAATATAAACGACATGAAAAGTTTAGCGGGTTGAGTTTTTACGACGGTTATTTGATAACCGACATAAAAAAGGCCTCAGATGCCGCCTTTTTTACGTTGGTTATTTTATAACCGATGTAAAAATTTGTAGATACCACATTTTTTACATCGGTTCTCAAATAACCGACGTAAAAAATTTACTCTCCATATTTTTTATGTCAGTTATAAAATAACCAACTTAAAAAACCATGTTTCATAGATTTTGACATCGGTTATATATAACCGACGTAAACAATGGTGACATTAAAAACGTTTTCTACACTAGTGGGTGAAGAAGGAACATCTACAACCAAAAATTCATGACAAACCTATAGATCAAATTAAACCACATCAAGGGTTATAAAAAAGCACAACCAAAATCATGATCCAAACCAAACCTACACCATCGTAGATGATCTATAAAAAATAATGGAAGTAATCCCATGGGAAAAGAGGAGAAGTCACCAAGAATCTCTAATATCCATCCATTGAAACCAACATAATGAAGCAAGAGTAGGAGGGGTGGAAGATATCCTTAGGGTTCCTTGGGTTCATCTGTAATGATAGAGAGAGAGAGAATTCATTGTAAAATGAGGAGGGTTCAGTTTTAATACCTGTTTAAAACCTAGAACTTGACACTTTTATATCATGTAACCCATTGATGATGTGAAATCCATGGGTTTACCAAAAATTATAACTTATTCTGAAATTCATATCACATCCACCTTCATTTAATTACATGTCATGAATTACATCCATGAATTGACTTCATTTCATGGGTTCCCCCTCAGCAACATACAATCTAGGAAATTGGATGGCTACAAACCTTTCAAACAACAATTCACATCATTTACCCCTTTCATAGAATGAATTTTGCATTGTAGATCTATTACACCTCCAACCACTATATAACCTCCAAAATCGTTCACTGAAATACATCCAATACCCAAAAATGATAAATTAATTGGTTGGGAAGGCATATCCCTCTAAAGATGCTAAGTGGATATGGGATTAATTCTCAACAGATTTCATCATAGGGTTACCCTGAACTCAAGGAGGTTGTGATACTATCTAGGTGACCATGGATCGGTTGATGAAATCATCTTGAAGTGATCAAGTGTAGTGGGTTATTTGGATAATATGTATGTAGATTAGGTGGTGTTGTTGATTAGATTTTCAAGGCCTGTTGTATTGGATCATAATGCATGTTTTACTATGCGAGTCTAAATGGGATTGCATCATGATTTTGGAACTCATTAACACCTCAGGTCCAATTTACACCCTCATAAAAATGGGAATATAGAGTAGAATATCTATAAATTGCAGCATGTGTTGTGTATATTGAAATTAGACTTAGTTGGATTGTGGGAATGACACATTCCTTTGGTTGGGGTTTCTTATAACAACAAATATCACTCATATATCAGCATGGTCTCATTTGAGGCCTTTTATGGGAGTTCATTTTGTTCTCTGTTATACTAGACAAGGGTTGGGTAGGAGGAGGTTCTTGGTCCCTATGTGGAGAAGAGAACAATAGATAAGGTTCATCTTGTTTATGAGAGGATTAAAGAAAATAATGACCAACATAAGGCTTATTTCAATCACTAGAGGAGGCCCTAAGAGTTCAAGTTTAAAGGCCACATTTTCTTGAAGGATTCCCCTCGATGTGGGAAGAAGAGGTTTGGCAGGATAGTAAGATTTATCCCAGGGTTTTTGGTCCCTTTAAGGTGTTGGGGTGAGTTGGTGAGGTGGTGTATTAGTTGTCATTTCCACTTTTTCTAGAGAGGATCCTGAAATCTTCCACGTATATCATCTTCATCGGTATCTTCATGATGAATACCATATCATTGACTATGGAGAGTTGGATATAGAGGATGACAAAATGTTCATGGAGGATCCTTTAGAGATCGAGGATCATCTGGAGGAAGTGATTTGGGGATGAACCATCCCTTTGGTTCATGTTTTGTGGATGCATTTCATCCTGGAGGAGAGTACTAGGGAGCATAAGGAATTAATGTGTGACTAGTACCTAAAGATATTTTGATTTTTTTCCTTTCTATGTTCTTATTGTGAGGTGATTTTTAGATATATTGTTTTATGATATTTTATTTTTTTTCTTAATATATTATGTGTGATAAAGTTCTAATATATGAAAATGGGATAACATAATTTATAACTAAGACACATTATGCTATTATGCGGTTAAGCTTGTGTAGGTGATTCAGTTCTTCCCAGAGTGGATAGTATCTTGACATGGAGTATGGAATTCCCTAATTCGTGTGTTCTGGGTGGTGTCGTTTGTTATTTGAAGAAGTGGTGGGTTTTGGATTCATGGAGGCTTAGATGGTTATGAAGTGATTGTTTTGAAATTTTATTGTGTTAAAGGAGGCTATTTTTGGCTATGTAGTCTATTTCATGGGTGTCTCAATTTGAGTGTTTGGTTGTTAGTAGTGTTGAGGAGTAACAAGATCCCTGAGGTGTGCCTCATACGGTTGTTATTGAGCTTACAATCAATGAAAATAAACTGTTTCTAGAAACTTTCCAACACCAAATAAAGATATCCATCCTATATTTATAATATTCCTCTCATTTTTGTATCTTTACATGTGTCATCATGATACTCTGGATTAATTCCATATGGTATGTATAGTTATTCCTTGAATGCAAAAGTAAAGTTCAAGATCCATGATCTCTATGGTACTCTTCTCTCTTAATGATTCTGTTCTACATGACCAGTATGCTGCTTGTTTTCTCGATTTGAATAGATAATTTTGAATTGAATATTCTTTTTGTTCCCAAATCATGTGCATGTTCTCCATGTGGCCAAAATATTGTCCAAGGTCTCATAATGCTCTACTCCACTTCCTTTGATCATAAAACACCCTTCAAAAGTGTTTGGGGTATAAACTAATAGTTTTAAATTGACTCTAGTGTTGGGATGGTAAAACTGTATACATTTGTGAAATTGATCCATAAGAGTAGGTCTGATCCAATGTATATTTTTCTGTATACTAAGATTCCATTGGGTTTGTAATTTAATCATGAGTAATATTTCTCTAGAGTATATTGGTGATCTCACAGATCTTTTAATGCCACTTGATATAACTTTATTGTGTGAATGTATCCTCAATACCTAAAATTGGGTTATGTTATCTCAGAAGTAGCCTCTTCATGTGATATAGGTCACATCACATTTTAACATATCCTCATTTAGCATATCTTTTCAAATACAAAGAATCTAGTGATCACAACATTTGTTATGTTTCCATTGAGTTTTTATCATTTGTTGACCCTTTAAATAATTTTAAATTATGAGTGTATTCTGTATTATCTTCTACCATAAAATTTTAGTAGATATGGCACCTCATGAATTTCTACCATATTATGTTGGAGATGGAATAGCCCAGGTAAGTCAACATAGAAAACATTGGTAAGAAAATGTAACCTTGATACGGATAACATGGAACTATCTTGAGGTGTTAGTGTATTCCCAATATGAAATATGGTGATCTGTTTTCCCTAGAATAACATCAACTATTAATGAAAGATATCAATGTACATCAGACATAATGTGATGCATAGACAAAAAATTTCATTTATTCGGATAATGGATCCCCATTCCTCATTGTGAGGTTATATTGTACTCTTGACATACACCCAAGAGTAGATATTTTACATCCTTATTCTCCCAAAATTCTAATGGTTTACACTCTTACTAGAAATCATAAAATCAATGCATTATATATAATAAACCATTAATTTTTTTCCCAAAACTAAATTAATAAATAATGTTCCCAAAATATCTGATTTAATAAATATTCACCAAATCCAATGAAATGAAGGTCAATACTAAAAACACCATCCATCTGAGTGTTAAATTTTTATTGAGAAAAGAGTACACAAACAAAAAGAAGCAGGGGTAAAACATGTAAAAAAACTAAAAAATGTCCTATGGAGGCCTGAAATAATGAAGTATAAGTTCATCCCCCTTATCAAATTAACCCCCTCTGGTTTAGGAGATTTATTCTTGTGAGGTACGCGATTCTAGAGTCCTGGTCCACCGATGTCTTGGATCCAAGGAGGTATGCTACCCTACTCCCTTAACGCCACATATGGACCACTTGGATATCATCGTTAGGGATTTATCTACATTTCTTGATAATGTAGGCAATAAACCAGGGGATAGATCCTTTTCAATGAATGGATTCATCGAAGATCATGGAGTCCACTTCCTCTTGAATGATAATAATATTCTACTAGGAGTAAAGGTTCAAACCAGTGTACATCGCATTGGCATCTTCCTAGAGAGAGTTTCCATGCCCAAAAAAATTTGTAAACCTGAGGATGATGCTCCCCTGATAGTCTCTGATAACACATCCACCCCGCATGATCCCCAAGAGATACAATCCATTCATATTAAGTTTGAAATCTATGGATGGAGTTTTCCCTCATACCCATTGGCCCTAAGGACTGGCATTATAAGGATTCCCCATTGAAGCACTCACATGATGAATTATGAGTGAGGGAGACTCGTTCTAGTTATTGAATCCACTTAAGATGTTTAAAAGGATAGATATAGTATAGGTAGTAATGGATCTCCCCAAATATTGAATCCGCACAAATCTGGATTTATTTTGATATTTCTATAAGCACTTGCATCTATAATTAATAATGATAGCTATAGATATTTTTTCAATTCCCGTAATGTTCGTTCCATGAAATCATCATTTCAATAATGACGCCCCAAGATGATTCTGGGAGAAGAGGTAGGTGAACTCACCCAAGGATCTCCACATTTCTATGGACCATTCTCCCTTGAAGAAAAGATGGTTTGAATTTTCCTCCCAGTGATTGTTCCAGCACTAGAATTTGAAGGTGATATTGATTCTCATCCATCCCACATTGTTGTCTGTAGGTAGTGCATCATTCATTATCCTCCAAACCAAAAATGTTGAACTTGGATGGATGTTTTCTTCACCAGAGTGGGCCCTTCCAAAAGTCTCCCTATTCTTGCGGTGTAGATATTCCCTGGAAATCCTTTTTTGTGAAAAAACCTGAATTGGAGGGGTGAACACACATTTTTTTAGTTCAAAGTTTCATATAATAAGGTCAAACACCTACCGTTGTTCCTTTTTGATAACAGCTTGGATAAACCACAGGTGCAAGATGGCCTCCTTAAAAGATATCCTAGGAGATGGAAAACTGACGAAGACAATCATCATTCCAGCCTAGTTATGATGCCAAAATAGGATGTTGCCTTTCCCTACAATCCAGTAGGAGTGTTTCAGGAGGATCAAAGTGAAGGGTGAATCATAGAACAGAAGTGGGATGTGTGGGCTCTATAATCGTCTATGCTCTGACCACATGTATGGGACATGATTTTACCCCATAGGGTTCATTCATTCACAATATCCCATGAAATTTTATCATGCATGTAGTGGATGGTATCCTTTAGGATCCTCACACCATATCCACCTTCCTGAATGGGCATCATCATCCTTCCCCATGAGGTCCAATTATGTTTCCCATTAGATTGTGCATCCTTGATGAATCTGGCCAAAATCATATCAATGGTTTTGATGAACCCCTTTGGAACTTTAATGACCAAGAGAGCATTAACTGAGATAGAAGAGTGTATGCTATTGATGAGGGTGATCTAAAACCCAATGGAGAGTAATTTATTCTTCCAATTATGCATACAAATAGTTATTTTACTCACAATGCGATCAAATCCATGCCTTCGGACCCTACCTGAGGAGATCGGGGAGTCGAGGTAGTCTATTGGGAAGTTTCCTCTCTGCATGTCTAGCTCACTGCATAGTGAAGAGATTCGGCTGGTGTCACATCTGCTAGAGATATATATATTACTTTTGGTATTATTATTTACTTGTCCACTCTAGTGTAAATGTTCCTCTAGTATGTTAGAGATACCATGAATTGATCTTCTTACAATCATTTATAAGGGAATAAAGTGAATGTATAATGAATAAAAATGTGATGAATAGTTCACATGAATCATTTTAATCATTATTTAATTATTAATTTTCCATAAGTAATCACCTTATATTTCTTCATAAGTATTTCATATCCTCTCAACTTAAAACCTAGGGAAAATGAAATTTATGTTAAAAGAGATCAGTTGAATCAAATTCACAATAATCAATACCTTTAAAATACCCCTTTCTCAATCTCCTCATAAACTTCCCAATTCCAAACATCCTTAAAATTTTATATACAACATTCTTATACATCATATACACCATTTTTATTTGATTTCATAATTCCACAAATTTTCCCACCCCATTGATAAATAGGCACTAATTTGTTTTTTTCCAATCCATGTTTGTGAAAAGCACATACTAAATGACTGCAGATAACCTAGAACTAAACCATACCAAATATAAATCAGTACTTAAGGATTATTAATATAGTTAAGGCATGGAAACAATTATTGGTAAACAGAGTCTCAAATCACTCAAAATCTTATTCATGGATTAAAATCACACACATAGTATGCCATATTATCTCTGGAAAATTTATGGATCAGCTATCATTTTCTTATTTTAATATAATTTATAGTATGTATGATGATTTCATTTAAGGAGTCACCATGAGGTATTATTTTTATATAAAATAATTCACCATTGATTGAATTCAAATTTCCAGTGAGTTTGTGACAAAATTTTAATACACCAAAAATATTTTTATTTAAAATTCATTCACTAGGGTTTGAAAAAAAAGATTCTATTTAAAAAAATGTGTCATTTATTCCAATTATTATAAGTATTATCATTTAAACTCAAATTTTTTCAAAACACCTAAAAATACATAAGAAAAATAGAACAAAAATATACAATAATTATAAAACTATATAAATTTCCTCTCCCCCGCACTTATTTTATGAAATTTCATGGGTGAATCATACTAGATGTGATTATGCTTAATATATAATTAAATAAAGAATTATTAAACTATGTAAAGGAGTGACACACCTAATGTGTTCATTTTTAGAATGGTTTTAGGTGTTCAACCTCTTCCAATTTCTCATCTGGACAACTCTCATGGGATTTCTTCACTTTGTGTCCATTAATAGTGAAAGGTTTTTTGGCTTCTCCTCCATTAATTTCAAATTCCCTTTAAGGTAAAACATTAGTAAATACAAAAGGTCCTTACCATATATAATTAAGCTTACCTATCATGAATTTTAATTTGGATTTTTCATGAAAACATTTTTCTAGGGTGTAAGTTTCAATTTTCTATCATCTTGTCATGTTTCATCTTGGACTTCTATTTTATAATTTTTTCATTCTTAAAGGATTAAATTTTAATTTTATATAACTATTGTATCTATATCATTGATATATATATTCCTTAAAGTCTATTTCCATATTATTCAAAACCTAATAGGCTTTATGTTACAACTCCACATGGATGTGAAAACTCTTCCTAATAAATAGATTGTATAAACTCAGTACTAAGTGTGTTTTATAAGTTTTTATATAAGACCATAAGGTATATTCAAACCTTTGGCTCCATTATATTTTTTTAGGTTTAAATTATTCTTAAGAATGCATTTAACTATTCAGTTGGTTACCTCATAAATCCCATTGGTTTGGGGGTGGTATATTTTTGATGTCATAAGGTTCACTCAATATCATTTCATAAAATATTAAATGATTCTATTATATAAGTGTGTTCCTTGGTCACCGATTATGTCTCTAGGTATCCTAAATTCATAAAATATATTATATTTGACAAAATCACATACAAAGAATGAATCATTATTCTTTTGTGGATTTGGAATCTAGCCACTTAGAAACCAAATCAAAATCTAGTAGATTGAAATAATATCCAAGAAACATCAGAAATGAACCCATAAATTTCATGCCCTATACATCAAATATTTCAAATAAGTTCCTAGTTCTTCGAGTAATTTATTAACTTTTTGAAACATTACTTGTAAATTGAAATTTTTAACACCTTTTACAAAATTATAGGTAATATTTTAAAATAATTATACAATACAATCCACATTCTAGCACTTTACTAGAGAGTATCTAGGGTATAAAATGGATTCTATAAGATAGGTTATGGAATAAATTATTTTATAGGGTATTTCACTCTCATTTAGACACCTTTTAATTACCCAATCACTATAGATTCTTCAAAGGTAAAGATCTTCCCATATATAAAACTTTTATTCATCCTTAAGTCTTGTAATTTGGTTTTTATTAAGTTGTGAAGGTATTTTATAAGTAGCGACAAATTTTACAATGTTACCATACCATGTAAATTATCCTTCTATTAAAAATATTTTTTTCCTTGTATGTGATCATTGATAGGTTCATGGTATTAGTTACTTACCACAGTAATGTGGGGTATTCTAGTCGAGTGATCTTATACATGGTTCAAAGTTCCTTATTAGTCTTCATTTTAAAAAATAAATTATTTGGGTAGCAGCATAAATCTTAACTAATATGGTTTAGATTCATCCTTTTCATATGTTATTTAAGATCTATGTGATAAAAATATATAGTTATAGTAATTCCTATAAAATGTGATCCAATTTCCACTAAAGAAAAAAATCACAAGGAACTCTTTCTCAATGGTTGTGTATTTTATTTGGGAAAAATCCAATTTCTTAGAATAATAATTTGTGAATTTTATTTTTTTCCCTTTAATTATTTACATTAGGAATACTCCCATAGTATAATTTGATGCATTAAAAAGTTATTCAAACATCTATTCAAAATTTTGTGGTTATATCACTGGTGGTATATTTATCCTTCCCTTCAACTCATCATAATATTTCCCACATATATAATCAAAAATATACTTGGTGTGTTTCTTTATAAAATTTTATAATTTTAAAACATTCGTATTGAAATTATTTATAAACCTTTTATAAAACACACATTCCCTGTAAATGATCTAACATTATTTATACACATTGGGTAGGGCATGGTGGTGGTGATTTAAATATTTTATTCATCAAATATAATTCTATTATTTGAAATAAAATTTCCCAAAATAATTATTTTTTCCACCATGAAATAAAACATTTCAAAATTTATCACAATCTATTTTCCAATATATGTTTTTAATAATTTTTCCAAAATTTACAAGAAATAGTGAAATAAATTTTTAAAAATAGTGAATTAATCTACGAACAATTTAAGGAACACTACTATCAAGTTAGAGAAAAGTATTACTATATATATTTGGAATGAACCATAGGAATTGCATAGTCTCAATGGAATCCTCTTATATTAAAAGTTGTCATATGGGTAAGTGATTTCTATTTTCTCATAGTCCTTATAAAATATGGGAACTTAAAAATGTCAAAAAATATCCATATATCAATAACAGGTATTTACTAAATTATTGATAACATATGGGCTATAAAGGGTATTAGAAAATGGTCTTTCTTAGTCACTTGGTTTAGTTTCATAAAGTTAATATACACTTCAAATTATTTTGGACTCTCATAAGGATGATTTTAGTCTTTTAATTCTTAACAATTTTGATTCAATTATTTTAGGACATAATATTGATGGGACATACCCATTTGGAGTTTTAAATAGGGTAAATTATGTCTTCTTCTAACAATTTCTCAATTTCCTTTTTAACCACATCCATTGTTGTTGGGTTTAATCTTCTTATGGTTGTATAATCGGTTTATAACAATCCTAAAAGAAGATTATGTGTATAAAAATCCATGATTTGAGTCTAAGTATGTCTCCCAGACTCCATCATATAGGTTTCACATTTTATTTCAAATGATTAATGATTTTATGGTTCTGGTATGTTAATAAGTTTCTAGTAATTATCACTATAAACTTATATTCACCCATTAAGTACATATATTTCAATTTGGTTAGCATTGTTTTGCTATCCGAATAAGATATGAGAAAATTAAAATTCCACTTACCTTGTCCGTTTTTAGTTTCTATTTAAAGGGAAAAGTGTCAACTACATCAAGTGAGAATAAATAATCAAATTAATTAAAGAAATCATACCATACCTAATATTTAGGTTTATGTTTAGTGATAATAAGTTTTTTTATAAACATTTCTCATGTGTTTTTTAGATCTCAATTGATTATCTAGATTTATAATTTTTTAAATATATCATTTTCTCTAAGAGAATATGGTTCCTAAGAAATTGAGAGTGTGAATGGGGAATATTCATCTTGAGGAAATTTCATAAGAATAAAAATATTATAATGAGATATGTTTTCACTAGATACCATTATGAGAGTTCTTTCATAAATTTTAAAGATGGTATAGGAATTATTTAAAAATGGACTACCTTGGATGATGGGTGATAAATCAGGTGTTATTTCTTCCTCTATATTGAGGACATCAAAGTCGGCTAGGAATATCATGTTTTTAACAAATACAATAATATATTCTATGAATCTAAATGGGAATAGAGTATCATGGTTAAAAATTTTAATTTCCACACTTGTTTTATTTATCTCTCTATTCTTTATAGAAACAAAATAAAAAATGGGGAATGAGATTACTAGAACCTATAAGATCACATGAATCGATTTTTAATTACATGGATCTAATGATACATAGAGTAGATAAGGTCCATGGATCTTGGTATTTCATGGGTAATTGTGGTGTGATTAATTTTAGTACATTTTTCTCTAAGATAACCCTTTCATTTTTTTATGGACTTACCTTATTTTTTCATGATTCCATAAGGAACATGGTATGTTTGATAACTTTTTCAAGGATTAAAAAAGAGGTATATTGATTTAAATTTTTTTGAATGTTTCCAAAATCTCTTCTTAGATTTATTATTCATATATTTTATTTGATTTACTCATACTTAATAGAAAGGTTAAAGAGATATTCACTTTATCTTTTGATAATTTCTATAATATATTACTTGGCTCCTTCCTTTTCTTTTTATAATTGACTTCCTCTTCTTAATTAGTTTATTTAGGCTGATCCAATTTGGTTTTTGGGTTAGGATTAATCCTTTTACAACTCTTTAATGTTACTAAACTTACACTAACTTTTAGATTTAGTGGTGTTTGAGCTAGTAGTTTCCTAGTGTTCTTGTTCATCATTTCAACTGATCTCCTTAAATTATTTTTCAATTATTTCACCTTATTATTTAATTTTTCTTTTTTTGGGTATAATGAGTTGTGAGCTTGAGGCTGAGAACATAATGAGGGTTGATCAGGGAGTTTCCTATATTGAAAAGGTGGTGGTTAATAATTTTGTTGGTGTCCTTGAATAAAATTATATTACAATTGAAAACATTGATAAAACAATCATTGATAATGTGGTATATCTTGGTTATATTTATTTCAAAAAGCAATATTAGATTTGGGAAATATCTCTCCATCATTTTTTAGGTTTTTTAAATGGTATTTATTGACAAAAAACAACACAACACTCTATATATTGAACTTTAATACATTGATAAGTGAAATAATTGGGTGAAGAAAAAATAGCACATACTTTAACAGATATTGGTTGTTCATTGGATTTCTTAAGATCCATTTTCTTTAATGTAGAATGGATCTCTTCTTATTTACACTCTAATAGAGGCGATTCATTATACTTTTACCCATGCACTATTATTTTATAGAAAACCATTTTTTTAATTAGTGTGATTTATGTGAAATATTTTGTATCCAACCATTGGATTCTACTGGTGATTTTTCAATTATTAAGCATTTGGATGATTCTTATGATTGACTTTTATGAATTTCTATTAATCCTTGGTTGAAAAACAACTTTTAAGAGATTTTACACTATAGATTGGTGTGGTTAGTTTTTACAGAGCTTATTAATTTCTCCCAGTTCTCATAGATTGACTTTATTGTTTCTTTCCTGATGGCATAGAATTCATTACTTAGGAAGTTTCTCTTTGAGATTCGGTAGTATAATTGAAGAAAATTTGTCTCCTACTCTATCATGACCCAACCTCCCCAAGACATTAACCTGGTAATCTAACCCCATTAATCACTAATAATACCTCGGTTTCCTTTCTAGAACACCAAATCATATTACCCACTATGGTCACTTATCCAAATAATGATTGTCCTCAAATATCAACACATGTTCTTTTAGTGTGCTTTGTCCCCACTCACACACAACCTGAGATAATTCCCAAGAGGTTACCCATCCTGAAACTACTCCAGGATAAGAATGCATAATTATAGAATTCTAATCAAGTAGGATAATGAAGAGAAAGGTTCACCCTATAGACATGGGTAGTAACATTTATTATTTTTAAGTATTTATTTTCTAGGGGTTTTGTATACTAATCCCATCTTGTTACTTATAATGGATGGATATTGTACATCATCTCCTTGTCCACTACTTCAAGAGAGAAGATAAATGTTAGCCACATCACTTGTTCATCTACCAATCATCTTAGATTCATGTTGGCACAGAGCATGGAAAACTCCATGATGTGTTTGTATGGACTCCCTCCTACAAGCCTATGGAACTTAAAAAAAAGGATTAGTTCTGTTTTCAATTAAAACTCAATTTATAAAAAATAATAGACAATTTGAAGGTTTTTATTCACAAAGTGAGTTGCACACAAGTCTCCCGAATTTTATTTAGGACTTATATCCGTAATTTTAGATTAAAAATTAATAATATTGGTTTCAATTGATCCTATTAATAAAATATTATGAAATTTATTTTGATGATTATTAAGGTTTTAATTTCACTAAATCTTGAAATAAATGATATCTTTATCTCTATATCAAGATTGAAAAGGTGATCAACATGAGATTTGGTCCTGAAATGTTTTTGGATGTGTGTTTGGAAATAAGAGTATCTTCCTCTATAATGGATCCAAGACATTTAGTATGATTATTACTCTTTTTCACCTTATCACTTGGTGGTTGATGTAGCACCCCCAGTTTGAGGTATGTAGCCTTTTTTTATGACTTTTTATGTCTTTAAAGTGCATGGTATGAGTTGAGAAGAGGTTGGGAGAGTTTGGAATGGTTTCAGATAAGTTTGGAGTCTTTTATTAGGGAGCACAATTTGAGCATGGTTAGGGGAAACCATGTGAGTTCTCTCGGAAACCGTGCAGTAGAGGACATTAGGCTTCGCACAGCCTACGCACGGTTTGTCAAACTATGCGAGGAAACCATGTAGACCCCTCCTCTCGATGTAGTAGCATGTGCATGATTAGCTCATGGTTTTTCAAACCGTGCGGCCACTTAAAAATAGGGTTTTAAAACCCAAGTTCACTATACCTTTCCTCATTCTTCTCCAAACCTTCTCCCACTCAATCCTCACTCGGTATTTTGGTTTCTCAGGGGTTGAAGGTGATCTCCCGCTTATTTTGGAAGCATTTTGAAGAGGTTTATCAGTGGATTGAAGGTGGTTTCCCCCGGGTAAGTCTCTCCTCTTGGGTTCCTTGTGTTTTCCTCTAGATCCACATCTCCCTATCTCTCGGATTTCTAGATATACACACATTGTGTGTAGATATATGGTTTTGGTTGCCTTGGATGTTGATTTTAAGGCTTATGGATGTTAGGTAAGGATATCTAGAGAGGCTTCAGGGGTGTGTTCACTGGTTTTGAGGAGTAGTTGCTTGTGGGTCGATTTCGCCGGAACCCTAATGGTAGGTGGCTTCTCTCTCAACTCCACTTGGTTAGAACTAGTGTTTTGGTTACAATTAACTTGTGTTGCTTAAAATTAATTATGTTTTTGACGTGCAAAATCAGATGGAAATCCCATTGGTAATGGTTTGGGGGATTTTTGGGAAAAAGGTCTTGTGTCGAAATGCTCTTGATGTGATTTTAAAATGGGATTTTAAAATGAGTTGTTTTGTTGGTTGATTAAGATGAACTGAGAAAATGGTTTTCAATAAAAAGGGTGGTTTTATTGAATTGGGGTTTGACATGGAAAATGGTAAAAGGGGGTTTTCAATAAATGTTTGATTTATTGAAGTGTATTGGCATGTAATGGAAATGGTTTATTACATGTTTTGTGGCCTTGATGGGTTATATGCTTGGGTATTTAGGCTTGTTTGAATGTTATGAAAGTGGGTTGGAAGTACCACTATAAAAAGGGGATGGATAGTGGATGGAAGGTCCACCATCAAAAGAAAGTTGGGGGGAAGTACCCCTAGAGTGGATTGGTAATGAATGGGTTGGACGGGAAGTGCCACCATGATATGTTGTGTTCTTGGTTGGTGATGTTTGTAAATGGGGATTGTGAGTGAAATATGAAAATGTAATCGGCTTGTGGCATGGTTGTTTTGGATTCCCTATCTGGCGTGTTTGGATTACGACATGATTTTTTTGGCTTTCCTTGGTTTTACTTGGTTTGGGTGAAATGGCTTGGTAAGGTTGTGTTTGACTTATGGTAATGGATGCATTTGTGATTATTTTATATAAACTATTTTATATAAATGTGCTAACAGTTTTATCCTAGTGGCATGTGTAGGGAAGTCATTTGGGGAAATCCTACTGAGTAGTTGTACTCACCCCCTACTTTGGCACATTGGTGTCTTTGCAGATTTTGTGTATCATGACATTGGAAAAGGTAAGGCATCACCCTCCTTTAGTCGTGCATCGTGAAGTCTGGGTGGAGCTTGGAGCTTGGAGCTTGGTGTGGAGCCATGGAGTGTGTCTTGGCTTATTTTGGGTCTTTTGTTGAGTCTTCTACATAGTAATCTGATATGGTATTGGTTGTATTGGTTTTGGGTTGTATTTTGGAACTACTTGGTTGTATTTTGGGAATACATGCTTGAATGTTTTGATTGAAATGCATCATATAGTGGTTGATAGTGGATGGTTTGGTTGGTTTTGTCTTAATGGAAAATCATTCCCCAATTTGTTCTCGAAGCCCTCAGCATTTATTGCCAGCCTTTGGTGCCTAGGGAATATCTCTTAAGTCCAAGTAACCCTCACAAACTCATCAAGCCAATGAGGTATGGGCGGGGTGTTACAAGTGGTATTAACTTGTTTGGTCCTTTAGAGGAGATTCTTGGATTTGGAGTTGACATTCGTTGCAATATATTCCTTGAGTCGGGATGGTAGAAAGGCATAGGAATGTCAGAATGTGGAATGTATAGCATAAAATAATATAGAAAACCATTTTATGGTGAACATCAAGTTACCAGGGAGTTGGGTACATAAGTGGTTGGAGACACTTATAGGCATTGGATATCTCGTTATCGTGGGTGTAGCCAATAAGATAAGCATGGAATTCATGGTAGAAATTAATTCCCTCTAGGATGCATATTTCATTGGGGTATAATGATTTGTGTTGTGATATGAATGTGTGGATTTTGAAAAATATAAATTGGGTTTCAAAACGGAAGGATTTGAAACATGGAAACTGGTGGTATTTTGAAAAGGGTTTGATTTCCAAAAATGGTGAAACATGAAAAATGTGAAAAAGGTGGAAAGCCTCGTTGTGATAGTGTTGTGTAATGCGAATTGAAATGGAAATTATTGATGTCTACGGAAGTGAGACTCGTGGTTGGTTGTTTTCTATTTATAGAAATGGCATTGGGCGGGCATCGTAGAGACCAACCAGAAGTGGCCGATGAGAACTTGGTTTCACCTGAGCCCCAGGTGAACCAACAGTTAGTCCAGAGAATAGTGCAAGCTTTCCAAGCTGTGGGAAGTGTGTATAGAGAGAAAGAGCCAAATAATGTTGATTATGTGGCTCATTTTCAAAGGCAGGATCCACCCGTCTTTATGGGTGATTCGGACACGAAAAGGGTAGAGGCGTGGATGTCCATAATGAATAGAATTTTCGAATTCTTGGGGATTCCGGTAGAGTTGAAAGTAAATCTAGCAACATATAAGCTAGAGGATCTTTCTCTTCAGTGGTGGGAATTAGTATTCCAAGCAGGGACGGACCAGTGTATGATGTGGGAAGTCTTTGAAGAATTTTTTAATAAAAAATTCTACCCACATACATTCGGAATTCAGCGCACAACTGATTTCTTTAGTTTGAAGCAAGAGCATGTTTCTGTGACGGAGTATGCAGCTAAGTTTATGAGCTGAGTGCGGTTTGCACCCAAGGTGATGGGTAACACATCATTGATGGAAAAGATCTTTGATGTAGGGTTAAGGAAAGATATCTGTTCAAAAATATCAGTGTTATGTATTGGTGATTACATAGAGATGGTGAATCGAGCATCGATGGTTGAGCAGGATCTGTTTGGACCTTCGGGCAGAGGAAACATGGTGGTACCCATGGGGAATAGTGGGAACTCTAACGCTGGGTTCAAGCTGTAACGACCCAAAATTTTGAATAAATTTTGTTTCCTAACATTTTGTGTTATTTTATTTTATACTCAACAAAACTATTTCATTTAATAAAATGAGTATTATTAAAATAATACCATTGGGTTTTGACTGTTATATGATTGTTGGTCAATATGGCTATCGGAAACTAAATGTTGTGATTATTTTCTATATATACAAGTGATCTTGATTAATTAATATAGAACGGAGATTCGATGGCCCCATCCAGTAGTCTCGGGCTGATAAAAGCCCATCTGACGGAACTCGGGAAGGAGGTAGCACCTTTGAGCTTTTCTCTGGACCAAACCCAAGATGAACTTCATCGTGTGAAGTTGGAACAGAATCGCCTTTGTGAGAAGTTCAAGCTGATAGAAATCACTTCTCAGGCAATGTTGGCCGAGCCGCCCCAAGATTCTATCACCTTAGCACACCTTACTCTTAGGTCCTATGCTGATGTTATAAGGGGCTATGTAATGAGACCGTAACTGCCTTATGTAATCCTTTGATTTAAAAAAAATTGTGATTTCTTATTATGGTGAAGTTTGTGAATTTTCAAATTTCCGAATAAATATAGTATTCATATTATTGATGAATTTTAAAAAATGGATATTTTAAAAATATTTATGTAAACCTTAAATAATTAATAATGTGTAATGATTTTCAAAAAATGGTCTTCTACAGTTATGTTCAGTGAGAAATTTAGAGTCTAATAAGATCAACATAATTTTTGGTGAATAGTAAATTATGAATAGTGATTTTAAGCTTAGGATTATTAATGTGACCAAATGGATTAGCAATCTCACTTCAAGAAAGTATTAACATAATTTAGGTACCTTGATTAATTAATGTGTTTCAATAAAATAGGTAAATAACTGTTTCAGAAATTATTAGTCAAGTATTAGTTTTTCGGGTGAATAGTGTTTTTTAATTAAAAATTAAATTAAAATTATTTAGTAAATTATTTTCATAAAATGGAGTTCATTTTTTGAAATCAGAGCATCAATATTTGGTTAAGGTGATTTTTTGGGATTTTTCCGAAACTGTTGAATTTTTAGTGAATAGTGTTTTATTTAAAATTAAATTAAAAATATTTAGAAAATTATTTTCATAAAATGGAGTTCATTTTTGAAATCAAAGCATCGATATTTGGTTAAGGTGAAATTTTGGGATTTTTCTGAGAAAGTTGAATTTTCGGTGAATAGTGAAATTAAAGTTTTTGAGTTTCGAGTGTTTAATGACATCATTAAAGATGTAATAATTATGAAATAATTCTGGTCGACTTATGAATATTAAGATAAGGTATGAGGTGTCCCAAGTGGCCAATACCATTAGAAAATACCAAGGTCAAGCCCATGGTTTTGCCAATACCAATAATGAGGTGTCCCTTGGCCATTAATGCCATGTCCCCTCACATCCCCTATAAATACCAAGCCATTCTCTCATACATTCCATTTATAAATCCTCCTAAATGAAGTTATGGTCTCCTTACCTCCCAAGGAGTCCTTCCAAGGTGCCCTCAATCATCCCAAGGTCTCAAACCTCAAGATTTCAAAGTTACTCTTCAAGGTAAGGGATCCTACCTCTCTCTTTCTTTTCATGTATTCTCCTTTATGTCATTTATTTTAAGCTCCATGTTCTTATGTTGGGTATGTTCTTTTATATTCATACTAATTTCCTTTTAATTTTCATATGATGATAGACCCCCTATTTCTCTCATCAATTCATTTTAAGAACGTTTAAGTGGCGCCGTTAGGCTACCGAATTTTTGTAAGGGATTCTTTCACCCTTCTCATTTTCAAGTTCTATTTTCATGTCAAGTCTTTCAAGTTCCTTTTTCATATATTGGGGTATGATATCTATATCCATAATACTTTCCTCTTTATGTTCATAATATGAAATACCCTATTTTATCTCATCAATTCATTTTTTGATGTTTTAAGTGACGCTGTTTGGCTGCCGAATTTTCATAAGAGAAATCTTATTTTTGTCTTCCTTTCAAGTTTTTCATTTCATATGGTATTTCCTTAAAATTTCATTACCATGTTCTTATATAATTTATATTCTATCCCTATACTTTTTTATGGATCATTTATTAGTGGGTGACCCATGTCCCCTCTCTTTTAAATATTTTCTAAAACCCTGCAACAAAGCCGTTATGCTGCAGAATTTTCGTCTCAAAATGTCTCTCTCTTTTTCCCAAATTATTTTATTTTATTAAGTGAATACTCAAAACTATTTATTCTAAAGGGGTCTTCACATATATACCAAAATTTTCTATTTTAAATTCTGGGAGTTACATACATGAAACCCACTTTCCATATCTGTGGGTTTAAAGTGACATAAAGATCATGTCTTTAAACCAGTTTTTAAAACATTATGATTATGAAATGATACCCATCTCTTTTATGCTTTATGGGTTATTTATAAAATTTTTGATGATGATATATGTGTCTCACATGATAATAAAGACAAATTAAGGGTGGGACCTGATAGAGCTCTAATTCATTGTGTAAAGACTTAATCTCTAGAGATGACCATTTTAATGATACCTTATTGAATAACCTTGGTAATTTTTTTATGACAGCTTGGGGATGGACCTTGGTGATACGGAAATGATTTTCTATGATAAATGTTGTAGACACATCTTCAAGTTATGAAACATGTTATTTTTATTATGGTATTCCTCATTATCTCTTTCTCATGACTTAAAGTTATTTATCATGACTTTATTGATGTATCTCAAGTTCACATGTAAAATTTTTCTCTTGTTTCCATTACTAGGCCTTCTGCTCACCCTTTCCTTTAATGTATGTCTCCAGGATATGAGATGTAGTATTTTTAAGTAGGATGAACCTATGATGAAGCCCTAAAATTGGTTTAGAAGAATTTTTTATGTTGTATTCAAGTTTTGTTGTTACTGATTTCCAAGACACTAGAATTTAAAGATCCTCTGTATGTAAAATGTAATGAAAAGTTATGTATTAAAAAGGTGGGATGCTATAGTTGGTATCAAAGGATAGTTTAGTTATTTATGGAAATTAGGATATGAAAACTTTAGGAAGAACCCTATATAAAAGTTTAAATATAGGAAATATTATTTGTATTTTGGTGAGTATTGAGTAAGTGGTTTATCAAGAAAATACATCCCTCTGTGGATACGAGCAGGTAGAGGTGGCTCTGGCATAGATGTATATAGGGTTAAAACCCGAAAACACCGCTTTGAGCTAGACTCTAACAGGAACTGGTACACGACAACGGGTCTTGCTGCACTCTTGGTTACAACACTCCCGGGGGATATGTTTGGTTAATCGCAAGATTATTATGAATCATTATGAAGGAATTATATAAGAAGGTAATTGTCTAATCATGGTGTTTTAAGACATAAAATCCTGTTTAGTTAAAATAGTTGTAAATGAAATAAGTTTCTCATGAAGGATTTATTCTTCTAGAAAATGTCCCCATTGTCTAAGAATACGTTGACATATTTCCTAAGGAGTTACCCGGACCTCCCCCAGAAAGAGAGGTAGAGTTCTCCATTGAACTCGTACCTGGATCTCATCTGATGTAAAAGACCCCCTATAGGATGGAAAATGTGGATCTAGAGGAATTAATAAAACAACTCTAATATCTTTTGGAGAATGGGTTTATCTGACCAAGTGTGTCTCCTTGGAGAGCACCATTTCTCTTTGTGAAGAATAAGGATGGATCGATGCAGATATGCGTTGATTATAGAGAACTGAATGGGATCACAGTAAAGAACAAATAATCTCTTCCAAGAATTGATGACTTATTTGACCAACTTCATGGGGCTCAACTCTTCTCTAAGATTGATATTTGTTCTGGTTATCATCAATTGAGGGTGAAGATTGATGATATTCCAAAAACCACCATTCGATCAAGATATGGGAATTATGAATTTTTTTATTCCCTTCAGACTGACTAATGCACCTGCTATTTTTATGGATCAAGAATAAGTTGATTTTGGAAACTTATGTTTTATCAAATGGATATCCTCTGTATAGGAAAATGATTTGGTGATTAAATGATAAAGGTTATTTTGGACAATGTTTTCTCTTTTGGAGTAGTATATGCCTAAGGGAAATAAAATACTCCATGATCTAAATTGAGGAGGAATGATTGAATTTTTTTTATGTATTTATAGTGGAAATATGGTGATTTGGGTTATTTCTGGAAAATAATGAACCAAGCATAGAAAATATATGAATAGGTTAATTACACTTTAGTATGAGACTTTAATAGTAGTCATTGTTATTTGGAGATAAATTCTATGATTTATTAGGGAAGACTATGTGATTAAATCCTTCTGAGTTTTGGGTTACAATCTTAGTTTGGATTATTCTGAAGAATTTTAAGGATCGTTGTGTATTGAATTGTCTTTCTATAACTTTGGGTACTTTTGTTGAATTTTGGAGATTAATAGCCATATTTATTTTTATAAAGGATTATCCCTTTAGGGGATTATATGATCTCGTACTAACCTTTTTAGTTTTAGTCGATGACTATAGACAAGGGAAATATATAGTTCTTATTTTGTGGATTATGTGATTATCTAGAAGATGATTCTTCTGCTTTTTATGAGACTAAGAATTTTTTAATGCTCGTTGTTTGGAGAAAATATTAGTATTGGTGAAAACTTATTAAGGGATGAAACTCTACATGAAGGTAAGTATATTTCCTTATGTCTTTATTCTATGTAGTAAATGATTTCCTCAAAATTATGAAAAGGAACGTAAAACAAAAACATTGTTGGTGTATGTTTCTTATTGGGTAATCAAAGACCGTTTAACACATCTTAATTTTGTGATCTTCTTGTGGTTAATTTTCTCTGAATCATGTTTTTTATCAATCTCCATCAGAACATGACCCTTTGTTTTCTCTTCCATATCCATGTTTTCCTACATGGAATCCTAGTATGGGTTAACTTGGGTGACCTTTTTACTTCCCTTACTTTCTTTTAAAGTAGTATTTTTACTGACTCTTTTTCCAATGTGGGACTTTCAACGAAATTTCCAAGACCAATTTTTTAAAATTGCAAGGATGTAATTTGTTAAGGGGGGAAGATTATAACGACCTTAAATTTTGAATAGATTTTGTTTTCTAACTTTGTGTGTTATTTTATTTTATACTCAACAAAACTATTTCATTTAATAAAATGAGTATTATTAAAATAAGACCGTTGGGTTTTGACAGTTATATGACCGCTGGTCAATATCACTATTGGAAACTAAATGTTGTGATTATTGCCTATAAATACAAGTGATCTTGATTAATTAATATAGAAAGAAGATTCGATGTCCACATCCAGTAGTCTCGGGCTGACTGAAACCCATCTGACGGAACTCGGGAAGGAGGTAGCACCTTTGGGCTTTGCTCTGGACCAAACCCAAGCCGAACTTCATCGTGTGAAGCTGGAACAGAATCGCCTTTTCGAGAAGTTCAAGCTGATAGAAATCACTACTCGGGCATTGTTGGCTGAGCCGCCCCAAGATTCTATCACCCTAGCACACCTTACTCTTAGGTCATATGCTTCTATTATAAGGGGCTATGTAACGAGACCATAACTGCCTTGTGTAATACATTGATTTAAATAAAAATTGTGATTTCTTCTTATGGTGAAGTTTTTGAATATTCAAATGTCTGGATAAATATTGTATGCATATTATTGATAAATTTTAGAAAAAGGATATTTTAATATTATTTATGTAAACCTTAAATAATTAATAATGTGTAATGATTTTCAAAGAATGGTCTTCTACAGTTATGTTCAGTAAGAAATTTAGAGTCTAATAAGATCAACGTAATTATTTGGTGAATATTAAATTATGAATAATGATTTTATGCTTAATATTAGTAATGTGACCAAATGGATTAGTAATCTCACTTAAAGAAAGTATTGATATAATTTAGACACCTTGATTAAGTAATGTGTTTCAATAAAATAAGTAAATAACTGTTTCAGAAATTATTATTCAAGTATTAGTTTTTTCGGGTGAATAGTTTTTTTAATTAAAAATTATATTAAAAATATATAGAAACTTATTTTCATAAAATGGAGTTCATTTTTTGAAATCAGAGCATCGATATTTGGTTAAGTTGAATTTTTGGGATTTTTCTGAAACAGTTGAATTTTCAGTGAATAGTGTTTTATTTAAAAATTAAATTAAAAATATTTAGAAAATTATTTACATAAAATGGAGCTAAATTTTGAAATCAGAGCATCTATATTTGGTTAAGGTGAAATTTTTGGATTTTTCTGAGAAAGTTGAATTTTCGGTGAATAGTGAAATTAATGTTTTTGAGTTTTTGGTGTTTAATGACATCATTAAGAATGTAATAATTATTCAATAATTCTGGTAGACTTTTGAATAGTAAGATAAGGTATTAGGTGTCCCAATTTTCCAATACCATGGGCAAGACCATGGTTTTTCCAATACCTCCAATGAGGTGTCCCTTGGCCATTAATGCCTTGTCCCCTCACTTATCCTATAAATACCAAGCCATTATCTCATCCTTTCCAATACAAAATCCTCCTCAACGATTTTCTGATATCCTTACCTCCCAAGGAGTCTTCCCAAAGTTCCCTCAAGCCTCCCAAGGTTCCAAACTTCAAGATTTTGAAGTTACTCTTCAAGGTAAGAGATCCCACCTCTCTCTTCCTTTTCACGTATTCTCCTTTATGTAATTTATTTTAAGCTCCATGATCTTATGTTGGGGATGTTATTTCATATTCATCCTAATTTTCTTTTCATTTTCATGTGATTAGAGACCCCTAATTTCTCCCATCAATTCATTTTAAAAACATTTAAGTGGCGCTATTAGGTTTCCCAATTTTTGTAAGGGATTCTTTCACCCTTCTCATTTTCAAATTCTATTTTCAGGTCAAGTCTTTCAAGTTCCTTTTTCTTATGTTGGGGTATGATCTCTATATCCATCATACTGTCCTCTTTATGTTCATATGATTATATACCCTATTTGATCTCATCAATTCATTTTTTGAAGTTTAAAGTGACGGCGTTAGGCTGCTGAATTTTCATAAGAGAAATCTTATTTTTGTCTTCCTTTCAATTTTTCCATTTCATATTGTATTTCCTTAAAATTTCATTACCATGTTCTTAGATTTTTTATATTCTATCCCTATACTATTTTATGTGTCATTTATTATTGGGTGACTCATGTCCCCTCTCTTTTCAATATTTTCTAAAACCCTGTAACACAGCTGTTATGCTGCCGAATTTTCGTCTCAAAATGTCTCTCTCTTTTCCTAAAATTATTTTATTTTATTAAGTGAATACTCAAAACTCTTTATTCTAAATTTTTATTCACATATATACCAAAATTTTCAATTTTAAATTCTGGGATTTACATGCATGAAACCCGCATTCCATTTCTTTGGGTTTAAAGTGACAAAATGATCATGTCTTTAAAGCAGTTTTTAAAAAGTTATGATTATGAAATGAAACCCATTTCTTTTATTCTATATGGGTTATTTATGAAATTTTTGATGATGATATATGTGTCTCACATGATAATAAATAAAAATTAAGGGTTCTCCCTGATAGCACTCTAATGCATTGGGTAAACACTTAATCTATAGAGATGACCATTTTAACGATACCTTGGTGAATAACCTTGGTAATTTTTTAATGAAACCTTGGGGATGGACCTTGCTGATATGGAAATGATTGTCTATGTTAAATGTTGTATCCACATCTTCAAGTTATGAAACACATTATTTTTATTATGGTATTCCTCATGATCTCTTTCTCATTTCTTAAAGTAGTTTATCATGACTTTATTGATGTATCTCAAGTTCACATGTAAAATGTTTCTCTTGTTTACCTTACTGGGCATTCTGCTCACCCTTTCCTTTGATGTATGTCTCTAGGATATGAGAAGCAGCAGTTTTACATAGGATGAACCTATGATGAAGACCTACAAGTGGTTTAGAAGAATGTTTTATGTTGTATTCATGTTTTGTTGTTCCTGATTTCCAAGACACTAGACTTTAAAGATCCTTTGTATGTAAAATGTAATGAAAAGTTATGTATTAAAAAGGTGGGATGATATACAAGCGGAGGAGGGACACATATTCCCATGGTGGGGGTATGGAACATAATCCGATGGTAGGATCAGTGAATCTTCGTCCAAATCTCCAGAGCAAACTTGTATTTTTGTAGTGTGGCTTTATGGCACACATTAAGTGGGACTGTATGGCACAACTTCGAGCACGTCACAATTGTAATCAGATCGGGAATCTGTAGCGTTATTGTCAGAATTATCCAAGGTCAGGTGCGCGTGACACTCTTCAGGGATCGAAGACGTCGTATGCATCGATGGGATGGGGAAAATGGCACACCCCTCGTTAGTAGTGCAAAGTCAGTTATGGTGATTCTCAGAACACCACAACTCCTCAGCAGGGCAATAAAGAGCAGAGTGTGGAAACCAAGGTGTTGTTCGAAGCCGAGTAGGTTGTGGTGGATGATTAGTCGAGACCATCCAATGTGCGAAGTACTATTCTTTTAAATTATACCTTGATGCAAGTGTTGTTTGATACAGGTGCCTCACACTCTTTTATTGCTACACATGTTGTTGAGTTGCTGGGTTTAAGGGTAGAAACGATGCCTTCAGTTTTGGAACTTCAAACTCCTCTGTGTCAAAGAGAGTGTCGAGCCTTCTTGGGTAGAGCATGTTGTGTTGTTGTGGGTGAGGTTGAGCTAATGTGGAATTTCTCAGTACTTGAGATGGATGAGTATGATGTAATCCTGGGAATGGGTTGGTTGGTGGAATTTAAGGCCCACATCGACTGTAATGCAGGAACAATGGTTTTTACGACACATGATGGCGTTAGAAATCTCTTTAGAGGAGAGAGTCATGAAATGTAGGGTGCAACGGGTTTGTTGGCACCAACAGTGGGCGCGTTATCGTATCATTTGGCGGTGTTGTCATTGGAATCGGTAGATGGGGTTGAGAAGAGTGTTCTTCCGTCAATGGTGGATCAGTTCATGGATTTTTTTCTCGAATAATTCTCTAGGTTACCTCCCGTAAGATAAATTGAGTTTATGATTGATCTCATTTCTGGGATCAATCCTATCTCACTTCCGTCTTACCGGATGGAACCTACCTAATTGCAGGAATTGAAAGTACAGTTGGAAGAGCTAGAAAACAAAGGTTTTATCCGACCTATCACGTCTCCATGGGCAGCGCCGGTGTTGTTTATGAAAAAGGAAGATGGAACTTTGAGGCTCTGTGTTTATTATCATCAACTAAACCAAGTTACGATAAAGAAAAAGATATCCACTTCCACGGATTGAGGATTTGTATGACTAGTTGTGGGGAGCCCAGTGGTTCTCCAAGATCGACCTGAGGATGATATATCATCAATTGCAGGCGAGGAAGAACGATATTCCTAAAACAGCATTCAGAAGTAGATATGGTCATTATAAATATGTGGTTATGCCCTTTGGTCTAACGAATTATCCAGCGGTATTCATGGCATTGATGAATCAGATATTTCAGAGATATCTGGATTCATTCGTGGTGGTGTTTGTAGACGATATTCCAGTGTATTCAAAGAAAAGGGTGTCTCATGAGCAGCACTTGGTGTCAGTGCTGGGGATCTTGAGGGATCATCGGTTGTATTCCAAATTTTCAGAGTGTGACTTTTGGATATAGGAAGTCCATTTTATTGGCCATGTGATTTCGTAAAGGGGTGTTCCTATGGATCCAGAAAAGATAGAGGTTGTTATCTCGTGGCAACCGCTAAAGAATGTGTTTTAGGCACGGAGTTTCCTCAGTCTATATGGGTATTATCGGCATTTTGTTCATGATTTTCCATGTTTGGATTCACCAATTACAGCTTTGATAAGAAAGAATGTTCCATTCCAGTGGAATGAACAGTGCCAGCAGTGTTTTGAAGATCTAAAGGGTCACCATACATCAACACCAATCTTGGTTTTTTCAGAACCAGGAAAAGTGTATGTGGTGTATTACGATGCATCGGGATTAGGGTTGGGGTGCGTTATCATGCAAGGGAATCATGTGGTTGTGTATGGCTCACGGCAGTTGAGGGTGCATGAGAAGAACTACCCAACTCATGGTTTTGAATTGGTAGTAGTGGTCCATGCTTTTAAACTGTGGCGTCATTATCACTTTGGTGAGAAATTCATGGTATATACAGATCATAAGATCATGAAGCACATTTTCTCTTAAAGGGATTTGAACTTGAGGTAATGGAGATGGATGTAATATCTCCAGATGCTTGATTTTGGCTTGATGTACACACCGGGTAAGGGAAATTCAGTGGCGGATGCATTAAGTAGAAAATCATATGCTTAGGTTGTGAAATAGGCATCGAACTAGTGGCAGTTGATGTCGGTTATAGCTGACATATGGTTGGAATGTGAGGACCAGGTCGATAGAGAATTCTTCTTTCCGGTCTTGTTGATTCCTAACTTGGTGGAACTGGTTAAAGAGGCACAGATATCTGATTCTGAGTGTGTGACCATGAGGTCGAAACTCAATAGTGGGGAGACCATTGAGGGTTGGCAACTGAATGAAGATTCAGTTTTGTGTTTTTGGAATTGGATGGCTATACCAGTTTCTTGTCAGGAGGATATTTTCATGGTGTATCATCATTCCAGGTGGGTTGTTCAACCTGGAATTCAGAAAATGTATAAAGTGTTGAATGTGCAGTTATGGTGGGATGATATGAAAAGAAGTGTGGTTGAGTTTGTTTTGAGATGCTTGACTTGCCAGCAGTTCAAGGCAGAGCATCAGAGGACAGCGGGAATGTTGTGGTCTTTAACAATCCCTATTTGGAAGTGGGAGAAAATAGTGATGGATTTTGTCACAAGTCTCCCAAGAACGGTCAGGAAGCATGATTCCATTTGGGTGATAGTGGATCAGCTAACAAAGTTGACCCATTTCATCCTGATTCATGAATCTCATACGGTGTAGGATCTTTCCAAAATCTATATCTGGGAGGTGGTAAAGAGGCATAGAATTCCAGTTTTGATTGTATCAGATAGAGATCTGAGGTTTACATCTCATTTTTGGAAATCCTTGCAGCAAGCCCTTGGGACACAGTTGACTATGAGCACGACATATCACCCTCAGACGGATGGTCAATCTGAGAGGACGATACAAACTTTGGAGGATATGTCGCGGGCTTGTGTCATGGATTTTGGTGGCTCGTGGGAGGAGAACTTGTCATTTTTTGAGTTCTCGTACAATAATAGTTATCAGGCATCCATACATATGGCTCTGTTTGAAGTGTTTTATGGGTGTTTGTGTCGTTCTACACTATGTTGGGTGGAAACGGGTGAGTCCTCGATGGTTGAACCGAGCCTTGTCTAGGAGACTACGAAGAAGATCAATTTAATCAGGAAGAGAATGGATATAGATCAGATTCATCAAAAATCATATGCGGATCATCTTCGATGGCTGTTGTTATTCAAGATGAGTGATCATGTTTTCTTGAGGATCTCTCCTAGGTTGGGACATCGTTGGTTTGGGAATCATGGAAAGTTATCTTTGAGGTATATTAGTCCTTTTGAGATTCTTGATCGGGTTGATGAGGTGGCTTGTCACTTGGCTTTTCCACCTAGGTTCAGTGCAGCACACAATGTGTTTCATATGTCGCAGTTGAAAAAGTATCAGCCGGATCCGGGCCATGTTATTCGATGGGATTATGTTGAGCTAGAGTCAGATGCTTCGATGGTGCACGTGTCAGTGCGGGTTGTGGGTAGGCAAGAGAAAGTCTTGCGGTGTAAAAGCAATGGTCTGGTTTGGGTTTTGTGGCAGCATGGCCAGATCCAAGAGGAGACTTGGGAGTGGGAGAAATAGATGGTTGAGCAATGTCCCAAGCTCTTTCGGTAAAAGGTGGGTTCACTACTTTACGAGGATGGAGAGTCCAATGGTGGGGAGAATGTAGCACCCCCGGTTTAAGGTTTGTAGCATTTTTATGCCTTATTATGTGTTTAAAGTGCATGGGATGAGTTGAGAAGAGGTTCTGAGAGTTTGTAATGGTTTCAGATAAGTTTGGAGGCTTTTCTTAGGGTGCACGGTTTGAGCACGGTTAGGGGAAACTGTGCGAGTTCTCCAAGAAACCGTGAAGGCGGAGACAGTAGGCTTCACATGTCCTGTGCACGGTTTTCTAGATCTACACCCATTTTGGGTAGATCTAGGGTTTTGGTTTCCTTGGATGTTGATTTTAAGTCTTATGGATGTTAGGGAAGGAGATCTAGAAAGGCTTCGGTGGTGCGTTCTCCGGTTTTGAGGAGCAGTTGCTTGTGGGTCGATTTCACCGGAACCCTAAAGGTAGGTGGATTCTCTCTCGACTCCACTTGGTTAGAATTAGTGGTTTGGTTACAATTAATTTGTGTTTATTAAAATTAATTGTTTTTTGATGTGTGAAATCAGATGAAAATCTCTTTGGTAATGGTTTGGGGGATTTTTGGGGAAAAGGGCTTGTAGAGAAATGCTCTTGATGTGATTTTAAAATGAGATTTTAAAATGAGTTGTTTTGTTGGTTGATTAAGATGAACTAAGAAAATGGTTTTCAATAAAAAGGGTGGTTTTATTGAATTGGGGTTTGACATGGAAAATGGTAAAAGGGAGTTTTTAATAAATGTTTGATTTATTGAAGTGGATTGGCATGTAATGGAAATGGTTGATTGCATGTTGTTCTGGACTTGATGGGTTATATGCTAGGTTATGTTGTCTTGTTTGAATGTTGTGAAAGTGGGCGGAAAGTACCACTATAAAAAAGGGATGGATAGTGGATGGAAGGGCCACCATCAAAATCAAGTGGGTGGGAAGTACCACTTGAGTGGATTGGTTATGAATTGGTTGGACGAGAAGTGCCATCATGATATGTTGTGTGCTTGGTTGGTGATGTTTGTAGATGGGGCTTGTGAGTGAAATATAAAAAGGGAATCGGCTTGTGGCATGGTTTATTTGGATTCCTTGTGTGGCATGTTTGGATTATGGCATGATTGTTTGGATTTCCATAGGTTTACTTGGTTTGGGAGAAATGGCTTGGTAAGGGTGTGTTTGGATTATGGTAATGGATGCACTTATGCTTATTTTATATGAACTATTTTATATAAATTTGTTAATGATTTTTTCCTAGTGGAGTGTGTAGGGAATTCATTTGGGGAAATCCTACTTATTAGTTTTACTCACCCCCTTCTTTGGCATGTTTGTGTCTTTGCAGATTTTGTGTATCGTGACATGGGAAAAGGTAAGGCATCACCCTCCTTTAGAGGTGCATCGTGATGTCTGGGTGGAGCTTGGAGAATGGAGCTTGTTGTGGAGCCATGGAGTTTGTCTTGGATTATTTTGGGTCTTTTGTTGAGTCTTATGTATATTAATATAATATGGTATTGGTTGTATTGGTTTTGGGTTGTATTGTGGAACAAATTGGTTGTCCTTTGGGAATACATGCTTGAATGTTTTGATTTACACACATCATAGAGTGGTTGATAGTGGATGGTTTGGTTGGTTTTTTCTTAAGGGAAAATCATTCCCCAATTTGTTCTCGAAGCCCTTAGCATTTATTTCCATCCTTTGGCACCTTGGGAATGTCGCTTAAGGCCAAGTAACCCTCACCTCCTCCTCACACCAATGAGGTAAGGGCGAGGTGTTATAGTTGAAGACAATTTTAAAACTAGGTAATGTATTGTAGTGGAAACATTAATTGTATCCAAGAAAGGGTGTACATTCTAGTGTCTTTGTATTAATTAATAGCATGGTTTTTTTTGTATGATTTTTGTGTGAGTATAAGTGGTAAATGACTTAGAGAACAAATCAAGATAATGGATCAGTTGTTGATCCCAAGGTATGAGTTCCTGCATATTTATATCACAATTCCAAAATTGATGAATCCTTGATTCACTATTTATTAATGAAATATTCAAACACTTTTGTACCTAACCCTTGGGTTTTGGTTTTGGTGATTTGAAAAACTAAAATCATCATTTTAGTATGGTCTTCCATAATATGTTTAAAGTATAGAAACGTTCAATCACTCAATAATCTTATAGAAAACTTAACCCAAATAGTCTAGGCCACTCCCACTCAAGAAATGTTGATCCCAAGTATTTAATGATGGGATTAAACTTTCCACACACATGATAAGAATCACCAATAACTTAACCAATCAACCACACATGATCCATCATATATCGGGGTGATTGAGTAGAGGGAGATTATGAATAAACTACCAAGATAGAAAAAAAATTACATATAGATTGATTGAAATAGAAAAAAACAAGCATACAAAGATGAAAATGATATTAGAAACATAAGAAGAATTATATATATATATTAAAACTCAATAAAATATAAGTATCTCTCCAACTAGATCAATAACTTATTATGTGTTTTAGCACTCCAAGTGATAGATCATTGTTATGGACATTAAGCTTATAAGAAAGGAAACAAAATTGTATCTAAAAACTAGGAATCCCTGAATAAGGATATTCACACTCTATTTATAACCTTGTCTTCCTTCTTGGATATTTCATCGTGTCATTGAGGTTCTCATGATTATCTCCATGTGGAATGTATTGTGTTTCCTTGAATACTCAAGTTGAGGTCTAACTCCATGATCTAAATAGCATTACTCTCCCCCATGGTTCATTTTATAAAAGTGTAATAAATTTTATGCTTTCAATATTTTGTTAAATAGGTTGAATGGAAAACTCTCTTGGTCCCCATATCATTTTAATGTGATCCACATTGTCACAATCTTGATCAATGCCTCATAGTGATGTTGAGTCAAAATGTTTTTCGACTTTCCCATCAATCATTTGTTTTGGAAATCACAAATCACACATATCATAATCATTTATATTGTTTATCATGTGTGTTTATTCATAATCATAATCACTCACATTGACTTTATTATATGTTTCATTCATAATATAATCATTTATGTTGTTCACTGACATTTTTTTATATGTTGTTTCACAATCGTAACCAGATTATGTATTGTATCATAATAGGTAATCGTAACCAAATTGTGTATTGCACCATAATCTGGAATCATAACCAGACTATGTATTGCATCGTAATCAGAATTCTTAACCAGATTATATACTTCATATATTTGACATGCACCGTAACCACATGCATCATAACCAGGTTAAGTACCACATCGTAATCGTGAATCATAATTGGATTAAAAATTCTATCATAATCATAAATCGTAACTTGGTTATGTAACATAATATTATTATGAATCGTATCCAAGAATAATAATCAGATTAAATATTTTTCATCGTAACCATGTTTAGAATATTAACCAGGTCATAAATTGTAATAGATATGCCTTGTTATCATGATAAGCCTAGTAAAAAAATTATGAATTTTACTTTTGAACTGGATTACACTCATATCATAACTTAAATTATGATTACATGCTACTCATACTCATTGTTTCATACTTTTCTACTTACTACTTTCTAACTAAAACGATGTCGTTGAGTTAGTTATTTACCAATAAAAACAATTTCATGTATTTTGTTTGTTTTGACTGTTGTAATGAAAGTTGTCCAAGTCCCTATAAGTTTTTCAAATAAATATGACCATTGGAGGAAATATGACCATTGGAACCTGAAGCCTATAAATAGGAGGTCATTCGAACCAGAATATACATATTTTTTCTATCAAGTTCTATAGAGAGATGATGTGACTTCTCTCTTTCTTTGTGTGAAAGTGTTGAAGATACAAGAAGTGAACAACTTATTCCATGTTCTTGTATTTCTATAAGTGATGTGTTTCTACTTTGTGCAACCGATAATTTTGATAACTATCGAGGGATTCTGGGGATTGGAAGGCATGATTCCAATCATCGTATTGAGGGATTTCAATTTCTTGAAAGAAGGAGGTTCCAATTACCTTCTTTAATCGATGGCTTCTGGGGATAGTAAGATAGTCGTGTTGATCAACATATCGAGGGCTTACCAAGGTGGTGGTAAGACAGACCTTTATCCTAAGTGAAAGAATACCCTACTCTTTGGGATAAAATAATTATAATACTTTTACATTTCCACTGTTATTTCTATTAGAAATCTAATTCTAACATTTCCTCTTTTTGTTCATATTCAATTAAATTGTAATTGTTTCAATTATGATTCATATTGTAATAATAGATTCTATACACTATATCATAGAATCATTAACATTTGTATTACTCTGATCCTTATATTCAATTCAAATACAATTGGTTTATATTACTTGTAGTATTACATCATAGTATTACCATTGGATCCAAGACCTATATAGTCTATTGTATTGTTTGTGAATTGTATTAGTTTAAGACCTCTTAAATTAATTCCTTTCATAAGTGTTTAAATACATAGTTTTTTAAACCTACAATTCACCCCCCCCCCCTTCTATTGTGCCTTCTAATATACATATAATTATATATTATGATCCAAAAATTGGTATCAGAGTGAGGTTTGCACTGTTTTGTATTACTTTCTTTATTTATTTTTACAATAAAAATGTATTTATTTTACAAAACTGTTGTTTATAACTACTTACTACACTAACGTGTGGTGTGGAAAAGTATTGTTTTATAAGGTGAAAAGAATGAATATTGGTTCAATTGACAATCTAAATCCAACAAGACCACCTATTTTTTATGGAAATTATTATGAGTATTGGATAGATTTAATGAAGAGTTTTTGTTATTAATATTGATGTAGAAAACTTTATCATGCTTACTAGAGGTTAAAAAATCCCAGACAAGGAATTTCGGTACCTTCACCAATCAAGAGAAACAAGAATATCAATTAAACTACAAGGTACACAATACTTTATTGTGTTCCATGACCAGGAATATATATAGTCAAATATCGTCATGTGAAGCAGACAATTGTATCTTTGAGAAATTGTAAGTCACGCATTTTGGTACATCCAAAGTTATAGAAACAAGAAGAGAAATGCTTTGAGAATAAAATCATGGGTTTATTTTTCCTTATGGAGAACCAGTATGCAAGGTTCAACAATGATTTATGACAATATACAACATTCTACAATCAATGGGTGAAAAGGGTCTTGATAATGAAGCTCTTGTGGACAAGATAATTGATATAATGCCCAATTAATGGGAATCAAAAAGGAAATCTTTTGATGAGAACAAGAAAGTTACTCAAATTACTCTTGATGAGTTATTTGGAACTCTTAATCAACATGAGACAAGAATTAAAAGATATGTTGATTTTAATAAGAATAAGAATGGTAATGGGAGTGAGTCTTTTACTACTATATCCAATGTTAAGAAACTAGAAAGGATAACTAGATCCAAATCTAAGAAATTCATTATCATGTCAGAATCAAGTTATAGTGATCACTCAGAGAATGAGTTAGCTAATCTTTCTTGAAGGATGAACAAGATTTTTGGAAAGAAAGACTTTCAATAAAGATTCAAAAAGAAATATAAGAAGGACAAAAAATACTCAGAAGTAATATGTTATAAATGCAAAAGATTAGGTCATATTAGATCATATTTTCCTCTACTAAAAAGAAAATGCATAAAGGATAAACATTATAAAAGAAACAAGAAAAAGTATTACTAGTCAAAGACAATGAAATTCCTGAAGGAAAATGATACTTGGAGTGCAAGTGGTGGTGACTCATCAGACAAATCCTTAGAATATGAATCTTCGGGTCACAAGAATATTAGACTTATAGCCAGACTACCTATTGAAAATCATTGTTTCATGGATAAGGTACAAAATGATGAATCACTTAAAAATTTATATTTAAATGAAAATTACCATGATGAGAAACATTCTTACTCTTAGGATGAATAATATTCCTCAGAAGAGGATAATTTACCTTTGAAGAAGTTTCCAGATTTTCCAAGTTACTTGACAATGAAAATTCTAAACACAAGAAAAATTTTGATAATGACAATTCTAGAATATCTATTCATACAAAAGAAGTGTAAGATCTTTCAAAATATCTTAAAATCAAAATCCTTGATTTTGAAAATATTTCAAAAACCATTAAGGAAGTAATTTCTGAGGAGGATAAACTTTCTAACGACGTTGAATGGCTTGTTTAAAATAAAAAAAAATTGAAATTGAAAACAATTCCAAAAAAATTTCTTGTGAGAATGATAATTTAGTCATTAGAATAAAATATGAAATATTTTCTCTTAATAAACTATTATTAAAATTCACCTTGGGAGGAAAAGAATTTGAAAAAATGTATTCTCTAAATTTTCCTCTTAGGAATAGTTCTGCAATTGGTTACACTCACTCAAAAAATATTTTTAGTCATAACTATTTTGTTCCTCAAAGTGAACCATTCTGTACTAAATGTCAATGTGGTGGACATTGGGAAAGAAATTTTTTCTCTTAATAGAACTCAATCATTAGGATTTCATAAATACCATTTTGAAAAACAAATGTGGATTCCTAAAATTCTTTTATCTAACATTTCCAGATCCAAACAATTTTGGGTTCCGAAAAACAAATTGTTTATTTTTAAAGGAAACAAGAAGTGTACCAAAAACAAGGAAATTTGGTAAATGGATAGTGGTTCTTCTCAACACATGACTGAGAAAAAATATTTATTTGAAAAGATTATTGAAATGAAATGTAGAAGAGTGACCTTCTAAGATAATTCTCAGGGAGAGATCATTGGTATATGTAATATTGTTCTTTTAGGAAAAGTTTTAATTTCAAATTTTTTGTTTATTAAAGGCCTTAAGCACAACATTATCAGCATAAGTCAATTATATGATAAAGGATACCATGTGAATTTTAGGAATGATAAATTTTATGTCACAATTCCAAGGATTAATTCATTATTTCTACCCATAGGCATGAGAATGTATACACAATCAAATTAGAAGATCTTAAGAGTCAATACTTACCATGATTAAGTGGAACGTAAGACCAATATTGGTTATAGAATAGAAGGTTAGGATGTTGTAACCAAAGGAAGCATTCTAAACTCTCAAAAAAAAGACTTGTTAAAGATCTACCGGATATAAGGTATGATTCTTCAAAAGTTTGTGACCCTTGTCAATATGGAATGAAATATAAAAATATCTTTAAATCAATCAATGAAGTTTCAACTTATAATGCATTACAGTTATTTCACATGGATCTCCTTGGTCCTACACAAACTGGAAGCATTGGAGGCGAGTACTATGTATTTGTTTTAGTTGATGACAATACTGTATTCACATGGGTCTATTTTCTATCAAATAAATCTAAAGACTTTTTCTATTTCAAAACTTATAGATCCCAAGTTAAAAATGAGAAAAACCAACCATTGATAACTATATATATTTATCATGGTGGATAATTTCAAAATTAGTATTTTGAAACATTTTTTAGTAAGAAAGTTATTACTCACACTTATTCAGCTCTAAGAACCCCTCATAAAAATGGTGTTGTTGAGAGATCAAATTGTATTCTTTAGGAAATGACAAGAACCATGTTGAGTGAATACTCAATTGCTAAGCATTTCTAGGATGAAGCTGTTAGTACTGAATATTATACTATAAATCGCGTTTTAACTATAAATTTTCTTAATAAAACCCCTTTTGAATTATGGGCTGGACAAAAACCTAAAGTTTCTTACTTCAGAGTGTTTTGTTTCAAAGTATTCATATTGATTACAAAAGATAATTTACATAGATTTGAACCCAAATCCGATGAAGGAATATTTCTAGGTTATTCCACAACTTATATGGATTATAGTTTTTTAAAAAAAATCTTGTACTATTGAAGAAATAGTACATGTAAAGTTTGATGAAACCGAACCCTTTATTTTTAAACAATCCGTTCCCACATCAACTGGTGTATTTTCACAAACTGGTTATCGATCTTTGATTGAAAACTCTCCTGATATGTGGAATAATCAAGAAAATGTTTCTAAAACTTTTAGCCTGGAATATTTTCTTTCTTATGTTTCTGAACAAGTCTTACAAAACCCAAATCAATTGTTTCTTAAGAATCATCCCAGTGAAAATATCATTAGTGATGTAAATCAACTTGTAAGGAATAGAAATTCTTTATGAAATTAAATATAACATCTTTCTTTTATATATAAATTTGAACCCAAAACATCTAATGAGGCCTTAGGTAATGAATATTGGATTAAAGAAATGCAAGATGAAATAAATGAATTTGAAAGGAATCAAGTCTGTTCTTTGGTTGATGGATCCAAATAAACAACTATAATTGGTGTAAAATGGGTTTTCAGAAACAAGTGTAATGAAAATGGAGTCATCATAAGAAATAAAGCAAGACTTTTTGCTAAGGGATATAATCAACAAGAGGGAATATACTATAAAGAAACATATTCTATGGTAGATATACTTGAATCTATTATAATTCTATTATCCTTTAAATCATACTTAAATTTCAAACTTTTTTAAGTGGATGTAAAATGTGATTATCTTAATGGATTTGTACAAGATGAAGTTTTTGTAGAAAAACCTCCTAGTTTTATAGATTCCAAACATCCTAATAGTTTTTTCAAACTTACCAAATATTTGTATGGATTTAAACAATCCCCAAGAGTATGGTATGATAGAATCACAATATTCCTTTTAAAAAATAATTATGCAACAGGTACTGATGACCCAACTCTTTTTATAAAAATGGAAAAAAAATATTTTCCAAATATATGTTGATGACATTATATTCGGTTCAAATCATCAATCCTTAACTGATTATTTTCTGAATCGAAATAAATCTAAGTTTGAAATGAGTATGATGGGTGAGTTAACATTTTTTCAGGTTTTCAAATATCTCAAAAACCATAAAGAATCTATATATATCAACATAATTATATAAAATACTTACTCAAAAAATATGGATATGAGAACACTAAAATTATTATCACTCTAAATGATACCTCAAATATACTTTATCTTGTTGAAGCTGGGAAACCAGTATATCAAACAACTTTTAGAGGTATGATAGGAATCTTATTATACTTGATAGCTAGTCATCCAGACTTAATGTTTTTCATATTCTTCTTGGTAAGATAATAATATAATCCAAAATAATCTCATTTAAAAGCATTGAAAATAATTTTTTTCTACTTAAACGGAACTGTAGATTTAGGACTATTCTATTCTTCTAGAAATGGTTTTGTTTTTAAAAGTTTTTCAGATACTTACTTTTGTGGATGTAGAATAGATAGAAAGAGTACATATGGATCACTTCATATCTTAGTAAATTCTCTAGTTTCTTGGTCATGTAATAAACAACACTCAGTAGCACTTTCCACTGCTAAAGCTGAATATGTAGCAGTTGGAAGTTGTTATGCTCAGGTGTTGTGGATGAAACACACACTCACTAACAATGGAATTAGTTTTTATAAAACTCAAATACTATTTGAAAATATTAGTTCCATTTCTCTTAGTAAAAACCCTACACACCACTCACATTCTAAACAAATAGATATTAGGAATCACTTTTTAGGGATCACACAAAAAAAAATATTTTCTTACAATTTATTGGAATGTAAGAAAAACTTATTGAAATTTTTTCACAAAACCATTATCTTCTAATAGATTTGAATACATTAAAAAGAACTATAAATGATCACTATAAAGTAATCATTCACATATATTTCTTGTTTAACCTATATCCTTAAATTAAGTTTCTCCTTTTCAAAGGGGGGATATACATTTCATTTTCTTATGTTTTGTAGTTTATTGATTTTACTTTTTGTTTTATAGTTTATCAGTTTCACTTTTTATTTTATATTTTATCAGTTTCACTTTATTTTTTATAGTTTATCAGTTTCAATTTTTGTTTTATAGTTTATCAGTTTTACTTTTTTGTTTTACATTTTATCAGTTTCACTATAATCGGTTTTAATCTTTAGTTTTTCACTGTATCGATTTCATAATTTTATTGTTTTCATGATTTTATCGGTTTCATGTTTTTATTAGTTTCATGATTATTGGTAATATATTATACTATCAGTATGAAAATAATTTATATGTACTAAACTATCGGTATTATATTACCTTGCCGGTACTGGACTATTGGTTGTGGATTATTCTATCAATTCTAATTAATCGGTACTAGTATATTTGACCTTATCAGTTTTAAAAAATTTATCCTTGTTTTGGTATTGTTTTTATAAGAACTATATATTAAAACCAATACATCTATCTCGGTACACTAATAGGTAAATTTTTTAAAACCCTATTTTGGTTGTTTCTCTCTTTTAATTCATAATTGTTTTAGTCTGAGTTCATTTTTATTTTAAGGAAAACCTCAAGAGTTTGAAATCATTATTGAACATTGGATATCTCACATCTAATATTGGCCATTAATTTCTTTTTAAAAGAACCTATCCCACATCGAACTCATTTATTTTTCTCTCAAGATCAGTTGCTCTATAAGTAGTCAACATGGTTTGAAATCAGTTCCTACCTCAGTTTTCATAATCAGAGATCTACTCATCTTTCTTAACCAGTAGGATCTTCAGGGTTCGATTTAGTCTTTCATTATGGAGTCTACTACTTCATCTCCATAATAAATAGCTCCAAAAGAATTTTCTTCCATGACCTTTTAGGGTGAAAGGTTTGTCTCCCAAGAATTTTCTGAGTCTTTTGATTCATCTTTAAAAAGGATTATAAGTTTTCAAGGATGGTAATCAATTTTTGTGGAAAGACTGGGTTTTGATCAACATTATGTCTATCACGATGAGATGTTACAATTTTACAAATCAATAGATATATACAAGGATCTTAATATTTCTTTTATGATGTATGAAAAGATATATACAGCCTCTTCAAAATAGTCATCTACATTTCTAAGTGTTCCTTTTGAGGAGGATGCATTATTTCCTTCTCATAAGTTACCAAAAGCTAATGGAACTTTTTATAGGACTAAATCTAAATAAATTTTTTTTGATATTCAAGAAAAAAAAAAGAAAAGTAAGTCATTTATCAGGAGATAATAGAATCATATCCCTCTAGATGCAAGGGTTTTTGGTGCCGAGAAAGGGTGATAAGGAAACATTAAATGTTTTAGATGTGTATGTGCTCGACTAGTTGGTGAACATGAGGAAGTCTAACCTTATGGGTTTTATATTCCAAATAATTAAGAAGATCAAAACCAGTGGTATAAAATCATAGCTGATAATGTTTCCTGCCATTATTAGTATGTTTTTGAAATAATTTTTAGGATTGTGTAATATTACAATCAAGTCAGATCACACTTCCATCAAGGATCCCTTAGTCAGTAAGGATACTATAAGGAGGCTCAAGTTATGATTTAATCCTGAATCGAAATTGTTTGAAAAAGATACAAATGTTGATAAAGAGAAAGAAGTTGTTGAAGGAAGTGAAAAACCATCTAAGCCATTAAAGACTACTTAGAATAAAATAAAGGTAGTTAAGTCTACAACTCCAAAGCCTTAAAAGAAACAAAAGGCTATATCCAATGAAATTGTTGCTGAATGGAGAAAGAAAAATAAAGAAAGGAAATAAGGGGATCCTCAGTTTGGATTGGATCATGCTGAATCATTAGATTTGAATGTAAGGTCTGAAGAAACTTTGTAATAAGAATATAGAAAGAATATATTGATGCAGATAACGGTCGAGGTTATTGAAATTGATAGTGTTCTTAGAATAGTGGAGCAATTAAAATCTGGAATTGAAATAAGGGAGCCATCTGGTAAAAATCAATTGGTTCCAGCAAAGACAAGCAAGGAGAAAAATGTTTTCAAAAAATTGGATACACAATATCTTGCTAAATAACATGAAGAAGAGGAAGAAGAAAAATAAGAAGAAGTACAAGAGGAACATGATCAAAAAGAATAGGGATAGGAGGAAATAGAAGTCGAAGAAAAGGAAGATATAAACAATAGAATCTGTGCCACAGAGTCATCAGAAGTAGCATATTTTGTTTATCCATCTCTAGATTCATAGCCCTCTAAGAGAGTATCTAAAAAGGTTTCCTCCAAGAGAGTCATTTATATTTCTGATAAATAAGAGGAATAAGAAGAGGAAGAATTTGATAAGAATTGTAACTAGCTAGCTCAATTGATCGACACTAAGACTTATTTCGGTGATCTTCCACAATACATTAAAGAGAAGGATTATGAAATAATAATCTCTATGAAAGGGTTTCAGTACATTGAACAATCATTGAATATATTGGAGAAGTTTTTACCATTTTTTCCAAAAGTTGAAGCCAGGTTGGAAATTTCTTCTAATGTCCGTAATGATAGAATGGATTCTATCAAGGTATTTATAGACATATTTCTATTTCTTGAAGCCTATTTCAAGATCTTCAAGGAACATGCTGCTAAGCATAGAAAGACTTGCAATAAGGTTGTAAACTGGTCTTACAACATTGATGAAATCCACAAGCACAATTTGGAAATGCAAGAAGAATTGGTTTATCGTGTAAACAAACTCAACTCTCTCTATCTAAAGCTGATTGATGATTTGAATGAAAAGATTCAAGAATTTCAAAGACCCAGAACCTCAAAAGGAGTATCCTCAGAAGTGCTTTAGACTTTAAGGGAAAAGTTACAAGATGAGAGTAATGATATTGTTTCACTCTAAAATGGAGTTTTTATCCATGAGAAATCCTATAATCTCAGGTTGGATGATTTCAATAACCAATAAGCAAGCCTTAAAACTCAAGAAGTAAAGATTTAAGCACAAGAATAAATTAATCAGCTTCATGAAGATCTTATCTAGAAGTACGAAAATATTATTTCTGAACAGGATGACAAGATGAAGGCTCAGCAAGAAGCTCTTGATAAGATCATGGAGGATAGAAAATAGTTCAAGAAGATGAACCTCTCGTTGTTTAATCATTTGTAATAACAAAAGGGGAAAGAATGATGGTTGAACTCTTATTGTAATAAACTTTTGTTTTAAGAAACAATTATTTTTTCGTACTCTGTTTCTCTAAACTTTTGGAGGAAATTAATTCTTTCCCTTATTCATTTTGAAAATCACAAAGGTGGAGAATGGTTGTGAAAAGAAATTTTTTATGAATGCCTTATTAAGGGGAGTGGAAATCTTAAGTATAAGTAAAGAGAATATTATCCTTTGTGAGTTATTTTTAAACCAAGGGTAGAATTATTCATATTCCCTTTTAATTTCAGATGTGTTATTAAACTCATGGAAGATAATTTCTTTATTGTTTTTTTGGTTTGTTTTGTTTTGTGCTTTCCAAAAAGGGGGATATTGTTAAGTCAAAATGTGTTTCGACTTTCCCATCAGTCATTTGTTTTGGAAATCACAAACCATGCTTATCATAATCATATATATTGTTTATCTTGTGTGTTGATTAACAGTCATAATCACTCACATTGACTATATTATATGTTGAATTCTTTACATAATCATGTATGTTGTTCAATCACATAGTTTTATATGTTGTTTCACAATCGTAACCAGATTATGTATTGTATCATAATCAGGAATCTAACTAGATTATGTATTACATCATAATCATGAATCGTAACTAGACTTTGTATTTCATTGTAATCAGTATTCAAAACCAGATTATATAATAAGTATATTTGACATGCATCGTAACCACATGCACCGTAAACATATACATCATAACCAGGTTAAGTACCACATCGTAATCATGCATCATAACCAGATTAAGAATTGTATCATAATAATGAATCATAACCAAGATATGTACCATACTCTTATTATGCATTGTATCTGAGCATCGAAATCAGATTAAATATCGTGCATCATAACCATGTTCAGAATCGTAACCAGGTCATAAATTGTAATAGATATGCATTAATATCATGATAATACTAGTAATCAAATTATGTATTGTACTTTTGAAATGGATTAAACTCTAATCAAAACGTCAATTCCGAGTACATGCTACTCATACTCATTGTTTCATAATTTTTTACTTACTACTTTCTAACTAAAATGTTGTCATTGAGTTAGTTATTTACCAATCAAAATTATATTGTGTATTCTATTTGTTTTGACCATTGTAATGATAGGTGTCCAAGTCCCTCTGAGTTTTTCAGAGAAATATGACTGTTGGAGTAAATATAACCATTGGAACCTGAATCCTATAAATTGTAGGTCATTCGAACTAGAATATACAACTTTTTCATATATCAAGTTCAATAGAGAGATGTTGTGACTTCTCTCTTACTTCATGTGAAATCATTAACAATATAAGAAGTGAAAATCTAGTTCCATGTTCTTGTATTTCTATAAGTGCTTTTTTTCTACTTTGTGTGACTGATCATTGTGATAATGATCGAGGGATTCTGGGAAAAAGAATATGTGTTACCGATCATTGTATTAAGGTATTTCAATTGATTTAAAGTCATATGTGTCGATTACCTTCTTAATCAAGGGCTTCTGGGGATATGAAGATAGTCATGCCAATCATCGTATTGATGGCTTACCAAGGTGGTGGTAAGATAGAACTTTATCCTGCGTGAACGGATACCCTACTCTTTGGGATAAAAGAATTGTAATACCTTTTCATTTCTACTCCTATCTGTATTAGAAAGGGAATTGTAGCATTTCCTCTTTCTTTTCATATTCAATCCAATTTTAATTATTTCAATTACGATTCATATTATAATAAGAGATTTTATATGCTATATGGTAGAATCATTAACATTTGTGTTACTCTGATCCTTGTATTCAATTCAAATACATTTGTTTTACATTACTTATAGTATTACATTATAGTATTACCATCAGATCCAAGACATATATGGTCTATTGTATTGTTTGTGAATTGTATTAGTTTAATACCTCTTAAACTAAGTCCTTTATTAAGTGTCTAAGTAAATAGTTTTTTAAACCTACAATCACCCCCTCTTTTATTATGCCATCTAATATACTTATAAATTTATATTACGATCTAACAAGTGATCGAATCCACTTCTTTATAATCATACAATACCCTTTAATAGTGTTTAGGGACAAAATAACAATTCTGAATTAACTATAGTGTTAGGATGTTAAAACTATAGAAAATATTGAAATTAATCCTTAAGATTATGTTGGATCCAATGTATCATGTGTTGAATATTGAAATGTCATTAGGTTGGTAATGTAATCTCAAGATTCCTTTCTATAGAGTATGTTGGAGTGCTGATAGATCAAGATTTTTTCACCATTTATAGAATTTAAGTGTGAATGTATCCTCAAGACAAGACATGGGCTTATGTTGTCTCAAAAAAATCTTCAATATGTGATGTCGGTCATGTGTCTTGAAAACTTATTCTAATTTAACCTGACTTTTTTAATTCAACAAATAGGGGATTACAATGATGATTACATTTCTATTTGATTTTTTGTCCTGCATTGTCCCCTCACACTACATTGGACCATAGATGTATTCAGTGAGGGTTCCCGGGAGAAAGTATTGGTGGTGGATACACCTCAAGAACTTCCCCCACATTAGTTTGGATCGAGTGTAGTACCAATAAGCCGATGCAGTATTCATTAGTAAGTGGATATAACCTCATGATGGATAATGTTAGACTATGTTGTTGTGCTAGCATATTCTCAGGATAAAAAACAAGGTGTTTTTACCTATAATAACATCAATTATCTACGTGGGCTAATTTTGGCCTTCGGATGTAATCTAAGGCATGAATAAGAGATAGCATACATTAGGACGATGGATCCTTGGGACTGATTGTCAGGTTATGTTATCCTTTTGACATACTCTCAACCCTTGGACATGGATATTGTACTCCATTATTCTCCATCACTTCCAAAGATTCACTCTATTCCTAAAAATAATCAAATCAAATGGATTGTATAAAATCAACAATTTATTTTATTTCCAAAAATATTTAATCAAGTATGTTACCAAAATGGTTGAGTTAAGAAATATTCACCAAATCCAATGAAATGAGGGGTAACACTAAAAATAATAAATATTTCTTATTACAATTAGGTGTAAGGGTATAAAATGAATATATAATTAATGAAATATGATGAATAGATCACATGAATCATTAATATTAAATACTTTTTAAAATTATATGGCATTAATTATTACTTATATATGAAATATTTATAAGGAAATTTTAATTTTAATTTATAAAGTATTTATAAATTACAAAATAATAAAGAATATAAAATATTTTATATTTAAAATTATTAATTGTTCATAAATATTAATTTGAATCATTCAGATTAAAGTCCTTATTTATCGAATTATTTAAACCATATCAAAAAGATTTTTGAAAGTTTATATGATTAAGGTTTAAATAATATTAAATATATGGTATTTATAAATTATTTACATAATAGATTTAGAATATTAAATGTTCATATTTCATTTAATATTATATATTTAAATTAAATTTTTTATAAGATGAAAATATGAAGGAGTAAAAATTAGAAATAAATATAAAGTGTTTATATTTATATATTCAAGTAATTTCCATAATTAACGGTTAAATTATAAAATATTTATAATTTCCTTATTAATGAATTGTTTATAAATGGTTATCTCATGTTAAAATATATTAATTATACATTTATTTAGTTAATTCCTACTTTATTAATTGATATAATTTTTTTATATTATGAATAAATGTCTGATTTAGTTTAAAGTGATAAAATAACTATATAAATATCCATACATACATATAAAGAGTTGCATTATAGGCATGATAATTGGTTTAGTTTTCATCAACAATGATGTAACTCCCTAGTATAGATCACTTAAATGACACCTAAATGAGGTCACTACATTAGATCAAGCATGCCTATCTATATGATAGTGGCTGCCAACATGCCATGAGGGCCTAACATAGTCATGGGGATAATATTCAATATAAAGTAAATCCTAAGGTTCATGCCTGAATCTATTGAAAATTCATCATGACGTATCCATATAATGGACATCCCAAAAACTTGTAGAATAAAATAGGGGGCCCCATGAACCCCTCATAGTATAGAATATAAAGAAGTAAAATATTTCTATATTATGAATTAAAACATAATATAATCATAGCAGATAAACTTGGAATCGTATATAAACAAATAACACACTATCCAGTACCCACAATGGACAATAAAAAAATGTAAATGCACATCCTCCGACCTAACTCATATAATCATCATGATGTACCCACTATCACCACAGCCCACTGGCCAGTACTACATGTCTATCTCCTAGTGATCCCTATATACTAAGATTAAATCATATTTTCTATGAATTTACATCAAAACCCATGTAATATACATGGGTTGGGGTAATTCCAACGATCCATTAGGAACCCTCAAATCCTAAAAAATACTAAGTGTTTTTTGATCAAGTGAATGTGCATACAATAAACATAAATAGGTGAAGTCATGTCTATAAAATACAACCACCCAAAAACATAACACACAATTCACATACATGCATACAATTCCATTCATCATGTGTTAACCAAGCTACCATAACACCTGACGATACCTACTTCAACGTCATATCGAAAGGAAGTCATCATGTAGCACAATTTTAACCCATGCTCGATGATGTTGGGTAGTGTGTCTATCCAAGTCCCCAACCCATACCCAAATATATAACGTAGGGTTTCATGTCATATCAAATATCACAATAAGAACCTGACTATCCCTTGTCACTCAGGGGAGTCTACATCACTAACCAAACACTACCTTCTCACTCAAGGAAGGTCAATCCATCCCTAACCTGCAACACATAACAACTTGGACCTCATATCACTCATGGTGATCCAACAACATTATCTCACATCTAGGGTCCAGTTATCTCAGTCATGACTAACCTAACATATGTTCATCGGGCCTAACTATATGACTCATGGACATCCCATTGTGCTCAAGAAAAAACATCTCACTCATGGATGGTCCAACATTCACATTTGAAATGGACCCCATCTTATGGATATCCTTCCAAAATTATCTCACTCATGGTGAGGCAAGGACTCAGGACCCTCTCCCCCACTGGAATATATCACCAATCACAATTATATTATCAGGAAAACAGAGGAAACAAAAAATAGGGCATATATCCCATCTCACAATATCATTAACTCATTATCAGGGAACTAGTCACTCGAGAATTAGCCTCACGTCTTTACCCAACTCATTATCTATCACAACCCTTTAATGGTTTTATCACGTATATTTGAATCAATGAATCACATTGATACAAACTAAAAAACATTATCATCCAAAACAAATAACATGAATCATCATGCATTAACATAGTCCACAATCCATCATAAATAAGAAGCACAAAAAGCACACAATCTTTAGGAAAATAGGGAATATCCCTCTCAATGTAAAATAGACAAGAAAAATTCAGGACAATCCCTCTTGAAATTCCTTTAAAACTCAACTCAAATCCCACTTTCCAAACTATTTCAGAAGGCATCACATGCCACTTTACTCAGACCTAGCCCATGTCCCAAATCCCATCAAAACATACTTTATAAAATACCTTAGTAATCTTGAAATACCATTTCAAAACCCATTCCAAAATCACTTATTTCCCTTTGAAATTTAGATTAGAAAAAACCACTTTTTAAAATTCATTTTAACAAGTAAATTCATTTAACTTTTAAAAATAAAAAACATTCCTCCAAACAATCTATAAAGAGGTCCATCATTTTTTGTTCGACTAAGGAACCACCATCAAATTGTTTAAAAATTTATATACTCCATACTGACTATTAGGATGACATGATCTAGTCCCAACCTTATAGGGAAACTTGAAAAAAACAAGTAATATGTAGATTTAATACTAATGAAGGAATATGAAGATAGTATCACTAAATGAGAAATAAATTTAGAAAATTCAAGGCAACTTGCCTCAAACAGTGATCATAAATCTTCTCAAACTCATATAGACCTCCCCTAAGTCCATGAGAACCTATGTCTCTAATAAACACCATTAAATTAATAAATTAAACAATTAAAACTAATTTATCACAACTTTATAACTAGCACCAAACTGAATTATCATCCCTATGGCATCGAAATCATGAGAAATGAGGTGTGGTCTCCTCCTAAAATGCACCCAGACCTAAGTTAAGAAAAAGAATCACATTAAATCACTGATTTAATGGGAATTTATATCCAAATTATCCAAAAAACCTATTTAAATTAACAGTTCAACATACCTCACATAAAATTATGAATGGAAGCTTGATTTTCCCATTTTGAGATATTCTCTATGATCTTCACTTGAAATACCCATGAAATGTTATTATTTTTACATGAACTAGAAAAATCACCCCTCAAAAACTTTATATGGGAGAACCAAATCAGAAAATAATGAAGGATAAAAAATAAACTAGACAGAAGTAGGGTTCTTACCTTAAATCACCATGATGAAACATCCTCAACCCACCTAGATCCAAGAACACTAAGGATGCTGAAGAGGCGATAAAAATATTTCCCTCCCTCTATGTTCGGTAAACCAAAAACAAAGGAACCCAAGGGTTTCCTAAAATGTACCATCTATAAAATTACTAAAAACCCCTCAAAAATTGGTTTCTAACAAAGGTTCATAATGTGAATAGGAGGTTCATTCAATGAATAACCCCCATGTAGAGGGACCATCCCTCTTCCCTAATTATTTCACAGTGTAAACCCTATATTCACAGCATGGAGGATTATATAGAGAATCCCTTCTCCTAGCCACCTCATTTATTTCCTGATAGACACCCTACAAAAATTTATTCATGGCTTGAATGCCCTATCACATTGTGAATGGCCCACTACTATTTTCTTTTCAGCAATCTAACCCCCTTTACACTGCTCTAATGTACTTCTGAACACCCTAGACACTTACTGAACATTGAAACGCATCTAAAATAATCTTTTAAGGATGTCCAAACTCTAGAAATCAAAATCCAACTCCCATCTCCAAAAATGAACCTCTCTCCAAATAAAAAATTCAAACTCACTAAAAAAGTCACAAATCCTAATGATGTGGGTCATTAAAAACTCTCCACCATAAAACTTATCATCCCTAAGAAGTTGTGATAGTCTTCCGACCACAAACCCCAACCTGTCATGATTATCAACCCATGACTAACATGACGTGTCTCGTCTATAAGCATTGAATTCGCTTTTATTTTGAAACTCCAAACACTAAGCCCAGACACCCTAATTTTTCTCCAAGAATCCTAGTGGGATATTTGAACCACCTTAACTACATATAAATCAATTCTCCCAATATGGTTTCACCTCAATGAATCCATCTCCATGAAATCACACTTTTCGTTGCTCTGTTGGACAAATCCCCTCGAAATTACTCAGCCTTGACCACTGACACACCACCACATCACATTCCGAAACACAATGCCTTAACACCCGAAGGAATCATTGAAACATAAAATCTCTCACACCAAGTTATAAGGATGATATTCAATGTAATTATATACCAAAATCCTCAACCAAACCATCTAACTTTAATTCTCTTCTCATGAGCATCAACGCTTCTCTGATCTGACTCACCCTCGAATAAGGTAGCATCTATTCCAAGATCCTTACCAACACATAGACACTAAGATATGAGACACCAAAATTCTCCATTGGGTATTATCTATACCAACATATCAGTAGGGTCCACCTATACACTAGAATTTTGACTCCATATTAACCATTCATCATATCATCTAACTATACCCAGACCCTTCCAACATAAGGTTCATTCACCTATAATGGATAATATGCTCTCCAACATAGGAGTATCTTTTTCATCACTCTTCTAAACCAAGAACCCAATATATACCACCCTTGTTTCATTTGTTATTGTTCATAATGATTAGGTTCACACACATCACTCACACCTGAGTGCTAAACATGAAACAATGATTACTAAATAATAATATGGGTCCCAATCTCACCTATTAATCCCAAACACTAAAGTATCAATAATAGATTCTTCCTGAGACTTATGGTGATCCCTACCATATGAATTCTTTATCAATGATCCATTCTATCTAATAGAATACTCTACTATAGTAATTGCCTATCGAAATCACACATCAAGGGATCCAACCCATAAAATCATCAAAATCATGCCAAGGGGTCTAATCTTTGAACCCACCAACTCACATCCAGCTACTCGAGCCCCAAACAATTATCCATCAATGAGACTTCCTTATGATACTCTCTAAAAAAATCTGTGGAATACCCATTGAATGTATAAGACAACACCCGAGTCACTCCCATTCAACCATAAAATCTACTAAAACATGATGTACATAGGCACCAGTTGCTTTTCCTATCATGCAACCAAAAATGATCCACAGTCACTAATAAAAAATGGTGGTTCCAAGAAAACATGATCCATAATCCAAGCACACAACTCAAGAATCCAGGTAATTCCTAACCAAACTGCATTAAAATCAAATAAAAAATAGTTCACACATGTATGTATTGCTTATTTTAAAAACCATTTAAAATAATTTCACTCACATTAAAACCCACCTAAGTTTCCAAAACACCCCTTGAAATTCAACATCTTTTTTAAAAGAAAAAAACACCAAAATTACTGACCTAACTGGTCTTTTTTTTAAACTGGTCCCATTTCAAAAAATTTTTTTGAAATCAAATTAAAAAAATATATTTCTTTACACTTTTCTCAAAACATTAAAATCCCAAATAATTTCAATATAATTATTTATATGATCCATTTCAAATAAAATTTACTTATAAAACCATTCCATGAACACCTCACCTACATCATGAGTTTTCTTTTAAAACCAAGTTTATATAAAAATTCCAAAATTCAGAAAAAATCATTCCCATATAGAGGAAAATATTCACAAACAAAGTCAATCAAACGAGCCCATTAAGTCCATATTAGTTTAATAACCCATTATAATTTAATTAAGAAAAAAAGAGTATATTATAAGTTTCTTAGATTAATAATAGATTCTAATGAGGCATCATGTCAAATAAAACTATTCATATACATGTATATCATGCCCCTAACATGACACTATCATGATGCATGAACAATTAACTAGCTCCTAGTTAATCCAAATGACTAATACTTAGTATCATTCATTACATATTAGGATTCTAGATCTAAACCAGCACTACACCAATCCTATAATTTCTTATCCCAAAACTAGACTACTATAGGGAAAAATCATTTAACAGTGGTTTCCGAAACCATATCTAAATGATTTATTTCTATGTATTATTGATTATTTTAAAAAATCACCTTTAAATATTTTTTTTATTTTTTATAAATTATTCATTTAATTATATCGATGATTTTTTAAAATTCATCTCTTAATTTATTTAGTTCTAAAAGAAGTTGAAAACCATAGTTCGACATCAAATGACAATACATTTTTATCTAGGTGTCTATAAATGTTTCACAACCTATCAAATCAAAGATTATGAAAATAAATAAACAAAATTAGATAATAATTTGGTGATAATTATCAATAAAAAATTATTTTTGTACTAATAAAAGTTGAAAATGAAACCTCAACTTCAAATAACCATATATTTTTATTCGCCTATCTATTTGGGCTATGTGACCTATTGAATCAAAATATAAAATGAGATCTATGTTAGTTAATTCAATTCAACCCTGTTATATATTTTTTGTTAGCAACAAAATTCTCTTAAGGCCCTTAAAACTATGTTTTTATTTGGGATACACTAATTTTTGAACATTTGATCCAATTTAAACTTTTTTTAAGATGGTCTTCTTATAGTTTTCGAGTGGTCTAATATTTTATTCCATGAGTTTACATTCCTAGTGATTTGATTGTGTTGTAATTGTAGTGGTCTTCCCCCTTGTCATGATTTATTATTTATTGTTCATTATATATATATATGAATTTGTGTATGTGTATGTATATTTATTTATGTATATTTATTTATTATTTATACATATTTATTTATATTAATTTATAATTTATACATATTTATTTATATTTATTTATAATTATATATAATTATATATAATTGTATATATTTAAATATATTTATATCTATATATGAATATTTGTGTATATTTATAAATATATAAATATATATATCTTTATATTTATATATATTATTATTTTTTGTTTCCTGTTTTTGGTTTTTGGATTTTTGTTTTTTGTTTATTATTTTTTTATTTATCATTTATTATTTATTATTTATTTGTTATTTTTTATTTATTATATATTATTTATTATTACTTTTTGTTATTTTTATTATTATTATTTTATTTATTATTTATTAACCATTAATTTATTTTATTATTATTATTTTTAATACTTATTTATTTATTTATAATTTATCTATAATTTATTAATTATTTATTTATTATTTATTTGTTATTTATTTGTTATTTAATTGTTATTTATTTATTTATTACTTATTATTTACTATTTATTATTTCATTGTAATTTATTATTTATTATCCATTAACTATTATCTATTACAATGTATTATTATTCATTATTATTTATTTATAGAATGGGATGGGGTTAAACCCCTCTTTTATTATGGAAATGAAACCATCTTTTTAACTGATTTGAGTAGGAACTCATTAAATGGCTTGTAGGCCTAATGTAAAAAGGTATATGATATACATGGCCTGAAGCACCATACATGGTCCAAAGGACCCAAGGCCTAAAGGCCCCTTTATTAATGGTCCATAGGACTCAAGAACCAAAGCCTAAATATGCCCCAAGGTTTGACTGGCCCAACCCGCCTACCGCTTGGCCATGCAATGTGCTTCCCCTGGGGCCACCTCACCTTGCTCGCTATCACCAATATTGAGCTCCCACCTAGGACACCACCTCCTCTACTTGTCATCATCCTACTACCTGGTATCTCACCTCGTTGTTGCCCCATCGGGGCCACCACCACTCCATCATCCTACTACTCAATTCCACCCTCCCCCACACTCAATCAAATGTGCATGGGAAAAATACCGAATGCCTGTGGGAGTCATTCAACTAGGGCCACCTCCATCTCTTCTTTCCAGTTTCCCACTGCTCAGTAACCCGCCTCATTATTGTCCCACCAAGGCCACCACCACTTTGTTATTTATTATCTATTACCTATTATTTATTATAATATATTATTAAGTATTATTATTTATTTAAAAAAAGGATGCGGTAAGACCCATTTTTTATTAAGGAAATGAAACTACCTTTTTAACTGGTTTGAGAGGGAACTCATTACATGGATCATAGGCCCAATGCAAAAAAGGTATATGAGATACATGGCTCGAAGAACCATACATGGTCCGAAGGACCCATGGCCCGAAGGTCCCATGATCAGTGGTCTATACAACCTAAGGTCGAATGCCAAAATATATCCAAAGGCCCGAATTTCCTAACCCTCCTACTAGTTGTCCATGAAACATGATTCCATCAGGGCCACTGCCCCTCGTTCGTTGTCACTAGTAGCAAGCTCCCACCTGGTCCACCACCTCATTTTCTTGTCGTCATCTTTCTACCCAGTAACTCACCTTGTGGTTGCCCCATCGGGGCCACCACCTCTCCATCTTCATGCTGCTTATCCCCCCTGATCAAATGTGCATGGGAAAAATACCAAACACCTATTGGAATCAACCCACCGAGTCCACCACCTCATAATCTTAACATCGTCCCACTACATAGTAAACCACCTCATTGTTTTCCCTCTAAGGACACAAAAATACTGAGTATTCTTGTGATGAATTGGATATGCATTAAATACATATAAATAGGTGTAGTCATGTTCATGAAACACACCCACTCATAAACATAACACAAAATACACATACATGCATACAATTCAAATGATCTTGTATTAACTAGGATACCATGATACTTAGCCACACATAATCCATCTCTAGGTAGAAGTAAGTGTCTACATACCACAGAGCCAACCCATACTCAATGTTGTGTGTGTCCAACCATGTCTCCAACTCATACCCAAAGAGCCGGGGGTAGGGTTACATGTCATATCCAATATCAGATCAATTTTTTCACTATATCTTCCCACTCAAGGGATGTTACATCACCAACTAACCACTACCTTCTCACTCAAGGTAGGGAAATACATCTATACCCTAACACATCACAACTCAGGACCAAATTTCACTCATGGTGGTCCCAATATCTGATCTCAAATATAGATTATAATCATATCACACATTACTTACCTAATCCATCCAATGGCCCGAAGGCCTTCAAATTTTTTATTTTAAATAAAACCCCCTTTTAAGGGATGAAGGGGGAAAACCCGAATAGACTTCATGGACATAGGAAAATCATGACCTGAAGGTCTAGAGATAAAACCCAACCTGAAAACATGGAGATACCCCTCCCTAGAATTTGATCATGAAAAACCCTCCACCGATGCATGGCTGTACAGCAAGCCAGTGTCATGTGTCAAAGCACAGGCTCGATTCGATGGCTAACGCCATAACCTCTCAACTTCCAAATCCATAAAGTGCTACAAAGATGAAATACAAGCTCTGAAACCTCCTCTGGGTCTTTATACATGAGATCGACCACGGGTTCATCTCCATTCTAACAGACCACATACAAAACCATTGCAGACAAAACATCATCAAAAGAGAATAAGAGAAACACAATGCTGGAATCAAAGCCACAAAAGAATGTCGGTCCATGGGGAACCTCCGACACCACACGCAGTAACCTGAAGAGGAAGACACACCAGGAACGTGAATCCGAGTCTTCATCACCCAGGACTGGAAGATACAAAAGAACATTAATGGAGTGTTTCTGTTTAGGGGATCTGAGCCGAACATAGCCCGCAACGCCTCCCTGGGCATCAAGCAGGTCATCTCCAAACTACAAAAGAACCCTCACTGGAATCGAAACCGGTCAATCCACGGGAAGCGAAGGCACCAAAAAGGAGGTATTTCTTTGATAACTAGGACTCTTCAAGAAGACCAACCACATAGAAAAAAATCAAAACCTGTAAAAGAACCAAAAACATCAAACTGCCAAACCCAAAAACCAAACGGAGACCACAACCTCCCCCTCCGAGTCATGTCGAAGATGAGCCAAACCACCCGTTTGAAGCTGCAGATGAAGAGAGTCACACCAGATCCATCGCCGAACCATGCCAATGAAGAACCTCAAATCGAATTCGATGCCTAAACTCAGAAGAACACTCGATTCGAATCCTAGCCAGACAACACCAACTCAAGGCCGAGTACGCCGAACCAGAACTTGCCAGATCTGAGGACAAAATGAGGAAATGACCGCCAACATTGGAATGAGGATGATTCCTGGACAAAGAGGTCAAGTCGGAACAGTGATGGAGGATAGGAAACTGTTTCCAAGAAGATCCGTCACCAAGCCGAATGCTAAAGCCGATGTCGAGCACCGCTGAAGCTGAGATGAGAACCAGAACATCGTCGTCGAGCACACCGCAGATCCAGACGTCGGCACGAGCCGCCAAGCCACACCGGAGGGGGGGGGGAGACACTCCCGAGAGACCACCCTTCCCTCATGGAGGGACCACCCTTCACGTATAAAAATGAATCAATATCATGGAATTCCAAACAACTCCATATCACTCCTAGAGAGCTAGGGACGTAGGACCCACTCTTCCACCAAAATCTATCTCTTATCACAAGTAAAACATCAGGAACACATAGTTAACAACAAACTGGGCATGCAATCCATCTCATAAGCTCACCAACTCACTAGCACGACACTAGTCACTCAGGACATAACTTCATGTCTCTATTCATACAAATATCAATTTAAAACCCTTTAAGAGTTCTATCACATCTATCTAGATCAACACAAAATTTTTTATAGAAACTAATGAATATCAGTAACCAACTCATATAATACACATCATCATACATTAACACATCCTATATTCCATCACAAAAAAATCATAATAAGAACACAAGCGTTAGTAAAACAATGCATCGACCACCCAAGATCAAACAGCCCAAAACAAGTCAAGATAATCCCTCCCAACCTCCCTTTGAAACCCAAGTCAAATACCCCTTTACAAACCATTTCAAAATGTGTCACAGGTTTCTTAATCAAACTAAGAACATGGCCCAAAATAACATCAAAATATCCATTAGAAAACTCTTCTTCTATTTCGAAATACCAATTCAAATCATATTCCCAAATAACTACTTTTCTAATAAAATTTTATTAAACTAAAACCCATTTTTAAAATACATTTTAAAAAAGAAATATTTTTTACTTTTTAAAATCCAACACACATCTCTAAATAGTATACAAATAGGTCCATCAATTCTTGTTCTATAAATGAATCTCTATTTAAATGTTTAGAAATCTATAGGGTCTATGTTAATTATTGGGCTACTATGATCACATCCCAACCTTATGTGGAAACTCACACAAGACATGGAATACGTATGCAGTAATACTAATGAAGGAACATGAACATAAAATAACCAAATAAACAAGAGGATTAGAAAAGTGAAGTCCGTCCACCTCAACCAATGATCGTAACTCATCCCATACTCATACTAACCACCTCTATGTCTATAAAAACCTATCTCATTAATAAACACCATTAAATTAGAAAATTAATAATGAAACCTAGTTTATCAAAATGGTATAAGTGATGCTAAACTCACTAAGCAACCATATATCATAGAAACCATGACAAATGAGGTGTTGTACCATGCCAAAATGAATTTGAAAATAATCCAAGAAAAATCCCCAAATTGTATCACTAATTCAATAGATAATTTCCCCCTAATTTAGTGAAAAAACCTAAATAAATCAATGAAGCAACAGACCTCATGTCAAATGAAAAATAGAAGCTTTATTTCCTCCTCTCGTGGAATCCTATAAGAGATGCACAAGAAAGTCCCATCAAGTGTAATGATTTATCCATGATTCATTGAAATCATCCCTCCAAAACCCTAGATAGTCAAAATAAATTAAAGAATAACAAAGGGGAAAACATATAAGAGGAGGGTTCTTACTTTGAATCTACATAACAAAACATTCTTGAACCACCCATATCAAAGTATGCCAAGTAATGGGAAGAGAATAGCCAAAGAACCCCCCCCCCCCCCTCTCACCAGTCAACTAGAAATAAAGAATCCTGAGGGGGTTTCTAAAATAGACCCCTAGAGAAATTATAAGAAAGCCCCTAAAAAGAGGTATGCTAACACATGTTTACAACTGGAATAGGGGGTTAATACCATAAAAATACCCTGGGTAGATAGATCACCCCCTAACCCAGTTATTTCATGGTGTAACCAAATGTTCACACCATAAAGCCTGGTATAAAAATCCCTTCTCTTGTCTTCCTCATCCATAGATTGAAAGGTTCCCCGTGAATGGTCATTCATAGCATGAATGGCTTGTTGTTGCAATTTATCAATATCCCGACCTCACAACCACTACTCTGATATTCTTATGAACACTTGAGACACTTAGTAAACCTCAAAAAATATATATAAAAATATTTTACGGATTTTCCAAATAGTTTTAATCCCAATATGTGTCCCGGTTCTTAAAATAAACCCTGCACCAAATGAAAAAAATACATATTTCTTTAGGAAGTTACAACCCAAAATGATGTAGATCATTACACTTGACTTTGGATTGTACTATGTTATGAAATTGAATTTAAATATTTATTATAGTTTATACATATTAGATTTTATAATTATAATTTAATTTAGTTTTATTTTGAGTTATATAATCTTGGGTAGAAGGAATTTAGGCCAGACTACTCACTAGCATGGAGGCTTATGCCCTCTCTTGAAAAGTGGGGTTTTCTTATCTGTCACTCCATGCTTAGTCTTGTGGGGATTCTTGATTTGATATTATTATATGACATTACATGGAAGGGTTTTATGTATATTATGTATAAGATGAATTTTTATGTGTATAAATATACTGAAATTTCAATTTGAGTTGATAACATAATTTATGGATTGTGTAAAGAGTTAAAAATCAATATGGTTTGAAAAAATTGATTTTTTGTATGGTGATGAGGTTCCAAGATAAATAATTTTAATCATGAATACATAAATGGAATAACACGATACAATATGATGAGATTATAATATCATTTAAAAAATATTAAGTGTCATATTGCTTCCAAAGTGAACACTTTTCAAGACATCGATCACCCAAATAGGTAGTTCATGCCAAAGTTGAATGTCCCTATACTATCTTTTGTATTTCAAGAAATTAATGTGTGACCCTAATAGGATTATGTTCTTGTTTTTAGTATTTTTTATGGGTTGAACTATTATGGGACACCCTCCTAATAGGATTAGGCTATCAGAGGAATAATGTTTAGTGATTCTATTTGATGGATTATAATAAAGAGTTATCTACTCAACTATACAAGATTCATGTATGGTATTATTACCGTTATTGTATGCTTAAATAGCTATGTAATTATAGAAATTACAAAGTGACCCAAATATTAGTGAAATGTGTATCCTTTCCCATTAATGGATATGATGAAAATTTAAAAATGGCTCATCATTTTAGTGGTAGAAAATTTGATAAAGGTTCTTATAAAATGAATGTAAAACATGAGACTCATCATATAAAATCTTATATTGTAGATTAATAACATCTTAAACAAAAAAATTAACCTATAGATCTATTAAATGGAAGGAAAACATAATGGAATAAGATTCTAATTAATGGTATATAGTCTTAAAAAATTATTAATAAAATTTTATATTTTATAATAATACATTATTAATCAAAAAGATATTGAAGTTTTCAGAAATTGGATATAAGATACATTCGATAAGAGTAAAAATCACTAAAATTTTCAAAAGGATAAGATATGTGTTGATCGAAGGAATGATATTCCCTACTCGTGTATTTAATATGATTGAGTGTGCTAACAGTATAGGGAGGATAAAAATATACTTTAAGGCATAATATTGATATCGAATTAATTTTGGAGTCATAATTGGAAATTTTTTGATAATATAAATGAGTTTAGTAAGATTTTATCCTATTTCCTTATGGTGTTGAGGATACATGATCATGGAATTGGTTTTCTAAGATCTTATATTGTGTTGAAAGTACTGATAGAAAAAACAATTAAGAGAAAATAGATTAATGTTTTTTCCAATATATATCCTTGGTCATCAAAAACTAAAGTTAGTATCAAGAAAGAAGGGAAATGTTTCCAAATGATTAAACTTTTATAGGATACCTGAAGGGTTTTGAGAATCTATAGGGAATGTCTATGTTATGTATCATTTATATAGAACTAAATTCTTTGATTTTTAATGGTATATTATACCAATTTTTTATTTTATAAATGTTTTAAATATACAATAATTCAAGATCAAGGAAATAATAAGTGGAGCTTATAGTTTTCATTTAAGTAATGAAGAAAATGGTTGTTGAATCATGGTTTGGAATATAAATAAATTGTAACGCCCTGACCCCAGTTACCCGGTGTCGGTGCATTATTTCATAACATTATCATGATCACAAAAGACCGAGTCTTGAAAGACCGATTAGTTTAGTAGACTTGGAAACACTAGATGTATTCATAAGTCTTGCATTACATCATAAAGTGAAAAAAACTACAACACATATCATCTTCATATCCCCTAATACATTCCCTACAGTTCATTCATAAAATACTTCTTTGTATCCTGGAAAAAATTAAAACATTGAAAGGGGTGAGATCAGATGCTCAGTAAGGATAACAATATAGTGGAAACATTTACAAATAAACATAAACATTTAAGGCAATGTATGACTAAAACAAAAGTCTTTTAAATTTGAAATTCAGCATAATATGGAAAAGATAAAATGAAATAATTCCATTTACTTATTCACATAGATATTATACTAGTCGAATAATCCCATGAAATATAAATAACCACTTTCATAATGATGGAATGCATAATGCCAGACTATCATAACCACATAGTCAAGGCCTTGTGCCACGACTAAAAATAATATTTTTCCAAAGCCTTGTCCCAGGACACTAGTTTGTCTCATGAAACCTACTGATGCATCTAGGAGCTATAGCGGCCTCCACCCATCACTTATTAAGTCCAATTCATTACTCATATGAACAGGTTTAAACATAACATAAACATTCGTATTAAAACTAGAATACCAGATGTCAATACTTTATCCATAAACCATGAATGCTATAAAAATAAAAAATCCACAGTCAAACATATCACAAAACCTTTAATACAATATAGAGGTTTTTAATCATAATAAATCAACTTCAAATAATCTTAAATTCCATCAAAGGACGTTGACATAGATGGAATCAAAAATATTTGAGAGAAATATCTCTTTCTTTTTTGAAATAATTTAAAATCCACATAATTAAAAAAATTACTTTGAAAATATTATTATAAGATTGTAAGGGAATCATCAACGATTTTATAATGGAAAAAATTAGCCACACCCACCATATAAGTTAAAAAAGACATTCTTACCTTAATTCTGTCAAAAATGATAAAAAGGACCTTGTTTGGAAAATGACGGAAAGATTCCTTTATAAAAATCTTATAAAAAATCAAACAAGGGTATAAATGAATTTAACCCATAGTCTGTAAAATAGTAATAATGATTTGAAACAAATTTTTAAGAAACATGGATGTGTATGATAAAGAGGTCCCAGTAGATAATTACGTATAAACAACCTCATGTAATAAAGAGATTGTGAAATAAACCCTTACCTTGTACTTTTCCTTGGTTGATGGTAGGTTAACCTCCTTTATAATGGTGAAATAATTTTTATTAAATTATACAAGAATAATATACATTAATATGATATCATATATTATTTTTTAACATTTCTTTGTTAATAATATCTTAGTATTATCATCGTTTTGGGTGTTAACTTACTCGTTTTCTTTCATATCTTTTGTTACATAAGCCATGTTTGTTATGGATAGGTTGTATATTATTCATATGCAGAATTATATCAAGTCCTTAAATATTATTTTTAATCATCAAATGAAAATTATTCTTGAATGGATACGATGGGGAATGAATCTCATTGCGTTCGTGGAGACGGTAGTCCGTATGTACGCAAGAGCGACAATATCATTCTTTTGATATTAAAATAATATATAATTGGATGGTATATCATATATACAGAATCATTATCATGTAATATTTATTATTTAATTAAATTACACATTATTATCATACCCATATAAATAATAATGTTTTGAGTAAAAATTACACCACGACGTGGAGACGGTAAGCCGTACGTATGCACGTATAGTGACATGTCATTAAAATGATGAATAGAATAATGAATTTGGTTGTACCATATTTATAATAACATCAGAGTATATAGAAGATATTGGAGTTATTATTTTATAATGGAAATAACAAATAAAGAATAAGTTTAAGAAGAAAGGATCTTGAAAGAGGATGGTGAAAACATTACCTCTTCTTTGAGTTCTTCCTTTTGATTTGATCAAAAGGGGATCCTTAGGTTGGATTTCTGATCAAAATAAGGCCTCTAAGTTGAATTGAGGGAAGTTTAGGGAATATTTGGGTAGGGGTTGGCCGAGCCAAAAGGCTTTGGAGGTGTTAATTTGAGAGAACGGTAAGTTCCCTTTTATAAGAGGGGTGAGGAGCACCTTAGGAAAAGCTAGAAATATTATTTATAATAAATTCATATTCTGTTTATAATGGCTCCAAAGTAGATTATTTAAAGGTTAAGGTGGGTATGGGTCTAAATACTTTCAGCCAATATATTTTAGACAGGTTTGGGTCATTATATTAACCTTATCATTTATATTTAACTCTTAGTTAAATAGTTTGACATTTACCATGTCTCTTTGTATTTTTATATTATATAGTTAATAAACTTACTATATACCTCCAAGACAACCCCAAGTGGTCCATTAATAATACACCTATAATTATATAATTCCTTTGGCTGAACCTTAGATTTTTAGGAATATAATATCAATTAATAATATAATATTTGTTTTAAAAACTCTTTTATGTCAATTTTGACACTATTGGGTATTTTGTTTTTGATAATTTTATAACAGCATTATTACTTCGAAAAAATTTATATAACCAATCCTAATATGTCATATTAACCTAGAAAATTAGTGGAATTCATAAAAAGTCTAAAATTACATTTATTTTGATATTTATAATATAAATTATTTTAATCTTTCATTAATACAGTAATTACTGCATCATCATTGTGTCATAAATAAATTAAATTATTTAATGTCTATAAATTATAAATAAACTACAATTATGTAGGAAATCTTTTTATCTTTATAATGAATATTTATAATCGAATTTATCTTATGTATAACCCTATATTAAAAATGTTTTAGTTATTAAACTTTGATTTTAACTCTTTTAACTCTTCTTTGAATTAAATAATAATAAATGTCCTAATCTAATCCAAGTGGACCTAAAAGATAATATTTTATTCCTAAGGTTTTTTTCGTTCGAGATACACTTTTCCAATAGAATGTGGCAGAAATGGATCTGCATTCGCCTCGCGTCCCCGACTCTCCTATACCCTCTTCTTCTTCCCCTTCTGCCTAGGGTTTTGTGCGATTCTGTCCGGCGCGATGGCGATCCTGCTTCGTTGGGCTTCAATTTATCCTCCTCATCAATTTTCTTCTTTACCCATCTTGACTTGATTGTCTGCAGGTGTGAATGTTGGATGGCCCTCACCGCCCCTCTTTCAACTTACCCTTGCACATCGGACCTCCATGCTGGGTCTGGGTGCCGGTGCTTTAGGTAGCTTGGGTCGGCGTCGGTGGTGGCGTTAAACGTTCATTCTTCTCCTCTGCCCTTGCTGACAACCCCATCATTCTCGACCCCTCCTGGTCAGTCTTGATGTTGGTTTCAGTTCATCTTGGGATGGTGTTAGAGGAGGGCAGGTGGCGGTCTCGTTCTTGTCCTCCATTGTCGTTGGCTTCTTTTCTCCTCTCATTTCATTTTTCTTTCTGTTGTTCGGGGTTTTTTTCGGATCAATGTTTGGAGTTAAGTCAACTTTCCTCTGGGTGGAAGTATCTTCTGGATATGGTGTTTTCTTATTATTTTGTGATGGTTCAGTATTCGGTTTATGGTGTTCTGGTGATCCCTTTGGTTCTCTTCTATGAAGACGAAGTTGTAGCTTCAGATTCCGTCGAAATCATCTGATTGCGATGATGTTCCTGACTTTCTGGTTCAACATTCTATTTCTCCGCCTTTGGGTTCTGTTGGGCTTGACCTTTGGGATGGTTGTGGTGATTCTTCTACTGGTTGTTCTTGTGGATTTTGTGGGGTTTTGTTTGGAGTTTCCTCGTCGGCGACGTTGGATTCCTGTGGGTTCTCTCGACGGCCGTATGGTGTGACAGAGGTACACTACGGGTCAGGGTGTGCGACGCAAGGCGACTCGTCTACCAAGGCAGTGATGATCGGTTTCTGTTTAAAAGTTTGATTTTGAAAATTGGGTGATGATGGGTGTGTGACGTGGATGGTGGGTTCGCATGCTGAGTCGGTAGGCTCGAGGAGGTGATGATGGTCTGTCTTTTGGAAATTTGAAATTTGAAATTTGCAACAGGTGTTGTGTCAGCGTGTGCGGTGATGATGGATCTCATTTGATTTTCGTTTTCAGGTGTGGTATGTCGGTTCGTGGCGCGGTGTTGATCACTTTGGTATTTTTGAAATTTGAATCCTGTAACGCGAACTTCATGGATTTTATGTAGGTTCCCAATTTTCCTGAAAGTGGCTTCTAACGAAAATAAAAAAAAGGATTTGTGGGAAAAATAGAATTAGGACATGTGTTAGGTTAATATTAATAGCGTTTTACCCTTAATTGCACTATTTACTTTTAACTGTGGTAAATAAAAGTAAAAAGTTACTATTCATCAAAAATTATTTTTATCTTATTGAACCACATTTTACTCCTTGATATTAATCATGTCTCTCGGATTTTCAAAATTCCACTCACAGAAGCGGTAAAATTAAGTTTTACGTGAATTTCCAAATTCTCCTAGGAGGTGGGTAAAAGACGATGAAAAAGTTCAATAAAATTTTTATATATCTAAAATTATTCTAAACTAACTCCAATGAATTACATTGAACATATATATGTATTATGTATCTATTTTGACCTAAAATAAATTTAAATAAAATAAATAATTATTTAAATAAAAATTCGGTTTTAAACTATAACTCAGTGTTTTTTCACTATTCATCAAAAATGGAATGTTTTCAGAAAAATACCAAAAATTAACCCTAATCTAATTTAGATATTCCAAATCCAAAAATGAATTCCATTTTGAAAGATAAAATTTATATAATTTTAAAAAGTGGGTATTACTATTCATAACGTTTAGTTTGATTGGTTGTGGTGTGTGTTAGAACTCGAAGTTGCGTATAACAAACACTACTGTATTATTCAAAGAGAAGCATATCGTGGAAGCTTGAGGTGTTACATTCTCCCCTCCTTCAAATAATTTCATCCTCGAAATTTCTAGAATACTACCGCATGAAAAGATTCAGGTGGTTCTTCATCATAAGTTCTTCGGGTTCCCACGTTGCCTCTTCCATCATATGGTTTCTCCATAGAACATTTACTAGATGAGTCGTCTAGTTTCTCAACACTTGTTCTCTTGTATCAAGAATCCTAACGGGCTCTTCGCAATAAGACAGATTGGGTTCCAGTTCTAATTCCTCATAAGTCAGTACATGCGTTGGGTCAGGCTTGTATTTTTTCAATAGTGATACATGGAACACATCATGAACTTTGGAAAGACTTGGAGGCATTTCCAAACGGTAAGCTACAACCCCTATTCGTTCTAGAATTTCGAAGGTTATGATGTACCTGGGACTCAATTTACCATTCTTAGCGAAATGTATAACTCCCATCCATGGAGATACCTTCAAGAAAACATGATCTCCTACCTGAAATTCCAAATCCTTCCTTTGGTTGTCAGCATAGCTCTTCTGCCTACTTTGAGCTTCTTTGATGTGGTTTTGGATTACCTTTACCTTTTCCATCGTTTCCTCCACCAGTTCTGGGCCTATAAGTTTTCTTTCACCAATGTCATCCCAACAGGTTGGTCTATGACATATATTTCCATATAACACTTCATATAGTGCCATCTGAATACTTGAATGGAAGCTATTGTTATAGGAAAATTCTACCAAAGGTAAATATTGATCCCACATACCCTGAAAGTCATGTGAGAAAGATCTCAACATGTCTTCTAAGGTTTGAATAGTCCGTTCTGATTGTCCATCTATTTAAGGGTGGTAGGCAGTGCTCAAACAAAGCTCAGTATCCAAGGCCTTTTGAAGACTCTTCCAGAATCTTGAATTAAAACGGGGATCCCGATCAGAAACAATCGATAGGGGTACTCCATGAAGTCTCACAACTTCAATAATATATACCCTTTCAAGACGTTCAAGTGGTAAATCTTCTCTTATAGCATGAAAATGTGGTGACTTGGTAAGACGATCAACAATGACCCATATTGCATAATTCCTTCTAGGAGTCTTTGGTAGTCCCATGACAAAGTCCATAGTGATATTATCCCATTTCAACTCAGGTATGGGAAGAGGTTGCATGACTCCTCCAGGTTGTTGCCTTCCAGCTTTCACTTGTTGACAAACCATACATCGTGACACAAAATCAGCAATCTCCCTCTTCATGTTGTCCCACCAAAAATGTTCCTTCAAATATCTATACATTTTGGTGCTCCCAGGGTGTATAGATAAATTGGAACTATGAGCATCATCCAACAATTCCATTTTTAGATCAGGTAAATTGGGAACACAAAGTCTCTTCCCAAATTTTAAATTTCCATTTTCATACACAAAGTCACTCAATCTCCCATCGTTCACAGCTTTAATATTCTTTTGAAACTCTTCATCATTAGTATGAGAACTCTTTATCCTTTCTAGTAAAGATGGTTTGGAAACCATTTGAAAAAGCATTGATGTTTCACCTTCCATGGTGATTCCCATATCCATCTTTACTAGATCCATGTATATAGGATCCTTTTCAACTCTCATCTTGTTCAAAACTCCATGATATTTTCTACTCAAAGCATCTGCAACCTTTTTTTCCTTCCCCAGGTGGTATTCCATCATGCAATCATAATCCTTGAGTAGTTTAAGCCATATCCTTTTCCTCATGTTGAGTTCTTTCTGTGAGAAAATATACTTCAAACTCTTATGATCAGTATAAATCTCACATTTCTCACCATAGAGATAATGTCTCCATATCTTAAAAGCAAATATTACAGTAGCTAACTCAAGATCATGAGTAGGATAGTTCTGCTCATGAATTTTTAGTTGTCATGATGCATAGGCAATAACTTTATCATTCTGCATAAGGACACAACCAAGTCCTTTCTTCGATGCATCACTATAAATAACGAACCCATCATTCCCCAATGGTAGAGTCAATATATGAGCATTGACTAATCTTCTCTTCTGTTCTTCAAAACATTCTTCAAACTCTTTTTTCCAAACAAATTTAACCCCTTTACATGTGAGCTTCGTTAATGGTTAACCAATCGGGAAAAATTCTGAATGAAATGCCGATAATAACCTGCTAAACCAATAAAACTATGCACCTCAGTTATACTCATCAGTTCTGGTCATTCTTGGATTGCCTTGGTCTTAGAAGGATCAACAGAGATTCCATCTTTGGAGGCAATATGGACAAGAAAAGAGATCTCCTGAAGCCAAAATTCACACTTGCTAAACTTCCCATATAATTCATGTCTTCTAAGAGTCTTCAGGATAATGTGCAAGTGATTTTCATGATCTTCATAGCTTTTGGAATATACCAAGATATCATCAACAAATACCACTACAAAATCATCAAGATATTCCTTGAAAACTCTATTCATTAGATCCATGAATACAGAGGGTACATTAGTCAGCCCAAAAGGCATTACTGTAAACTCGTAATTCCCATACCTAGTTTGAAATGTTGTTTTCGTTATGTCTTCATTCTTCACACACAACTGATGGTATCCAGATTGAAGGTCAATCTTTGAAAAGTATTGAGCTCCATGCAGTTTGTCTAATAAATCATCAATGCGAGGTAGGGGATACTTGTTCTTTATTTTTATAGCATTGATTTCCCTATAGTTGATACATAACCCCATAGATCCATCTTTCTTCTTAACAAAAATGACCGGGGCTCCCCATGGAGAAACACTAGGGAAAATAAATCCCTTATTACTCAATTCCTATAGTTTTTTCATTAGTTCAATTAATTCTACAGTGGTCATTCTATAAGGGGTCTTTAATATGGGCCTTGAACCCGGAATTAAATCAATGGAAAACTCAATTTATCGTTCTGGAGGATGTCCAGGTAAATCTTCTAGAAACACATCAAAATATTCCCTCACAATAGGTACATCCTATATTTGAACATTAATTTCCTTACCTATAGACATTTCATTCCCTTCCTCCCCAATAGTTGAATTTAGTTGAGCTACTGGGGGTGGATCTAGATAAGAATTAGGTGGTGAAGATTCTTCTCTAAATATAAGGTGTTCCTTATCATCATCATAAAAAATCCTAACCTCCTTCTTCTTACAATAAATCTTCACATCATGGTCTGAAATCCAATCAATAAAGAGGATTATATCAAATACAATCATGGGTATGACGATGATATCAGAAGATAAAGAACATTTATATTCCCTAATGGGGACAGATCCACAGAACATTGTAGCAATGATACCTCCCTTAGGAGTTTTAACTGACAACTCCCTTGTTAGATCAAATTGTAAATATCTAATTTTCATAGTAAACCGGGAAGAAATGAAACAATGCGATGATCCAGAATCAAATAAAGCATTTTCTAAACTTGAGGAAACCATTAAATTACCCACCACCACGTCTTTCAGAGCTTCTACCTCAACAGTAGTGATAGCATAAGCTTTTCCTTGATCCCTTGGTCTTTTCTAAGGTAAGTTTCCCTGACGCTTAGTAAATTCATTTGCATAATGTTCCATCTCCCTGCAATTGTAGCATTGAACATTGGTATCTTCTTTCTTCCTTTTGCAATCACGAGCTTGGTGGCCTTTTTCACCACACTTGTAACAGACTCACATTCCTTTCAAGCAAGTACCAGGGTGTTTCTTCCCACATTTACTGTAGGATGGATATTCAAATTTTCCCTTCTTCCCCTTATTTCCATTTCCATAGTGATCAACAGATCTCTTCTACTCTTTCTTTTCTTTAAAGTCGTAAGACTTAGAGAATTCTTTTTCTATCTTGATAGCGCATGAGACAATATCTTCATTCAACGAGAATATTTTTGTGACTAATGCTCAATGGAATAACAGTTTTAACCCATCAATGAAATGATCAATATTACTTCTTGGGTTATGTATATAATCTGCAGCATACCTCGCTAACCTTGTAAATTTAGCCTCATACATTATGACATTCTCATCCTACCTTTTGCCTGAGACTCAGAAATTGCCTTTCCATATCTGCTCGATGGTCACGAGGAAAGTATTTTTCTAAGAAAATATCTTTGAACTCCTTCCATTCCATATTTGATACTTCATCATCATCCTTCGTGTTTTGAATCAATGAACACCATTGATTAGCATCTCTAGTGAGGAAGTAAACTGCAATGATAACTTTTTCCCTTTCACTACTCCCCAAGGCATGGAATATTTTCTCTAAGTAATTTATCTATTGCTCAGCTACTAAGGGATTTGTACTCCCATTTAATGTCGGTGGTTGTTTCCTCATGAAGCGATCTAACATTGATCCTCCATGTTTTGGATTGGGGTACTTCATACGGGTAAGGTTATTATTCATTACCTGAGTGAGTTTTCTAAGTATAGTGATTAGCTGATCAGCACCAGTTGCATCACCAGCTCCACTATAATTATCTTGATCAGGAGGGAAATCCCTACATGGAGTGCGTGCATTGATACGGTTTCCATTTCTTCCACTAGGCACCATTTCTAAACAATGGCAAACACTAGATTAGTTTATAAATCAAAATACAGAAATCCAAACTTTTAAAACACTTAACATAAATTGAACTGTTTATGGATATCATCCATAATCATAAAAATATTTTCTTTGAGGAAGTATATACTCAAAAACCCTTCATAATTTTTTATAAAGAAAATGATAATTATCCTAAGCATATCCCCCGGGAGTGTCGTAACCAAGAGTACAGTAAGGCCCATTGTCGTGCACTAGTTCTCATTCGAGTCTAGCTCAAAGCGGTGTTTTCGGGTTTAACCCCTAGGTACATCTGTGCCTGAGCCGCCTCTACCTGCTCGTATCCAGATAGCGATGTATTTCTTGGAAAACTCACAAAATCTCTACAATACCAAAATTCTAGTAAATTATTCTATACTAATCCTCGATGTAAATCTTAGGTCTATGTGCTATAATCAGAGTTTATCTAAATCTATCTCCCAAGGTTTGTACTAAACTTCCTATGATACCAACTGCAATTCCCTGACCCCAGTTAACTAGATTCAGTGCATTATTACATAACATTGGCATGATCACAAAAGATCAAGTCTCGAAATACCTATTATTTTAGTATCCTTGGAAACCCTAGATATATTTATAAGTCATACATTACATCATAAAGTGAAAAAAACTACAACACATCTTGTCTTCATATCCCCTCATACATTCCATGCAGTTCATTCATAGAATACTTCTTCACATCCTGGGAAAAATTAAAACATTGAAAGGGGTGAGCTCAGATGCTCAGTAAGGATAAAAATATATCAGAAACTTTCATAAATAAACATAAACATTTAAGGAAATGTATAACTAAAACAAAAGCCTTTTAAATTTTAACTTCAGCATAATATAAAAAAGATAAAATGAAATAATTCCATTTACTTATTCACATTGATATTCTATTAGTTGAATAATCACATGCAATATCAATAACCACTTTCATAATGATGGAATGCATAATTCTAGACTATCATAACCACATAGTCAAGGCCGTGTGCCAAGACTACAAATAAGATTTTGTCAAGGCCTTGTGCGAGGACACTAGTTTATCTCCTGAGACCTACCGATGCATCGAGGAGCTATAGCGGGCTCCACCAGTCACTTATTAAGTCCAATGCATTCCTCATATGAACAGTTTTAAACATAACATAAACATTCGTATTAAAAATAGCATAAAAAATGTCAATACTTTATCAATAAACAATTAATGGTATAAAAATAACAAATCCACAGTAAAACATATCACAAAACCTTCAACACAATATGGAAGTTTTGTATCCTAATAAATCAACTTCAAATAATCAAAAATCCATCAAAGGATGTTGATATAGATGAAATCAAAACTATTTGAGAGAAATATATCTTTCTTTTTTGAAATCATTTAAAAGCCATATAATTAAAACACTTTGAAAATATTCTTATAAGATTGTAAGGGGAGCTTTGACAATTTTATAATGGCAGAAATTATCCGCACCCGCCGTATAAGTCAAAAAAATACATTTTTACCTTAATTCTGTCGAAAAGTTTAAAATGAACCTTGTTTGGAAAACGACGAAAATATTCCTTTATAAACATCTTAAAAAATTAAAACAAGGGTATAAATGAATTTAACCCATAGTATGTAAATATTAATAATGATTTGAAATACATTTTTAAGAAACATGGATGGGGATGATAAAGAGGTCCCAGTAGATAATTACGTATAAACAACCTCGGATAATGAAGAGATTGTGAAATAAACCCTTTCCTTGTACTTTTACTTGGTTTAGGGTAGGTTAACCTCCTGTATAATGGTGAAATAATTGTTATTAAATTATACAAGAATCATATACATTAATATGATATCATATATGATCTTTTAACATTGCTTTGTTAATAATATCTTAGTATTATCGTCGTTTTGGATGTTAACTTACTCGTTTTCTTTTATATGTTTTGTTACATAAGCTGTGTTTGTTATGGATAGGTTTTATATTATTCATATATAGAATTATATCAAGTCCTTAAACATTATTTTTAATCATCAAATGAAAATTATTCTTGAATGGATACCATGGAGAATGAATCTCAACGCGTTCGTGGAGACGGTAGTCTGTACGTACGCGTGAGCGAAAATATCATTATTTTGATATTATAATTGTATGGTATATCATATATAAAGAATAATTATAATTTTATATTTATTATTTAATTCAATTACACATTATTATCATACCCATCCAAATAATAATGTTTTGAATAACAATTACACTACGACGTGGAGACGATAAGCCGTACGTACACATGAATGGTGACATGTCATTCAAAGGATGGATAAAATAATGAATTTGGTTGTAACAGGTTTATAATAACATCACAGTATATAGAATATACTGGATTTATTATTTTATAATGGTAATAACAAAGAAAGAATAAGTTGAAGAAGAAAGGATCTTGAAAGAGGGTGGTGAAAACATTACCTCTTCTTCAGGTTCTTCCTTTTGATTTGATCAAAAGGGGATCCTTAGGTTGGATTTCTGATCAAAATAAGGCCTATAGGTTGAATTGAGGGAAGTTGAGAGAATATTCGCGTAGGTTTTGGCCGAGCCAAAAGGCTTTGGAGGTGTAAATTTGAGAGAAGGAGAAGTGACCTTTTATAGGAGGGGTGAGGGGCACCTTAGGAAAAGCTAGAAATATTATTTTATAATAAATTCATATTCGATTTATAATAGCTCCAAAGTGGATTATTTATAGGTTAAGGTGGGGATGGGTCTAAATAATTTCAACCAATAGATTTTAAACAGGTTTGGGTGATTATATTAACCTTATCATTTATATTTAACTCTTAGTTAAATAGTTTGACATTTACCCTGTCTCTTTGTATTTTTATATTATATAGTTCATAAACACACTATATACCTTCAAGAGACTCCCAAGTGGTCCATTAATGATACACCTATCATTATATAAGTCCTTTTGCAGAACCTTAGATTTTTAGTAATATAATATCAATTAATAATATAATATTTGTTTTAAAAACTCTTTTATTTCAATTTTGACACTATTGGGTATTTTGTTTTTGATAATTTCATAAGAGCATTATTAAATCGAAAAAAAGTTATATAGCCAATCTTAGTATGTCATATTAACCTAGAAAATTAGTGGAATCCCTAAAAAGTCTAAAATTACATTTATTTTGATATTTATAATATCAATTATCTTAATCTTTCATTAATATGGTAATTACTATATCATCATTGTGTCATAAATAAATTAAATTATTTAATTTCTAAAAATTATAAATAAAATACCATTATGTAGGAAATACTTTTATATTTCTAATGAATATTTATAATCGTATTTATCTTATGTATAACCCTATATTAAAAATTTCTTATTTATTAAACTTTGATTTTAACTCTTTTAACTCTTCTTTGAATTAAATAATAATAAATGACCTAATCTAATCCAAGTGGACCTAAATGATAATATTTTTTCCTAAGGTTGTTTTTGGTCGAGATACACTTTTCCAATAGAATTAGGACATGTGTTAGGGCAATATTAATATCATTTTTACCCTTAATTACCCTATTTACTTTTAACCGTGGTAAATAAAAACTATTCACCAAAAATTATTTTTATCTTATTGAACCAAATTTTACTCCTTGATATTAACCATGTCTCTTGGATTTTATAAATTCCACTCATAGAAGCGGTAAAATTAAGTTTTACGTGAATTTCCAAATTCTTCTAGGAGGTGGGTAAAAGACGGTGAAAAGTTCAATAAAATTTTTATATATCTAAAATTATTCTAAACTAAATTAAATTAATTACATTGAACATATATAGGTATTATGTATCTATTTTGACCTAAAATAAATTTAAATAAAATAAATAATTATTTAAATAAAAAATCGGTTTTAAACTATAACCCAGTGTTTTTTCACTATTCATCATAAATTGAATTTTTTCAGAAAAATACCAAAAATTCACCCTAAGCTAATTTCGATATTCCGAATCCTAAAATGAAGTCCATTTTGAAAGATAAAATTTATAAAATTTAAAAAAGTGGGTATTACTATTCATAACGGCTAGTTTGATTGGTTTTGGTGTGTGTTAGAACTCGAAGTTGTGTACAACACACGCTGCTGTATTATTCAAAGAGAAGCGTACCGTGGAAGCTTGGGGTGTTACATAAATACATCAAGATAGTATAGATATAAATTAAATATGTGCATATTCATCATATAAATATTATGTAACAAGAGATGTTTTTTTTGTAAAAAATGATTATTTATGGACATTATAAGATGATGGTTTTAATACACATAGTTTATGATTCATCAGATTCTATAACATGTTTGAAAAGAAGATAAGGATAAATTATTTTTATACAGCATAAATAGTTAAGCTTAGATATTTGTTAAAATATGATGTAAATAGTTCCCACCACCTTATCGTTACATATTTTAAATAATAAATTCGTCTTTTAGAATAATTTTTTAAACACATAGAATACCATATAAGATATGGATTTCAACAGTTGATTTATTAAATATTCACACTAAAATTAAATATGTTATATTTATTAAACATAAAGTAGTTTGTGAATCTTAGCATGATATTCAAAAAAAATTATAGTTTCTAAGAGGTTGTGAGAGTATGTTTTAACATAGATTTTTTCAAAGTATAAAAAATAAAAATTAAAACCATATAAAAATAAAAAGTGAATTTCACTTAATATCCTAAAACAGTTTAGGGTATGTTAGTAAATAGGAATGTAAAGAGTTACATTTATTTACCATAACAAAAGTGAATTTCACTTAATAAAAAATAGGTTATAGAATATTAGTAAAGAAATATATTAACACAAATAGTTAAATTAGTTACCTAATGATATCTAAGGAAAAGTTCACTTGAAAATTTTCTAAGAATTGGAATGATGATGAACTTACAAAATGTTATGAGTTTACAATATAAGTTATTAAAATCATAACATTTTATGTTATGAAGTAAAGAATTTTGTATACTATATTTAAGGAGTTGAAAATTATAAAAATGATTCCTAGTTTTATCATTATTAAAAAATTATTACTTCATGATTGTTACTCACTAAAATAGTTTAGTGGGAGTGTTTTATCATATGGTCACATGGAGATGCTACACAAATAACATTAAGATGTAATGAGTTTAAAGAAAACTGAAAATTTCATCAAGCATAATGAATTTCCATAATTCTATCATATAGGTTATGATAATATGAGTTCTTATTTATGATTTTTAGTGTTATTAATTGAGTTTTAAATGTATCATATTATATAGAAAGGTCTTCTTCACTTTATCATTCATTCATATTGGATCCATATATTACATGAAGTGAATTGATAATTGACCACTCAAAGTGTAACTTTGATTTATCTCAAAAATATGTTCATAATTTATTATTATAGGCTATAATAAAATGTTCAGGATAACATGTGTCTGATTTTTTATAATGATATGGAGTATTCTCATGAGGCAAAAAATGAGTTTTTTGTGTTTGATGACCACTCAAGTATACCACATGGTGTTTCAAACACTATGTCTATAGTATAATCGAGGTGAATGTTTTATATTTGTATTTTACCAATACATGACGTACCTATCATGAAAAACCTTCATATTTTGATATATTTCATATGTAATACTTGAGTCTTAGTTAATTAATGGGTGGATGGGTATTTTTTTATCATTTCATTACATGAGGCTTATCTAACATAGTATTTTCCCTATCATTTGATGTGTATGACATATGGTCCCTGAATTGAGATAGATTAAAGGTGTTTATTATCAAACCTAGATAATATATGGGATGTGATTGAATATTGGATGATAGTAATTTTATATGTTCATCCATATGGGTGAATGACTTGTGATGTATTCATCAACCTAGTCAGTCTATAGTTAGATAATCGAGAATATGTGTGTAGCTATATGGGATTGACATACTCTATGTCTGGTGTTTAATCTATGTCTTGGACAATGGTATTACATAAAAATGTTTTCTTATATATAATAAAAGTAGTGGAAATGGGTATAAAGATACATATTCTTGAAATATATCATGTAACATCTCTTTATAGCTTGATTAGTATGGATGAATTTATATAAGCCACTCTTTGCTTACATTTCTGAATTCAATAATTCATATTTGTTTTCAAGGATAAAAGGTATGTGGGTCACACTTTTTTTAATGAATGAGGAATATGTTTAAAATAACTCAAAAATCCACTCTAAATATGTTTTAGAGTTTACCCAATAGGAGTTTTAGATGGATATTCACCAGGTATTTCATATGATGTTTTGGAAATTTCTAAAAGAATTTTCTTATATTATTTCAAAAGTTATTATATATGACACATTATAAATTGAAATGGAACAAAGTATATAAGGCTTTACTGAAAGTGGGAGATTTAGATAGAAATTCCTTAAATCTATAAATTCATAGGATGTGTTTATGGTATATAATATATAATGTCATACATATTTCATAGTGTATGAAATAAGAATAACTATAGCATATTGTATACCTCAGTTGAGGATATCATATAGTGTGATATAAATATATCACACAACTACCTTTAAGTTATTTTGTAATGTACAACACAAAAATAAAATAAATTTTATGATATTAGTTAATCATTCCATATAATTTACTTTTTAAATGGAATGTTAAACATTGATGATTAAATATTCCATGTTGTTTATCATTAATTATGATGTTTCAAATAAAGAAATATTGGGGAATTGAATCATCTGAGCAGTTATAAAGAGTTTGTAACTACATTTATTACTTGTATGTTTTGTAACATATGAGTAAATGATTAAGAAGGCTCAGAATCAACCATTGGACTATATAATGAGGTACTGTCCATTGATATGGATTTTTTGATATTTTCCTTGGTTCTTTCCAATTATACCACTCTCCATTTTTTCTCTAACTCTCCTTCCATATCTTCAAATTGATACTAGAATATTGTGGTTGTGAGACAAATCTCACCTAAACAGTGGGTGATTTGGTCAATATATGGATACAACATTGATGATGGAGTATTTTAGCTATCTCTTAGTGATCATAATCAAGTGAAAGTTTGAAGATAACAGAAATAGTATCCATCATCAGTGCAAGTTAGGCATTATCTTCATTTATATTTATATATAATTTTAGTTTTTCAAAGAATATTGATCTTGTGAGGAGTTTTTTTTACTATTTTTCACTATTTAGAACAATTTCTGTTCAATCCTTAGAAAGGTTTCACTAATATAATATTTTAAAATTAAAAAAATTGATCAGAGATGATATTTTATTAATTAGGTTTACTTGTAAATTATCTAATAAATTTTATATAAATATAAACATTTAATTAGATATCTTAGTGGTTTAATTCTTATTAGTTGTTTGTATATCTGAAAATATTTTATATGGAGGGGATAAATAGATTTTTATAAATGGAATATCATTATTTTCCATTATTCAATTCCTAATTCTTAACAAAAAAAATTATTTCAATATATGTATTAAATGTTACATGTTAATTTGTGATGTTTCTATATTGTCTAATGGTTTTATGTTTTTTAATTCATAATTTCATGTTATGTTCTATAAATAATTTTCAATAAATAAAATCAAGAGTGCACATATTTCTCTCTTAAAAATAATTAGTTATTTTGTAGAAAAAACCCATATATTGTTTCCTTTTTCTGAAACTATAAATGGGAAATTGGACATTTATTCTTAGGTCTAAGTGGTTGTACAACATGTGTGTGTGTGGAATACTGTAAGGGAATATATATCTAGATTCCTCCCAATATGTTTTCTAGTTTTTTGGAGGTATTGTAAAATGGGGTTAGTGTTTTGGAGTGCTTTTGTGGTTTTGGGTGCACCATGGGGAGTAAAATTGCTATAGATGACATTTTGGAAGGTTTTGTTCTTGGAGAGACTAGTTTTGTAAAATGGGAAATGGAAAATTCCTTGTTATCATTGGTCATGTTTCATTCTAGGTAATAGTGAGTTCAACAGTATAAGAAAGATAGGAAATTGGGTGGTCAGAGGTCCCTCCACCATGGTCTACATCTTGGTAGGTCATAACAGCTAAATATTATTCCCTACATCATGGTACAAATCATGGTAGTGGTTGGAGGTAAGTTTATAAGATCACATAAGGGTGATCTACCACCTACATAAAGGTAATATAAATTTAAAATGTCATGTAAGGGTTTTGCGTATAGGTAGGATTTATACTTATGTTATGGTTTTAACCTTTGAGCCACTCCGTCTGTCGTACATAAAGGTAAGTTATGTAGGGGTTGGGTATCTTTGCCAATGACCACATAATGGTAAGAAAAATTTCCTAGTTTCATGTGTGGTTAGTTCCCATTTTAGATATATATTGATAGACTCTTACATAAGGTTCATCTAAACTGATACACATAAGGGTAATTTGAATTTACCATTACATAAGATTCCCTTATCACATAAGGGTATCAATTTTAATCTATAATTTCAGGTTTTTCATCTTTGTTTTGATCTAAAATTATTTTAATGTAAATAATAATTTAAAACCATGGTTTGAAAATCTAAAACTTGTTAGTCGAATGTATCATTGACTTCCTTAAATAAAGAATTATTAAAATGAATTGCGGGAAGGATTAAATGGAGAGTAATTAATACAAAACAAAATTTGGGAGTTTGATTAGTATTCTTAAAAATATATACAAACCATATTAGTTACCTTCTAAATCATGTATTCTTTCTCGTTTGATATCTTGGGCCCTTATTCATTACTGGTTTATTCAAACTCCTTCATTTGAAACCTAATAGCCGTCTTAGACCAGTTTTATCCCCTTCCTCATTTTATAGGCTATGGGTATCCTCTTTATCCCTCCTATTTAGGGGGCGTATTGTATAAATATCCTTACAATGTTAAGAATTAAAGAACTTAACCCTTTATTTTGTTTAAATTTTGAGATACCATGCTTCTATTTTTCACTATGTAATTTCGTTATTTGGCTTAAAAATAGATAAATAACTAGGAAGTTGGGAAATAATAAGGGAAGTGTGGTGAATATATTTTTCCAATGTTAATTTATTTGTGTTTACTATTACTAATTATTTAATAAGACAAGGAATGATTACCTAAGTAAGAATATTATAATAAAATAAAAATGGAATCTAGTAGGATTAAGTTCATGGTTCACCTGAACATTCAATGATAACCAAACCTTATTTAAAATTAGGATGTTATTTCATGTTTTCAGTTGATATGATACTCTCTTTATTGTTTTGAATTGAACACCATTGTAAGTCAATCCTGATGTTGTATTAAGATTCTTAAATTCACTTGAAAAATGATTTAATAATTAAAGATAGTAATTAAATTAGTTTTTTTGAATAATCTAGACCCAAATGGTTTTGATGTTGGTCCATGCATTGTGGTTTCTTTTAAATATGATGGAGGCTTGTTGATGTATTGTTATGTTTGTGTTATCTGACGTGGTTAAAATCTTGTGTTTAGTTTTTAGTCATGATCGGTGGTGTGGTATGGAATTATAATTAGTAAATTAAATCTAGAAAGTAAAATGATATAGAATTGAATAATTGAGTTTTGTTAATGGAATTAGAATAATTGAAATGGATGAGTAATTGAATGAAATAAATTTTGGTCATGGCTGTGGATAGTATTTTTTGAATATGGGAAATAAATTTATTAATGAACATAATACTGGTTATTTAATGGAAAATTGGTAATTGGGTGAATGATTGAATAAAATTGAACTTTATATGGTTGTTAGGGATGTTTTTTGGGGTTTTTGGTTGGTTCATATTATAGAAGAAGAAGTAGCTATGAATGGGTTGTGGTGATGAAGCAATGGAGTGTTATTTTTGTTGTAGGGATTTTTGTATACACCTAGAGGTTGGGTTTTGTTTATTTATTATACATGTATTTTCTTTTTATTTCTAAATGAACCACATATAATTTGAGCATTTTATACTGACTTTAAATATTTTAGTTCCAAGTGCTTTCACCAACATATTGGTTAGTAAAGGGTGGTTGGATGACTACCTCCTCTGCCCTACTCTCCCTTTAGAGGTAGACTAATTGTGATGGCCTAATGTTGGTAAAGTCATGAAAGATGTTGGAGTGTCATGTAGTATACCTGATGATGTAGTGAGACGATGAAATCATAGTGGGAATCATGCATGGTATGAGGAGGTAATGAGGTTTGTTTCTTTTATGTTCACAGTACCCTACTACTCTAGTTATGAAGTGATGGATTTAGATGGTATTCAGTATCTAGTTTTTGGTGACACCAACATGAGATGTTGTGCTTTTCAAACATTGGGGTATGTAGGGTTGACACCCAACCCACTTTAGGTAAGAAGATAAGGAAGAACATGACATTTTATGTTGGGGAGTGAGAGAGAAAAACTAGTGGGGAGGTTTTTGCGAGGCACCTATGATTTTATTCTTCTGATATTATTTTATTATAATTAGATGTGATACTTGGTTAGGTCTCCTTGGTGAGGCTAGTAATGATTGGATTACTTGTTAGGTGCATGTTGGTTCTACTTTTTACTCACTAGAGCATTAGTATACATTTCTCATATTTCAATGAGAGCTCCTAAAGAGGATCCTACTAGGTATACATGTTATTCTCGCACCTATATATATCTTTCAAGTGATTAGGAGGGTTGTGGAGACCAACATGGATCGGGATATATTATAGATAGAGTTTTTGTTGGAGTTTCTGCATATGACTCATTTGTACTTTTAATCTAGAAATCTATTTTATATGACATAACATTCTTTTTCTATTCATTTTTTGGGATCTTGGTTTATTTTACATGATATGGTTTTGATTAGTATTCATTTTCTTGTATCTTTTCCTAAACTTATGTTATGAGGTTAATTTCTCTCATTGTTTGTTTTATACCCTCAATGCTAGTCACTATCCCGGGGCCAATTGGAGGTGAGATTTGGGTTCAAACCTTCACTTCATTATCGGCCAAGGAGGGTACTAGTGGAGGGGATGTCATGAAAGAGTGGTATCAAAAGTTATGGTTGAGATATAAGATGAATATTTTTAGTCACTATGAGGATTGAATTTTTTGTTAGGTAAATGGTATCAGTTGAGCTTAGTGAAAGACACATTCCAAGGATATTAGCTAAGACACTAGATTTTAGGGCCCCATGTGGTTTGATGCAAGGACACTAAGTATAACAAATGATCAAGTGATGTGGTACTATTTGTAGGGTAGAAACCTAGGAAAGGTAGATGCATTATATCTATTTTCACTTGTGTTTGAATGGGGTGATCTTGGGAATTAAATAAACCTAATTAAATTAATTTAAATGAGTTCCATGATACTAGTCTTAGGGATTTTCTTTGTGTTCGTAATTTATGTTATGGATTCAAGAATATGAATATGGGAACTTATCTTATCATGATTAGTAATTCATGATGAAATTTGAAGCCATGTGGGTGATTTAGGGCCACCTAGGGTGGATAATATCATGTTTTGGTGGAAGGATTCACTTGGCTTATATACTTGTGATAGATCTATTGATGCTAGTATATATATATATATGCTTTTATTGTATGAACATTCCTTCTGTGATAACTTATTAATTTTTGTGTGTTAGTATGTGAAGTGATGTTTACTATTGTTTTCTTTACCATAAACATAGGATTTTATTAATAGAAAGTTAGAAGAAAGAAAATTATAGAATCCTCAAGGGGTTTGAAATAGTGAATCCCAAGGTAAAAGAATTAATAGTTTCTTTATTTTCAATGGGTTAAAATATTTTATTGAATTTAAATGTTTTAAATTATTGGAATTTTAGATAGATTTTTCATGTTTTAAAATTTTTATATTTATTAAAGGTATTTTTAGGAATTATTTAGGTGATTAAGAAATTTTTTAAATGCAGCCATTTTATTATGTTAATCCATACTAGTTGATACATTATTTCTTTCAAAACATGAAATGATGTGTTTTTTAGTTTTTCTTTTAACAAAATTCCATGTTAGTTTTTAAGTAATAAAATTTATGGTATGTCAAAAATGTAAGTGTTATCACAAACTAATATGAGTATCATGTTAATGTATTTTAAATAATTAATAATTATTTCCAAAGGATCATAATTTCTATGAAATATTTTTCTAATGTATTTTTCATAACCAAATTCCCCTTTGGTTGATAATTTTTTATTCTTACAGAAATTATTTAAAACCACATTATTTATGTTTTGAAATTTATAAATGTGAAATTTCATCCCATGCGATAAGCTATATTGATTAAACTAAATGATAATAAATTGGAGGGTGTTTCCTTGTTATAACCTTATTGTGTTATTTCCATCCTTTCTACAGCCTCTTTTCTATTTGTTTGTTTTTTTATCATTATTAATGTTTGTAACATGTCGATGTATTTCCATTATTTATTATTTTAAAATCAGGCTTAAAGTGTCTCTGTTGTGTTTAATTACTTGTTTGAGACTTTATAAAACAATTTTACCTTAATATATGTCATTATTATAGACTAGCATGAAATTATTTTTATCCAAACCACTTATTTTTTATATATTTTCATGTTGTGATACGTTATATGCATGTGTGAGAAATTTATTTCAAGACTGTAACCTTTCTCTTTTACTTACGAAGTTACTAGATGTTGGTGATCATGACTAGTGATAACCTTTTAATATTTGTGAAATTTTTCATGGATAAAATTTTTTCCTCTTTCCATGCATGGCTAACATTTTATGATGCTAAAGTATTTATGTGTTATACGATGTTTTATAAATACCATTTCTTCTATAGTTGTTTAAAAGATCGATATTCATGTTTAAGAATAAGTTGTTTATTTTAAGAATTATCTTGTTACATGAAGTGTAAATATGAAAATCATTACGAAGAAATAATGTATAAATATAAATAAATTTTACATGATTTAATTTGGAAGCATGCTAGAATCCATAAAAAATTACTAAAGTAAAAGCATATCATCCCTTACGCACCCTAAAATCTTGTTTTCTTGATACAAAAATGATTAAAGAATCATAGTTGAACATGACCAGTATAAACCATGAATTTAATGCCTATATGGTTTTATTTTTGAATTTTAAATCATACTACATGTGTGTTATAGTGATTAAACAATATTTAATTTAAGCATGTCTTCATGATATATGAAGATAAAGTATATATAGGTTTTCTTTTAATAGTGTGTCTAAATAAATTTTTTGAAGTACTAGACATGGTGATTTATCCTAAATAAATTTAAATAAATTAAATAATGGGACACAATATGCAGTTTTATTTATGGTTACCTTGGGATGTTGGTATTCCTTGTTGAGAATTTATATTCCAAAAACAAAAATTAAATATGCTAAAGGATTACTACCCTGAATATTTTTCTTAAATAAAATCATTTCTCTGAAGTTTCATGTCTTCTGTTTAGAATTTGTGTGAATTGATTATTTATAATTGGTGTTCACTATTATGGTGTTTAGATTTCTTTATGGTTTATTATATTCCCCTATTTTTTATTTATATGACTTTAACATAAATTATTATAATTGTTTTAAATCCCATAACCTTTGATCCCTGATATCCCTTATGTCTTTATAATGGTGTTATCTCTAATTAAAAGGTATCTTCCCCAATAGTATGTTCTTAGAGGTTGGTTTCTATGTTTTAAGGGCCCCATAATTCTTAGATAGTGGTCTTGTTTCGTGTATATTGAGTTTTATAAATGGTCTCACATGGGGTGGTTGTTTAGACCTTTACAATTCCCCTTATTCATAATTTTTTTTGTTCTTAGGGATGATAATATTTTAATAGGTATCTGATGTAAGGGACTAGATTTCCAGAACCCTCCCTTTGCATTTACTGGGTGTTTATATGTGTTTCAAAAGGGGTTATAATTTTATATTGCTTGGGAGGTGTTGGGTATACCATGGGGAGTAAAATGTTCGGGGAGTAAATTTCAAAAAATATTTTATTAGAGATCCCACCTGTGTAAAACCGGTAATGTAAAATTCCCTAGATGAATTTCGTGTGTCGGTATACAAGGGAAATGTGAGGATAAGTGCATGAGAGATGTAATAAATCATGAGAGTGGGGGGTCTCTACACCATGGTATTTAGCATGGAAGGTCTAAACGGCTAATGATTCTTTCAATGATATGGTATATAGTGTGGTAGTAGTTGGAGGTAAGTTTCTAAGATCACGTAAGGGTGATCTCTCACCTAAGTAAAGTTAATATGAGTTTCAAATTTCATGTAAAGGTATTTCATATATGTAGGATTTATCCTTCAATAAAATTCTTCACATGTGTGTAACACCATCCATCATACATAATGGTAAGTTATATAGTTTTCAACACTCTTTTCTATTGACTATGTAAGGGTAGAATCAATTTCCTGGTGTCATATGTGGGAAGTTTCTATTTCACATATAGGTGGATTGACTCTTACATGAGGGTCTTCTAAATCGAGTTGTATAAAGGTAATTCAAATTTACCCTTATTCACAGTTCCCATCTCACGTAAGGGTTTCACTTTTAATCTAGTCTTCCATATTTTTCCTCCTTGTTTAGATGTAAAATGATTTTAATTGAAATAAATAGAAATAATAATTGGAAATATTGTTTTAAAAATATAAAATGTGTAGGATAAATTTATCTTTTAATTCCATAAGTTTAGGAGTATTAAAATGAGTTGTTTGATGGATTAAATGGAAAATAATTAATATAAAATAAAATATGGGAGTTTTATAAGTATCTTGGGAAAAGTATGAAAACTGTATTTTTTACCTTATAAATCAGAGATTCTTTCTTTTTTTGAGTTTTTAAGGTCTTTCTTGAAGTCTAGGTGGTTAAAACTCTTTCATTCGAGATAAGGTAGTCTTCGAGGAGCAGTTTGAGACCCTTACTCATGTTATATGTTGTTATTATCCTCTTTATCTCTCTTTTTCTTAGTATAGTGTGTTTGAATCACCTTACGAGGTAGGGGATTCAATACTGTCTCCCTTTATTTT